>OVBL01000925.1:0-428762 GCA_900406555.1 Pseudoturritis turrita | reverse complement strand
GCCCTAAACTGACATTTAAAAGACTAACCACATTTATGATAAATCCAGGGATGGTTCGCAATATCACATCAGAGCAGAAGTAAAAGATTATTTAAGCAAAATCAGATAATCTTAAACAAAGAGGATGTTATGCCGACAGACGACAATCATTACACAGCTTAGTAGTGGATAAAGCCATCCAGGCGTTTGTCTTAAACCAAAATATACCAAAATTGAAGGAGAGATAAAGGAGTTTTCAAGTTAAAGAAACAGAGAAAAAGATCATTCGAGAGGATCTGCTCGGAAGGCTTCTCAGCGGCAAGGTCAGCAATCCCCGGCGTGCCAACATTCGAGCCTGCAAAATCCACAACTCCGTCCGTTGCCGCCACATTCTCCGTTGGCTCGTTTCCCAGGAGAGTGCCTGTGGAATCTGAGGAAACAGGAGAAAGCGTCAGATTTGCTTCAGCTCGGCCTCTATCTTTTCAAACTCATCAGCCGCCTCGGCAAGATCAGCTCTCCAGCCTCAGTTTAGCCACCTCGGAGTCGAAGGGCAGGCGCATCCTCTTTCTGCAGATTTCGAGCAACTGAAGGTTGCTGTCAACCTGGGCCAGATCGAGCTCCTTCTCTTTCGCCTCTCTCAGCTCGCCAACTTTCTTCTCAATCTCGGCAAGCCCCCCTGAAGTCTCTCAGACATCTCCCGCCTCGCTGCTTTCTGAGCCTTCTTCACATTTGCCTCGTGTAAGGCATTTACGGCAGTGAGTTGCCTCTTCAAGGATTCAATTTCGGCAGCCTTTTTCTGCTTCGAGCGATCTATCCTCATAGCCAAATCACCGGCCTTGTTCCACTCTTCCTTAAGGAATGCCTTGTCCTTCTCGAGAGCTTCAATCCGAGCTGCAGCAGTCGCTAGCTCGGCAGTGTGCTTACTCTCCAGTTCGGCAAGTTTGTTCTTTAAGAAAGATGCATCTTTTTGAGCATCTTCGATCCGACGCCTGTCCTTCCGCACATCCTTTTCGAAAGCGGCAACCATCTTGTTGATAGACGCAACAAACTGATCAAAGGGAAAATCAACACTTAGTTTTACTACTCTAACAAAAGGCACACAGTCCCTGAAAAATACCTTAGTGCCTCGAAGCGACATGTCGGCGTACAGGTCGCTGTGAGATAGAACGTCAAGGGCAATCTGTCCCCTGAGCAACGAATCTGCGAGAAGAATGTAGCTGAAGCTGCCTCGTCGTTGCATATTGGCTCGGATCCCTCATGCCTGAACGACGTAGGCTCCGGCTCGTCAGAAGTCGGGTCGACAGACTTATGGCGTTTTCTTTTTTCCTGCTTCCCTTTGGTTCTCTCTATCGGCCTCGGAGGCAGGGCGTTTGCCAGAAGATTTCTTGCCTTCCCTGTGCTGGGACAGTGTTGAAGAGGAGGGTCTGGCAACCGAAACGAGAGCCGAAACTATTTCTCGAGCTTCGGCGGCAAGAGCTGGTGGCTCGGTAGAAGGATGGATCTCGGTCTCGGTCACAGTTTGGCCAGGTATCTCGGCAACTGGCTCGGCGGGTCCTTCAATTGCTTTAGTTACCTTGTTGGCTCGGCTGGCTGCCTCTTTTTCTTCCTTCTCCTTCAGCTTGTTTATCACGGATCGTCAATCTTTTTCCCATATTTCTCCTCGGAGGACTTGGTAATGAAGATTCAGACTCTGAGCTGTCGGACACTTCAACACCGGCGAAAATATCGCGCTTTTTCGACTCTTCTTAGGAAAAATGTCTTTCCCAATGGCACTTCCTAGCGGCAAGTGTTCCGAAGCGTAAGCGTGTCTTCTGGGAAGCGTGGTAGAATCTGCCGAACTGCAAAAACACAGAAGAAAACGGTGGTCAGCTCGCTACAAAGCAAAACTTAGTAAATCTCCTGAAGGGTCTACGGCTCGCCCACCAATATCTCCCCACTCCGACTTGACGTAATGGATGCTTTCGGCTTCTACCGTAGCATCATTAATGGGAACAAAGAAGAAATAGTGTCCCCAGTCGCCATCCTTGCTTCGGAAGCCTTCGATTATTTTTCTTTGCTTCTTATTGGAGATGTAGTAGGCTCGGGAGTTCTTAATCTTTCGAAACTCAGGAACTGCCGAAGATGGGAGATGCGACAGTCACATCACATCGTAGCTCCGAACCAGAATCCCAACTAAGTGACGCATCCCACGAGGCGTAACTTGGCTCGGCGCTAACCCATGTTTGTATAGGAAACGGATGATCAAGCTGGGAATCGGAAACCAGAGTAGACAACCGTAAAAGAAACTCTCATAGAGAGTGAAATACCCAGGCGGTGGAGATTCAGCTCGGTCTATTGAGGCCGGAACAATCAGATCTACATCCTCTGAGATATTAAAACGATGCCTTAATGCCTCCAAAGACTCAGCAGTGCATAAAGACGAACCAGGGGGTCGGGTCGTCTCTTGGGAGCTTTTTTCTTAGGCTTTCGCCTCGTCGACGTGCTAGCCTGGTGGCTCGCAAACAATCTCTCCAAGCGCATTTTTTCCGCCTCGTCAATAACATATTCCGTCGGCTCGGCTTGAATTCTGCAAGGCTCTCTGAATCAAAACTGCTTCGGCATCCGCCTCTGCATCAAATGCTTCGTCTATCAGAGATGGACAACAACTGCAGTTGACCCTGGAGAACTAGGCTCGCTGGCTCGGAAATCTCTGGAGATAAACCATCTTGCGACCCAGCAGTGAAGCAGAAGTTGCCGAACCAATAGAATCTTCCAGCTCGTGATATGAGACATCGATGTTTCTGGCTCGGAGTAAAGCTGATACTTAGAAAGAATGAGATTTTGGCTCGGAAACACTAATGCGAAGATTTTGGCTCGGAAACAGAAGACAAGGAGAATAATTCGATCTGGATGAAGATGGATCGGAAAATTCAAACACTCGCCGGACGCGTTTGAAGATGGATCGGAAAATGTAAGGAGACGAGCCACGTTTGAAGATGGATCGGAAAATTCAACAGTGGCGGCGGCGGAACGAAGAATCGATGAAAACCTAGCCAACTACTTAAAAAAAAGAGAGAAAAGAGGAGAGAGAAGAGAGCTACCTGATTTTTCGGAAATGGAGAGAAGTGAGTTATGAGAAGTGAGACAAAGATCTGAATATAAAGTCGCATGAATACAGCGCGTGATGTCACGCAGCCTCGGGAACATACGAAAATTTGCGGTTCCCAATAAAGTTGTAATCATGAACAGAGACTTCAAGCCAACATTACTGCCGAGCCAAAACAAATCACTTATTAGGATTGTTCGGCAGCATATCAGAAGAAGACGGCTCGGCGAAATAACAATCTAAGCAATACAGCAAGATAACGAGCCAAACCAGCTCGGTCAAACGAATGATAAGTTGGCTCGGCAGCATGACAAAGGTGTCGGTTCGGCAAATGAAAACAAATATATCACAGGCCAAAGTGGCTCGGCAATGCAATTGAAGATGAATAAGCAGCATGTCAAGGGTTGGTTCGGCGATAAGATACTCCAGTGTTGGCTCGGAAATAAAACACCTCGGTAACACTATCGTTTGGCTCGGCATTGTCAATACCCGGATGACAACTTCACCACAAAGCTGGCTCGGTAGCCCAAAGAGAGTTGATCTCGATCTTGACTTCTCACCTCGTCACTATATTAATAATACTACCTGGGGGCTAACTGTTGGGGCCGGTTTTCACCTCATCGAGATCAACTGCTGATAAGACTAAGTATGGAGAAAAGGCTAGCCAAGCAAGCGTAAACTCTTGGCTCGGCGGCAGAAGCAAGCAATGATTGGCTAGGCGACGAGCCAACACTTGGCTTGGAAGTAAGGAGAATGAGACGAGCCAACATTTGGCTAGGCAGTGGAACAAGCTGAGACAAGCCAACATTTTGGCTAGGCAGTGGAAGAAGCTGGAGAGCCAACATTTTGGCTAGGCAGTGGAAGAAGCTGGAGACGAGCCAACACTTGGCTAAGCAGGAGAGATGGCGACGAGCCAAACTTGGCTAGCAGGGAAGACAGGAGACGAGCCAACACTTGGCTCGGTAGCAAGGAGAAAAGAGTAACGAGCCAACACCTTGGCTAGGCAGGAAGAAATGGTGACGAGCCAACATTTTGGCTAGGCAGTGGAAGAAGCTGGAGACGAGCCAACACTTGGCTAAGCAGGGAGAGATGGCGACGAGCCAAACTTGGCTAGGCAGTGGAAGAAGCAGGAGACGAGCCAACACTTGGCTCGGTAGCAAGGAGAAAAGAGTAACGAGCCAACACATTGGCTAAGCAGGGAGAGATGGCGACGAGCCAA
Organism: Pseudoturritis turrita; assembly: GCA_900406555.1. NCBI lineage: Eukaryota > Viridiplantae > Streptophyta > Magnoliopsida > Brassicales > Brassicaceae > Pseudoturritis > Pseudoturritis turrita. The sequence continues at coordinate 424,479 of OVBL01000925.1, read as the reverse complement.
ACTTGGCTCGGCAGCATAAAGAAACAAATGATGAGCCAACATGTTGGCAAACCAACGAACGGTGACGAGCCAACGTGTTGGCAAACCAACTACCTGGCTCGGGATTGAGAGGAACGACGAGCCCAATATCTTAACATGTCCAATGCAACGAGCCGTAAGAGATTGGTGGGCCAAGATGACGAGCCTAAGAAAGAAGCCCACATCCGAGCCAGAGAAAGGAAGTTTTCCAAATATCTTTAGGAAGCAGGCCTAGCCGACTTGTTCTTGTATAAATAATACATGTACCCCTTTGAGGAAGGGATCCGAAAATTGACCTAGCAAAACACTTGTTATCCTTCGCAACAGCTTTCAAAACAGCTAAGATAATAAAAACCATCTTTGGATCTCTGTTCTTGGTTCCTTTACATAGAAGTTTGTCGAATCCCTAAATTCTCCTTACAATTTTTTGATTGTACGAGTTTCGACTCCCACACTTGTCGCCTAGCCAAACGTTGGCTCGTCACTCACTTCTTCATGCCTAGCCAAGTGTTGGCTCGTCACTAGCCAAACGTTGGCTCGTCACTCACTTGTTTATACCTAGCCAAATGTTGGCTAGTCGCCTAGCCAAACATTGGCTCGTCACTCACTCGTTCATGCCTAGCCAAACGTTGGCTCGTCACTCTTTTTGATACCTAGCCAAAAGTTGGCTCGTCACTACTTCTTCATGCTGCCTAGCCAAGTGTTGGCTTATCGCTACCTCTTCCTGCTGCCTAGCCAAGTGTTGCCTCGTCACTAACTCTTCCTGCTTCCTAGCCAAGTGTTGGCTCGTCACTACTTTGCCTTCGTCTCCGAACCAGTACTTGGCTTGTCTCCTTGCTTCGGTCGCCAAACCAAGAGGGGTGTTGGCTCGTCGCCTTTCCTCAATTCCGAGCCAGAGAAGTATTGATGCCGAGGCAGATGTCTATGCTTGTTTTGTTAGGCTTTACATTCATTTGGCTAGGCTTTTTTCTCCATACTTAGTGTTTTCATCAGTTGATCTCGATGGGGTGAAAACCAACCCCAACAGTTAGCCCCCCAGCTCGGTGGTATTATTGATAATAGTGACGAGGTGAAGAATCGAGATCGAGATCAACCATCTTTGGGTTACCGAGCCAAATCTTGGTGAAGTTGTCATCCGGGCATTGATACATGCCGAGCCAAACTGATAGTGTTACCGAGGTGTTTTATTTCTGAGCCAACACTGGAGTATCATGTCGCCGAGCCAACTCCTCGACGTGCTGCCGATTCATCTTGTCACTTGCGTTGCCGGCCACTTTGGCTTGATTAATTCAAGTTATCATTTTGCCGAGCCGACACTTTGTCATGCTGCCGAGCCAACCTATCACTCGTATGACCGAGCGTTTTGGCTCGTCATCTTGCTATATTGCTTAGACTGCCATTCCGCCGAGCCATCTTCTTCTTATATTTGCTGCCGAACCATCCCAATAAGTTTGATTTCATCTTTGGCTCGGCGGTAATGTTGGCTTGAAGTATCTCTTATTATGATTATAACTTTATTGGGAACTGCAAATGTTTTCGCATATTCGGAGGGCCGCATGGCGTCATGCATTGTGCTTCCATGCGTCTTTATATTCAGATCCCTGTCTCACTCCTCATAACTCACTTCTCCACATTTCCGAAAAAACAGGTAGCTCTCTTCTCTCTCTTCTTTTCTCTCTTTTTATTTTCAAGTTTCAGCTAGGTTTTTATCGATTCCTCTCTTCCGCCGCCGCCACTTTAGATTTTCCGACCCATCTTCAAGCGTGGCTCGGCGACTCCTTGCGTTTTACGATCCATCTTCAAACTCTTTCCGTCGATCGCTTGCTTTTTCCGATCAACCTTCATCTGGGTCGTGATACTGCCCTTATCTTCCGTTCCTCGAGCCGAAAATTCTTCAACTTCTGCTAAGTAGCAGTGTGCTTCCGAGACACACTGTTTCTAATTTCCTGCTAAGTAAAGGGCGTATTCCCGAGCCGTGAGTTCTGATGTCTCATATTGCCGAACTGGAGGATTCAGTTGGTTCGGCCAATTCTGCTTCACTGCTAGGTCGCAAAATGGTGTTGTCTCCGGAAGTTACCGAACTGGTTGAACCTAGTCCTCCATTGGGTCAGCTGCAACTTGTCGTTCCACCTCTGGTTGAGGAAAATCTCGACACCAAGGCAGATGCCGAGGCGATTTTGATTCAGAGAGCCCTTGAAGAATTCAAAGCCGAGCCAACAGAATATGTTATAGACGAGGCAGAAAATGTGCGTTTGGAGAGATTATTTGCGAGCCACCAGGCTAGCACATCGACGAGGCAAAAGCTTAAGAGAAAAGCTCCCAAGAGACGACCCGACCCACCTGGTTTGTCTTTATGCACTACTGAGTTTTTGGAGGCACTGAGGCATCAATTTAATATCTCAGAAGATGTAGATCTGGTTGTCCCAGCCTCGACAGACCGAGCTGAATCTCCGCCGCCCGGGCATTTCACTCTCTACGAGTGTTTCTTTTACGATTGTCTACTCTGGTTTCCGATTCCTGGCTTGAATCCGCTTTCTGTACAAACATAGGTTAGCGCTGAGCCAAATTACGCCTCGTGGGATGCATCACTTAGTTGGGATTCTGGTTCGGAGCTATGAGTGCGATGTGACTATTCGCATCTCCCATCTTTGGCAGCTCCTTGAGTTTCGAAAGATCAAAAACTCCCGAGCCTATTATATTTCCAATAAGAAGCAAAGGAAGATTATCGAAGGCTTCCGAAGCAAGGATAGTAACTGGGGGAACTATTTTTTCTTTGTCCCTATTAATGATGCTACAGTGGAAGCCGAGAGCATTCATTACCTCAGGGCAGAGTGGGGAACTATTGGTGGGCGAGCCATAGACTTTTCAGGAGATTTGCTAATGTTTTGTTTTGTAGCGAGTTGACCACTGCTTTCTCTTCTTTGTTTTTGCAGTTCGGCAGATTCTCCCACGTTACCCAGAAGACACGCTCACGCTTCGGGACACACTTGCCGCTAGAAAGTGCCATTAGGAAGAACATTTTTCCCTAAGAAGAGTAAAAACAGCCCGAGCCATTTTCGCCGGTGTTGAAGTATCCGACAGCTCGGAGTCTGAATCTCCATTGCCAAGTCCTCCAAGAAGAAATATGGGAAAAGTCTGACGATCCGCGATAAACAGGCTCTGAAGGAGAAGGAAGAAAGAGAGGCAGCTAGCCGAGCCAACGAGGCAACTAAAGCAATTGAACAATCCGCCGAGCCAATTGCCGAGGTGCCTGGCCAAACTGTGACTGAAATCGAGATTCATCCTTCTTCCGAGCCACCAGCTCTTGCCGCCGAAGCTAGAAAAATAGTTTCGGCTCTCGTTTCGGTTGTTAGACCCTCTTCTTCAACAATGTCCCAGCACAGGGAAGGCAAGAAACCTTCTGGCAAATGCCCTGCTTTCGAGGCCGATAAAGAGAGAACCAAAGGAAAGCAGGAAAAAAGAAAATGCCATAAGCCTGTGGACCCGACTTCTGACTAGCCGGAGCCTACATCGTTCAGGCATGAGGGATCCGAGCCAATATGCAATGACGAGGCAGCTTCAGCGACCCTCTTCTCGTAGGTTTGTTGCTCAGGGGACAGATTGCCTCCCCTTGACGTTCTATCTCACAGCGACTTGTACGCTAACATGTCGCACCGAGGCACTAAGGTATTTTTCAGGGATTGTGTGTGTCTTTTTGTTGTTGTAGAAAAACTAAGTGTTGACCATTTTTTTTTCTTTGATCAGTTCATCGCGTCTATCAACAAGATGGTTGCCGCATTCGAAAAGGATGTGAAGAAGAATAGGCGTCGGATCGAAGATGCTCAGAAAGATGCATCCTTCTTAAAGAACAAAATCGCCGAACTGGAGAGTAAGCACACCGCCGAGCTAGCTGCTGCGTCTGCTCAAATTGTAGGTCTCGAGAAGGAGAAAGCATACCCTAAGGATGAATGGGAACAAGACTGGCGACCTAGCTATGAGGTTGGATCGCTCTAAGCAGAAGAAAGCTGCCGAAATTGAATCTCTTAAGAGGCAACTCAATGCTGTGAAGGCTTTGCACGAGGCTAATGTTAAAAAGACCCAGAAGGCTCCGAGGCGAGAGGTATCAGAGAGATTTCAAGAGCGGCTCGCCAAGATTGAGAAGAACATCGATGAGCTGAAGGCGGCGAAAGAAAAGGAGCTTGATTTAGCTCAGGTTGACAGCAACCTACAGTTGCTTGAGATTTTGCAAAAAGAGGATGCAACTGCTCTCGACTCCGAGGTGACGAAATTAACAGGCTCGAGAGCTGATTTGGCCAATGCGGCTGATGAATTTGAGAGAATTAAGGATGAGCTGAAGAAAGATCTGACGCTTTCACCCTTTTCCTCAGATTCTACAGGCACTCTCCTGGGAACCGAACCAACGGAGAATGTGGCAGCGACAGCCGGAGTCACAGATTTTGCCGGCTCGAACATCGGTACGCTTGGAGTTGCTGCTCTCGCCAATGAATTGTCTGCCGAGCTGGTAAAGACCGCCGAGCTGGACCTTCCCAACTGATCTCTCCTTACGTTTTTTGATTCCGAACTCTTTTTGTATTTCGAACAGAAATACCTGGATGGCTTTATCCACTAAGTTATGTAATAGTTGCCGTCTGTTGGCGTGGTTCCTCTTTATATTTTTGTTGGATTTTCTGCTTGAGTATTTAACACCGTTTTGGTGCGATGTTGCGAACCTTCTTTGTTGTAAAAAGAATGTGGTTATCTTTGTATTGAGAGCTTTTGTTGTCAGTTTAGGGTTTGCGGTGTTCCGACTTACAATCCCGTTCTTTTGACAATGAAACATGTTTAAAATCTCATACTAACTGGTAGGTTTAGTATCATGTTTCAGAGATGTTTATGACCAGTGTACCAAAAGGTGTTTACTAGGTTTCTAGAGTTTACTTTGAGTGTTAAGACTTGCGAGTTTTCGACTTATCGGTCCCTCTCGAAGATAAACTTGTAAGAATATCGTTCAGGATATAGCTTTCGGATATTAGACCAGGATATACCTAATCAGATTTGTATAGCGCGCTTTTATACCCGTAAGAGGGTGTTGAGAACCCTATCCCGTATAGAGATAGTGGTTAAAATTCGTAAAGGATGTAGTTGTTCGTCTGTTGTGGCCAGCAACAAACGAGGTGACAGATTATCAATGGAGGATGTAAAGTTGTGTCTGAAGAAGTTTGAAGTTATTACCTTTAAAGAGTGATGCGAGATGTGGGAGTATACATGTATACGTACCCACTCCCCCTTTTTTAAGGAGGGGGACAACTGAACCCGTCCGAAGACGAGCTGCCTACGTACCCTTTTCAGGGATCAAGTCGTCCCGTAGTTCATACGAAGTGACTTAGTGGTAATACCTCTTTAGGTGCATTGTGTTCCAAGATCTTGGTATCGGAACGTCAGACATGTTTGAGAACTCGTATACTCCTGGTCGAACTGTCTTGGTGATTTTGTAGGGTCCTTCCCAGTTTGCTCCTAGTTTGCCAGCATTTGTTTCGGCTGTGTTCTGAAAAACTTTGCGGAGAACCATATCACCGTCTTTGAACTTGCAACTTCTAACGTTGGTGTTGTAATACTTAGCTGCCGCCTGTTGGTAATTTTGAATCCGAACCAGTGCTTGATCTCTCCGTTCGTTAGCCAAGTCTAACTCGTCGAGCAACATAAGGTGATTCAGTCCTTCCTGCCCTGAAAGAAGTCTGCGGCGACTCCAGGAAATTGGACTTCGGCTATAATGACACATTCTGCACCGTAGACAAAGGCGAAAGGTGTTTCACCGGTGGCTCGCCGTGGGATGGTTCGGTGTGACCAAAACACTCCTTCGAGTTCATCTGTCCAGCGTCCCTTCTTTGCATGAAGGCATTTTTTCAGACCGTCCAGGATAGTCTTGTTCACTGTTTATGCTTGCCCATTCCTTGTGGATAGTGTGGTGTAGACTTGCTGAGTCGTATCTTCCATTTTTCACAGAAGGCTTCAAACCTTGTAGAGATAAACTGTGAGCCGTTGTCTGTGACAATTTCGTATGGAACCCCATGTCGGCATAAGATGTTTTTCCAAACAAAGTGGTCGACCTGGGCGTCCTTTATGTTGGCGTAGGAGTCTGCCTTGACCCATTTGGAGAAGTAATCCGTCAAGACTAACAGAAATCTCTTTTGCTTGGATTTATGTAGGGGTCCGACTATATCCATTGACCAGCGCATGAAGGGATAGGGTGCTGAGATTGAGGACAGCAACTCCGTGGGTTGGTGAATCATTGGGGCATGTCGTTGGCATTTTTCGCACCTAGCCGAGAACTTCTCGCAGTCCTTCACCATAGTCGGCCAGTAATAACCATGACGCTTGATCTTGATTGCCAAAGCTCTTCCACTTGAGTGGTTGCCACACGAACCACTGTGAACTTCTGCCATGATTTCTCTAGCTTCGGTGCCTTCAACACAGGCCATCAGTGGACCTGAGAATCTCCACTTGAAGACGTTTCCATCTAAGAGAACATATCGAGCAGCTTGAGCCTGAGTTTCCTGGCAGCCCACTTATCTGATGGTGCCTCGCCATCCAAGATATATACTCGGATTGCTCCCAACCACTCTTTGTCACATCCATAGTCTGTTTCTGTTTGTTGTGGGTCTTCCTCCATCTCCACTGCTCCACCTTCGGCCGGAGGATCTATTTTAGGCTCTTCCTCCATCTCAATTGCCTCGTCTTCCACTGATGGTGTCATGTTCTGGTCATCTATAGCGGTGGTGTTGGTGCTGCCCTTTTCTGCGAGATTTTGCCCGGATATACCTTCGGCATGTGTGGCTGTTTGGGAGCGAGTGACTACGTTCACGGTGTCAGAAAGGTTGATACTTGGGTTTTTGATGAATTCTACTGGGATTATCCTTTCAAATCCGGATCGGAGGTCGATGCGAATGCTACTAGCGCGTCTGCCAAAGTGTTTTCCCCGTGTGGTATCCGTGTTAATGTGAACTCTTCGAACTGTGCGGCCATCTCTTTGACGACCTTCAGATAAGCTTCCATTTGATCGTCTCTGGCCGTATACTCGCCGCTGACTTGGTTGACCACCAGCTGTGAATCACAGTAGGCCTGGATGTGCGAAATTTTAAGTCCAAGAGCAAGTCTCATTCCAGTAATCAAAGCTTCGTACTATGCTTCGTTATTGGATGCGCGAAAACCCAAGCGGAATGACTGTTCGAGGATTTCACCTGTCGGAGAGGTTAACCTTATTCCTACTCCGGATCCTTGCTTCGACGATGATCCATCTGCGTGGAGCTTCCATAATGGGCTCGGAGCCGTCTCTTCTATCGTTTCTTCTGGGAGTTCTATCAGAAAGTCTGCAAGGACTTGAGACTTCGCACAGGTTCTGCTCCGATACTCGATGTCGTATTCGTTCAGCTCTATTGCCCACTTTGCCAATCTCCCAGACTGGCTAGGGCTATGTAGGATGGATCGCAGGGGGAAAGTAGTCAAAACCACAATTGAATATGACTGGAAGTATGGTCTCAGTTTTCAAGCGGACATTATCACAGACAATGCCAGCTTCTCCATCTGTGGATACCGGGTTTCAGAGTCGGTGAGAGTTTGGCTGACATAGAAAATAGGCTTCTGCTCGCTGCGCTCTTCCCTGATGAGTACTCCACTCACTACTGTTGCCGGAACGGCCGTGTATAGAAAAAGTGGCTCGCCTTCCACTGGTTTCGTAAGTATTGGAGGGCTGGCTATGTATTCTTTCAGTTGTTGAAACGCCTGCTCGCATTTTTCTGTCCATTCAAACTTCTTGTTCCCACGCAGTGTGTCGTAGAAAGGCAAACATTTATCAGTTGACCGAGAGATGAAACGATTCAGCGCGGCGACCCGTCCTGTTAGCCTCTGGACTTCATGCTTTGTTTTTGGTGACACCATCTGTACGATCGCATCAATCTGCTTCGGATTAGCTTCAATTCCACGGTGGGTGACCAGATATCCAAGGAATTCTCCGGACGTGACCGCAAAATCTGCACTTGGTCGGGTTCAGCTTCATGTTATGTAGATTAAGTTGCTTGAAACATTCTTCTAGGTGAGCTATGTGATCCTTCTCCTCTAAATATTTCACCACCATGTCGTCTATGTATACTTCCATCGTCTTCCCCAGTTGGCCAGCGAACATTCAGTTCACTAGTCGCTGGTAAGTTGCTCCGGCATTTTTGAGACTGAACGGCATCACTTTGTAGCAATATATCCTGCGGTCTATGATGAACGCCGTCTTCTCTTGATCTTCTGGGTTTATTAGGATTTGGTTGTATCCGGAGAAAGCATCTATAAATGAAAGGAGTTTATTGCCTGCTGTTGCTTCCACCAATCGATCAATATGTGGTAGTGGAAAGCTGTCTTTTGGGCAGGCTTTGTTCAGGTCGGTGAAGTCCACGCATACACGCCACTTCCCATTCTTCTTCTTGACCACTACTGGGTTAGCGAGCCAGGCAGGGTATTTTGCTTAGACTATTGATCCCATGAGTAGTAACCTTTCCACCTCGTCATTCACTGCTTGTGCTCTCTCTAGTCCGAGTTTTCTCCTTTTCTGTTTGACTGGTTTAAAGGTTGGGTCCACGTTTAGCTCGTGGCATGTCACGTTGATGCTGATGCCGGCCATGTCTTCTGCTTCCCATGCGAAGGTGTTTACGTTCTTTTTAAGGAAAGAAATCAGCTCTCCCCTTATCGGATCTTTCAGCTCGGCCCCTATCTCAACGCAGCATTCTGGGTGATCGCCATCGATGTTTACTGAAACAACGAGATCGCAGGTGGGTTTGCTCTTCCTCTCACGATCCTCCGCAATCTGTAATTGCTATAAGAGTTTTGTCAACTCCTTCTCGGGTTTCCTGTCAGTCTTCATCTTCTTTCTCTTGGTGGCGGTTTCTGTGACGGGGTTCCTGAGTTTATGCTCGGTTAGGAAACAAATGAGGGACTCTTTTTGGTTTCCCCAAATTGTTTTGACTCCTCCGGGGGTCGAAAATTTGATGCAAAGGTGATAGGTCGATGGTACGGCTCGCATGGAGTTTATCCAGGTGTACCCATAATGACATTGTAGATCGCAGGATGATCTGCAACTGAAAATTCCACTAACTTGGTTACTTCTTCAGCTTGGATAGGAAGTTTTATTGTTCCAAGGATCATGGTTGTTTCTCCCGAGAATCCAGTTAAAGGCTTCGGCGCGGCCGCGATATTGGATAGGTCTATTTCATCCTTCTGAGAGTTTCCCGGAAGATCACATCTACAGAGCTTCCCGTGGCTATCAGAACTCGGGCGACGTCGCAATCGTCTACGATTAATTCTATCACGAGGGGGTCGTTATGTGGTCGGTCAATGCCGGTGGTTTCCCTTTCTTCAAACGAGATGACGTCGTTGGGAAGTTTGGAAGGTGCCGACTAGTTGACACTTGCGTCAGCTCGCCGCTAGAATGCTTTGATTGATGACACCGTGTCCGAACAGTATTGTGATCCTCCCATTATCATATTTATTCTTCTTCGAGAACCTGACTGTGTCGCCTCGTCATCTCGCCTTCCTCGCTTGGGAGTATCATCGTTTTGATTTGTCTTGTTCAGCTGATCCCTTTCGCCTTCTCGATCGAAATCCTTCAGGCTAACAGCGTTTCCGAGTTCTCCGGCTACTAGCTTCGCTGTAAGCTTTATCCCCAGGGTTTGGCAGTTTGCAGTTGAGTGACCGTGCATGTGATGATACTCGCAGTAGGTTTTTTCATCGTACGAACTCTGACTTCGTGTCCACGTGTTCCATGGTATTTTGCCTCGGCCTGTTCCCACCTGGTAGCTATGGGCTCCTCCGAAATTGGGTTTCTCGTGGTGTACGTACCTGCTCCCTTGATTATTCCTCTTGGGAGAAGGTGGGTTCGGAGTTTGGAAGGGACGGCTCGTCGTTCTGGCTGCTCCATATTTCTGAGACAAGACCTTCATCTCCTCTTCGTTAACTATGAAGTCGGAGGCTCGGTGTAGGGCGTCTTGGATTGATAGTGGTGTGTTCAGAGCAATCTCTTTTGGAAACTCCGACTCGTACCACAGCGACGTCTTCAATGCGAGCACGGCAGCCTTGTCACTTACGCCCTCAACTTTTGATATCACTGCTTTGAATCTTCCCATGAAGCTTCGTAATGTCTCCGCAGGCCCTTGAGTCAATGTCCATAGGTCGGCATAAACATGGAGTAATGCTTCAGGAAGGCGGCAGACAGCTGCTGGAAATCATCAATGGAGTTCCGCTCTAATCTCGAAAACCATTGAAGGGCTGCACCTTTTAGATGCTCCACAAATATGAGGCAGAAACCGGCATCTCTCTCCCTTTCTATGAAATTGGCTCGGCCCATTGCTATGATAAACGCCGTTATGTGTTCTTTTGGGTTGGTTGTCCCTTCGTAGACTGGGACTTTGATCTTTCCTGGGTCGGAGATCCTTGCCTTGGTAATCCGGGCTGTAAATGGTGTATTGTGTGCTTCCTCCAGTACGCGGTCAATCTCCGGAACTTTACTGGTTGCCTTGTGCACCTGGGATCGGACGGCTTTCATCTCAGCAGTGGCTCGAATCAAGGAGGCTCGGATTCGTCCAACTCTTCTCTCCGGGCTCGGCTCGTTATTCTTGGCTCGTCAGTGTATTGTGCCTGTCGTACCCACAAGAGATTTTCTTCCTCTTCTGCTAAGCTCCCGGCTTGGTTCAGGTTAATGTCGCCTTCGCTGGCTCGGGCTCCCGTCAGTGTTGGTGCAAACCCTTCATCAGCGGGATTCTCCGTATTGTGATCTCCTTCCACGTGCCCCTCTTTGTCAAGAACGATTGTTGCAGCCGACCCACCATTGGTGTGTTGGTCACGTCCACCCCTGGTTTCTCTTCCCCCACAAACCAGTATAGGTGGCTCAGTGATAATTGATCTGGTTGCCGCGGGTGTGTGCTCGTTGATGGGATATGGTGGTGGCAATCCTCCCAAAGTCCTCGGTGCGTCACGTGGTGTTAAAAAATCCAGGGATGTTGGGTTTAAGCCGAGCCGTCTGGTTATTCCACTAACAGGTGGGTTCGTAGTCAAACCAATTCCTCCGGATCGTATGTTTCTGGCTCGGCTCTCCGTTGCCAGTGTCTCAATTCTCTCCGTCAGCGAGCTATTCAGCTTATGCTGCTCTTCGGCCTTCTTCAGCAACATGGTCATCATATTTTTCAACTCTGTCAGCGTTTCGGACGTTCCTTCCGTGTTTGCTGGCGGTGGGTTGATTCTCGCTCCAAGAAGATCTACACCAACGTTGCTCGCATCTTCACCGTTTCGGTCTCCGTCGGTAGTCATTTGTTTCAGATCTCGTATTCGATGGTTCTTAAGTGTCAGAAAGCTTGAAAGTCCCCTCAGACGGCGCCAAATTGTGGGAGTCGAAACTCGCACAACCAAAACTTGTAAGGGGAATTTAGGGATTCGACAAACTTCTATGTAAAGAAACCAAGAACAGAGATCCAAAGATGGTTTTTATTATCTTAGCTGTTTTGAAAGCTGTTGCAAAGAATAACAAGTGTTTTGCTAAGTCCATTTTTGGATCCCTAATTTCAAAGGGGTACATGTTTATTTATACGAAAATAAGTCGGCTAGACCTCTTCCTAAAGGAAGAAGGAAAACTTCTTTCTTCTTCGGGATTTCCTTTCTTCTCTCATTCGGATGAGGGCTTCTTTCTTTGACTCGCTATCTTGGCCCACCAACTCTTATGGCTCGTTGCCTCGGCCCAACAAGATGTTGGGCTGGTTGCTTTACTGGGTAATCGGTGAGCTGGCTCGTCGCTTGTCTTGCCTGCTTCTCCCATTGCCGAGCCAGGGAGTTGGTTTGTCAACATGTTGGCTCGTCACTGTTTGTTGGTTTGCCAACATGTTGGCTCGTCACCATTTGTTGGTTTGTCAACATGTTGGCTCGTCACCGTTTGTTGGTTTGCCAACATGTTGGCTCGTCACCGTTTGTTGGTTTGCCAACATGTTGGCTCGTCATCACTTCTCCTTGCTGCCAAGCCAAGTTTTGGCTTGTCACCTAGCCAAACATTGGTTCGTCACTCACTTCTTCATACCTAGCCAAACTTTGGCTTGTCGCCTAGCCAAATGTTGGTTCGTCACTCACTCGTTCATGCCTAGCCAAACGTTGGCTCGTCGCCTAGCCAAACGTTGGCTCATCGCCTAGCCAAATGTTGGCTCGTCACTCACTCGTTCATGCCTAGCCAAACATTGGCTCGTCACTAACTCTTCCTGTTGCCTAGCCAATTGTTAGCTCGTCACTACCTCTTCCAGCTGCCTAGCCAAGTGTTGGCTCATCACTACCTCTTCCTGCTGCCTAGCCAAGTGTTGGCCCGTCGCCTAGCCAAACGTTGGCTCGTCACTCACTCGTTCATGCCTTCGTCTTCGAACCAGTACTTGGCTTGTCTCCTTGCTTCGATCGCCGAACCAAGAGGGGCGTTGGCTCGTCGCCTTCCCTCAATACCGAGCCAGAGAAGTGTTGATGCCGAGGCAGATGTTTATGCTTGTTTGGCTAGGCTTTACATTCATTTGGCTAGGCTTTTTTCTCTATACTTAGTATTTTCAGCAGTTGATCTCGATGGGGTGAAAACTAACCCCAACAATTGACTCGTTCTCCCCATGCGCATCGCAAATCTTGTAACCAGGCATAAACCCATGGTTATACAATTGCCTCCATACCCGTCTATCGTATCCGATCTATTATTAATACAATTAAGACAAGGACATCGAATCTTACCTATTTGCAATATTCTCTCCTGCTTTCTGGCAAATTTCATGAATTTATTAATACCATCCGCGAACTCATCTGTTAACAATCTCGTCGCTAGATTCTTTATAAGTTTGTCCATCCACGAACGAAAATATTCATTAGGATTGGAAGAAGACATTTAAAAAGAAATTTGTTTTATAGATTGCATAGAATGGTTGTAAATGGAGTAAGTTTGGCTCGAATATTTATAGAAAAAATTTCAGATGAATTTCCGACGAAAATTCAAAAGTCTATAAAACGGCTATATAACGGCTAGTAATCCGTCGGAATTCTATCGCTTTTGACATACCATCAGATTTCTATCATAATGCTGTCGAAAATTTCCAACGGATCTGTGTCCGTCAGAAATTCCATCGGAATTAGGTGTGTTTTCTTATAGTGAAACATGGTCGAAGCATTTCGATCAAACTAGGGCTTTTCTATTTTGTTTTCTATCGATTCTTGAAAAGTTCATTTTGAAATATTTACGGATTTATCAATATCAAAGAAACAAATTTTAGATACAGAAAGATAAGCAATTAACAACGAAAGATTATATTTTAGTATCAATTTAGTGACATAATTTTAGTTATCAACGACAAAATTATAATCGTTGTCTAATATTTTTTTTCTTTAATATAGTTGTCTTTGTAAATCTTTTGTTGAAATCAATACCATAATTATACTAAATATGTAAAATTTCTTTTAAGTATATGCTGGGAAATGGGATTTGTTTTCTTAACATGTACATTTGCATTACAAATCAAAAAGATTGTTGTCTAGTGGTAAAGTTATGATAGAACCATAGAAGATTCAATGGGTTACTTAAGATCAAGGAATGAGTTCTAGTATCATTTATGAACATTAGTGTGGTTTCTTTTGACTATTATAGATGATATAAGAAAGAAGAAAATATAGCTTTCTACAAGTTCCGGGAATTGGTCTAGATTTCCTTCAGATATCTACCTAGGTTAAACGAAAAACACATTTGCATTGCAAATTTTATAATGTTTAAATAGCTGCCTTGTCAAAAAGAAAAAGCAAAAAAAAAAAAAAAAAAAAAAATGTCCTTCGTGTTTTGTGTATTTGTAGTGGTACGTACGTAGCTGCGACTCGACTTCAATTGTGGGCTTGACTTTGACGAACTCTTCTTTGAAGGTCACAGACAGACAGGTGTCGATGGATCATTGGTTATTCTTTCTGTAAGGAAACCATGGTCGGTGTGATTAGAGAATCTTACAGTACCATTTTTCAACACTTTCTTCAATTTAGATAGGGTCCATACGATTTTCAACACTTTCTTCAATTTAGATAGGGTCCATAGACTTAGTAGGTTTTTTGTTTCCACGGGACTTGTATAAACTATATTAAAAAGTTCAAAACACCACCTTCAAGAAACAATTATTGGACGGAGGCTTGTATTTTTTTAATTTTTTTGATAAAACGAATGCTTGTATTACATAATTGTTTGTATGAATGTTGATCTCGTATCATAACCCAAAGTTAATCATGGGAATATGTGTGTGAATTGTAGATGTAAATTAAAATGATCGGATATATCGAATGGACTTCTATTCACTCCTTTAAATCTTGAAAAATAAGAATATCGATAAGACAAAAATAAGAAATACCACTTAAAACAAATAAAGTGAATCTAAAGAATTTATTAATGATGATAAGTTTTATAATTTATAAATATGGTAATTTTTTTTATACATAAAATTTTTTAATAAAATGCAAAATTGAAATTTAAAGACCTTATATAGTGATGTCTATATATGTTTTACTTTTAGTAAATATTTTTTTTATGATAAATTATTATATCAAACTAGATGTGTTCAACGTCAATGCGACACGTAAAAAAATTATAATTCACTAGATCGCGATACGTGTCATTATTAATTTAGATTATGATACGTGTTATTGTTAATATAAATTTTTTTTTAATAAATAAAAAAATAGTAATAACTGGTAAATAACACAGTTCCTCTACCAGTTAAAACCACAAATAAGATATCAACTAAAGTGCTGAGAGCCTGAGATGTATGTGGTCCTTGTAGATTTAAAATCTGACGACAAAATTTCACTATAAAAAAAAGAGTAAAGCCTATATAAGAGCTTAAGTTATAACAACGTCTACGTTTCAATTGACGCATTTTTCCTTTTCAATTTGTTTTTCATTGATCATAAACTCTCAATTTGACAGAGGAATCAAAAGAGCCTAAACTAATGGAGGAAGACGCGTTTTCATTGGCGGAGAAGAAGAGAAGATTGAGTGTTGAACAAGTCGAAAGACTTGAGAGGAACTTCGAGGAGCAGAACAAGCTCGAGCCAGAGAGAAAGGTGAGGATCGCGGAAGAGACGGGGCTGCATCCAAGACAAGTGGCCGTGTGGTTCCAGAACCGCCGTGCTCGTGGGAAGACTAAGCAACTCGAAAGAGACTATGAAGTCCTTAAAGCTCATTATGATTCTCTCAAGCTTGATTACGGCAATCTTCAGCATGAGAGACGAGTTCTTACCACAAAGGTATATTTATACTAACTAAGCACAAATAACACGAGCGGTCAGTTTAGACCTACGTAATATAATATTCGTTATAACTAGGGACACAATCATAAGAAATTCTTATAAGACAAAACAAGAGTCTCTTGTTTAAAATTTATATTAGTTATATTTCATTTTAATCTACTGAATGATAGTTTTTGTTACAATTGTTACCAATCTAATTAATAGTTAAATACTTTTTGGTTACGGGTATCCTATAAATCCAAATTTTAATTCTATATTTTATAGTTTTGTCTTAGATATATTTATAGTTTTTTTGTCTTAAATGGATAATTAGCCATTTTCCTTTTGTGTGATTTTTTTTTCAAACGAAAGCAACATTTATCTTGTTTTTTTGCTCAAGACATTTAAATTTCTAAGCGTGACCCTGCAGCAAATACTGTTACATATACAACTGGGTCTGTGTCTAATGAAAATTAGAGATTAATTTTACTTACAAGATTCTTTGTTTTATGTTTGTTCCATAGCTTAAAGAGCTAAGAGCCAAAGAAAGAGAAGAAAGCAGAGAAGAGGAACATATCATGTCTCTCACAGAACAGATGGTACCTACGTATCACAATGGCCGGTGTTCGTCGTCAAGTTCAGGATCGACGGCTGAACCTTGGCGGTTCGGCAATTATCTGGGAAAGGAAATAAAAATGGTGGAATTAGAAGAACTTTGCAATTTAAATTCTGTTGACTATGCTACTGTTGAGACTGATTCATAACCCCGGAGTCTCGTCTTAGTCAAATTCGTTTGTGTTACCGATCGATTCGAGATTTAACGATATGAGTTTCAAATCACGCAAAGTAAGAAGCATAGAAAAATGAAAGAGACGACATAGAAATTGTTCACCCTGAGTTCAGCTCTCGATGTGAGATACCTACGTCTCAGGGACCAGGAAATCCCAGCAATCCACTATCAAAGATCTCTTAGCTTCTCACAGAGATTGAGAGCTCAAGAGGAAGAAGAAAGTTTCCGTTAATCCTTTCTCTCTCCTATACAGGGTTTTTAATGCTTCTCATATTTGTAACAGCAAACCCTTGTCTTCAGTCAGAGTCTTTCACTCTAACCAGCTCTTCTAAACCAATCTTCGATTTCTCCGGTTCAATCTGATGAATTAAACCAGCCTGCAATTGAGTTAAAACCAACAGCTACTAATATCTAATGGTAAAATGTTAAGTTTCATGGCATTGTTCGTTGCAATGTGCTTGGTACGACCATTCGATTTTTTCTTCGTTGCAATGTGCTTGGTACGACCATGATACACATTGTTCTTTGCCAGACATATGGCACTCTGTGAATCACACCAGATTCTCATACAATCTTGTTTAAGACCAAACTCTTCCATTAGGCCTTTCAACCACAATGCTTCCTTTGTAGCTTCATTTAAAGACATGTATTATGCCTCTGTGGTAGACAAGGCAACCACTGGTTGAAGTCCAGACTTCCAACTCACAGAGTTTCCTCCCACAGTAAATACATATCCTGTTATTGACCTTCTTCCATCAAGATCTGATGCAAAATCAGAATCACAGAAACCTTGAACTAACAGATTATCTTCCTTGGTATAAGTCAAACTTAGATTCAAAGCTCCTTAATGTACTTGAGTAGCCATTTAACAGCTTCCCAATGCATAGCTCCAGGCTTACTCATGTACCTACTCACAATTCCAATCCCATATGCCAAATCTGGCCTTGATCCAACCATAGCATACATCACACTACCCATTGCACTAGAATATGGAATCTCATCTGTGTTTATGCACTCATTCTCATCTCTTACAGCAGCAAGTTTGAAATGTGCTCTAATGGGTGTGCTAACACTTTTAGCATCATTCATTCTGAATGTTTGAATGACCTTCTTAAAATACTCCACCTGAGTTAGAACTAGTGTGCCTTTCACACGATCTCTCAAGATTTCCATCCCCAAGATTTTCCTTGCAGGCCCTAAATCTTTCATATCAAACTCAGAGATCAACATTTCTTTTAAAGAATCAATGTCCTTCTTATTCTTTGCTGCAACCAACATATCATCTACGTAGAGAAGCAAGTATTGTAAACAGTTTTCACTTACTTCTTTGACATAAGCACAATGATCTCTATTGCATCTGTTGAAACCTCTTGCAATCATGAATTGATCAAAGCTCTTATTCCATTGACGAGGTGACTGTTTCAATCCATATATTGACTTCTTCAGTAAGCAAACCTTGTCCTCTTTTCCCTTAACTTCAAACCTTTCTGGCTGAGACATATACAACTCTTCTTCTAGAGTACCATGAAGAAAAGCCGTTTTGACATCTAATTGCTCTAACTCCAAGTCTTGATTGACAACCACAGAGAAGAGTGTTCTGATTGAGATGTGTTTCACAACAGGAGAAAAAATTTCTTGGTAGTCAATGCCTTCCTTTTGGGTGTACCCCTTTGCAACCAACCTAGTTTTGTACCTACCTTTCTCAACTCCAGGAATCCCTGGTTTTATTGTGAATATCCATTTACTCCCAATGATCTTTCTATTCTCTGGTTTGTCTACCAGATCCCATGTTCCATTTTTATCATGAGTCCATCTCTTCATCCATAGCACCAAGCCATTTCTTTTTATCCTCACTATTTACAGCCTCTTGATAGTCATTTGGTTCCTCCACCTCAAACATTTCTGACACAGTCAGTGCAAATGCTACTTCATTATCTTCAGTAAACCGAGATGGTGGAACAATCACTCTTCTTGGTCTATCTCTGGCCAATTGATAATTCCTCATGTAAGAACCTGCAAACTCTCTATCTGAATCCTCCTCTTCATCTTCTTCTGAATCAGATACATGTATAACTTGTTCTCCACCTTGAGATTGATTCTCTGCAGGTTTTTCATTCTCTTTTCCTGAAATTTCAAGATACACTTTCTCTGACTGATTACTACTTGAGCTTCCAGCTTGATTTTGCTTTCCCTTCTGAGATTCCACATCTTTATATATCATGCTTTCTAGGAACTTCACATTTCTGCTTACTATTATCTTTTGATCCTATAATAACCATACTTTGTATCCTTTGGTCCCTGGAGGATACCCTATAAAGATTCCCTTCACAGCTCTGGGTTTTAGCTTTCCTTGATCCACATAGACATACACAACTGAACCAAACTTACGAAGATGTTTGTATCCAAGTTGTTTTCCAAGCCACAACTCCTCTGGAATGTTGTTGTCTATAGCAGAGGAAGGTGTCCTATTTATCAGGTATGCTGCAGTGTGAGCTGCCTCAGCCCAGAACCTTTCTTCCAGACCTGATTCATTGAGCAAACACCTTACCTTTTCCATTACAGTCATGTTCATTCTCTCTACCACACCATTTTGTTGAGGTGTGTAAGTACATGTCCTGTGTCTTTCAATACCATGCTCTTTGCAGAACGAATCAAATGATGAGTTGCAAAGCTCAAGTCCATTATTTGTTCTAAGACATCTAACCTTCTTATCAACCTGATTTTCTACAAGAGCTTTCCATTCATGAAACCTAGCAAAAGCTTCATCCTTAGTCTTTAAGAAGTATAGCCATACCTTTCTTGAGTAGTCATCAATGATGGACAGGAAGTATTGACTCTTTGAAAGTGAGGGTTGCACATTAGGAGATCCCCAAAGATCAGCATGCACATACCCAAGAACTTGTTCAGTGTTGTGCTTCCCCAGACTGAAACTAACCTTCTTTGACTTGCCAAGTACACAACTCTCACATAAATCTAACGGACCAATTTGTTTCTTCTCAAGTATTCCTTTGTTCACTAGAATTCCCAAGTTCTTAGTACTCATGTGTCCAAGACGACTATACCAAAGTGACGTTTCTTTTCCTTTTGAAACTGCAGAACAACTCTCACTTTTGACAGTCTCTGCATCTATCACATACATCCCATTTTTCAACTGAGCCTTCAAAGAAAACCTCCCCTTCATGTCAAATTTAATAACACCATTTCCACCAGTGTGAGTATATCCCAACTTATCAAGAACTCCTGTTGAAACCAGATTTCTCCTGAGATTAGGTTCAAACCTGACATTGTTCATTTTCTTGATTGAACCACCATGGGTATTTATGTCGATAGTGCCAATTCCTTGTGCCTCCACCACATGATCATCACCCAACAAGATTTGACTCCTTACATCCTGATATGTGTCAAACCAGTCTCTCCTAGACGTCATATGATGAGTACATCCTGAATCCAATACCCATACATCATCTGGAGTCTTTTCTGACATACTCAAGGCAACAGATTCCATTGTTTGTTCTATTAAGACTGCAGCTTCTCCAGAACTTTCTTATCCAAACTTCTTCTTTCTAGCAAAACAGTCTTTCTTCATATGACCTTCCTTATTGCAATACCAGCATGTCATCTTTCCCTTTGGCTTAGATTTACTTTTGCTTCTCCCTCTAGATTCACCAGGTTCTTTTGAGAATGGTCTTCCTCTATCTCTGGTAAATAAAGCTGAAGCAGATCCTCTCTCCATCCTGCTACTTTCTGTTATTCCACGTTCTCTGGACTTAGCAGAAGAGATTACCTCCTCCAAAGACAGTGAATCTCTTCCATACTTCAAAGTATGTTTCAACTGGTCATAGTTTGTAGACAGAGAACTCAGAAACAAAAATGCTTGCACTTCTTCAGAGACAGAAACATTTAAGCTATTCAACTCAGCCACTATCTTTAGGAAATCATCAACATTAGCATCAACATTCTTAGCCTCATTTATCTTGAATGTATAGAACTTCAGCTGTTGATAGATCTTATTGGGTAGTGAGCTCTCCATGTATAGTCGATTCAACGTAGACCACATATCTGCAGCTGTTTCACAGTATCGAACCTTCCTAAGAACTAGATCTGTGATGTTTAGTATGATCAAGTTCTTAGCCCTCTCAGATTTATCCAGTTTGACAGGATCGATAACTACCTTCATACCGGTTATTACGGCTGGCTGCGTAGCTGTTTTTCAAGTCACTGCCGGTTGTTTCTCTTCAGATTTCGACACCGGAACAGTCATCTCCAGCTTCGCATCAGTCATGAATCAGTGTGCCATCATCCTTATTTTCCATAACGAGAAATCTCATGTTCCATCGAACCTTTCCACCTCAACACGTGTATTTGACATCGGATCTCTCCCCTTGAGCTCTGATACCAATTGTTGAGACTGATTCATAACCCCGCAGTCTCGTCTTAGTCAAATTCGTTTGTGTTACCGATCGATTCGAGATTTAACGATATGGGTTTCAAATCACGCAAAGTAAGAAGCATCAAAAAATGAAAGAGACGACACATAAATTGTTCACCCTGAGTTCAGCTCTCGATGTGAGATACCTACGTCTCAGGGACCAGGAAATCCCAGCAACCCACTATCGAAGATCTCTTAGCTTATCACAGAGATTGAGAGCTCAAGAGGAAGAAGAAAGTTTCTGTTAATCCTTTCTCTCTCCTATACAGGTTTTTAATGCTTCTCATCTTTGTAACAGCAAACCCTTGTCTTCAGTCAGAGTCTTTCACTCTAACCAGCTCTTCTAAACCAATCTTCGATTTCTCCGGTTCAATCTGATGAATTAAACCAGCCTGCAATTGAGTTAAAACCAACAGCTACTAATATCCAATGGTAAAATGTTAAGTTTCATGGGCTTCCAACTCAAAACCAATCGGCAATGGATGGATTAACCCATGTCTCTTATATACTACTTAGGTCCCATCACAATTTTCGATGTGGGATTCCTAACATGCCCCTTCGAGATGATGACTCTTCCATCCCATCTCGAACTGAATCCCACTTTAGGACTGGTAATAAACTCTTCTTGGGCCACCCTACTTGGATCAACAAACTGGGCTCTGATACCATATTAAGTTTTATGGATTTACAACTCAAAATCAATTGGTAATGAATGAATTGATTCATGTCTTTTATATACTACTTAGGTCCCATTACAACTTTCGAGATGTGAGATTCATAACATAAAAGTAATTACACGATTAACAAGATGGAACTTTAGGCTATATCTAAATTAAACTCTAAAAGAACAATTTGGGATATGGCTTTGTAGAGATTGTTTCTAAATTCTATTGTGTTTACTATTTAGTAGGCAGGTTCATTAAAGGAAAAATGTCGGATAGTAACGTGTAAGGATAATATAAATATTAGAAATTACTACTTGAAGTCTATCTTTAATAACCTTTTTGTTGCAAGCCTTGCAAACTGTGTAATACCATTTTTTTGTTTCCTCCAATAGATTTAATCGTTAGATTTAATTATTGCTACTGTAACATATTTTCCAGCCTATAATAATCCATTAAATGAGAGTTATTAAAAAATGAGATGTGTGTTATAAATTATATATTATATTATATTTGATGAGATTTGTATGTACTTATATATATATTATATATATTAGAGAGAGAGTGTGTGTGTGAGGAGAAGGGAGAGTTTTCGTGAGTGGGTGAAAATGAGTAATTGTGTTTTCTTATCTATCTTTCTTATCATCGAAACATACATATTTATAGCAAATGAAATAATATAAAATATTAGAAAGTCGGTAACTTTTCACTAAAGTAAGTCGGCAACTTTTCCTACTTCTAGATGAATAATTATAATAATTTTAACACTCCCCCTTAATTATTCATCGACGTATTTTGTACTGCCTCGTTAAAAACCTTATCATGGAAAAACCCAGTGGGACAAAAACCATGACAAGGGAAAAAGAGTGCAGTCTCTCCCTGGAAAAGATATATATAATCTTTTCTTTATAGATCTCGTAGATGACGCATTCCGATACTCTGAACATATTTTATGAACGTTGTAGTCGGAAGCGCCTTTGTAAATAAATCTGCTGCGTTGTCACTTGAGCGAATATATTGAACATCAATCTCTTTATTTTTCTCGAGTTCTTTGGTGTAGTAGAAAAATCTCGGAGGAATGTGCTTCGTCCTATCGCTCTTTATGTAACCTTCTTTGGTTTGGATAACGCATGCAACATTATCTTCAAATAATATTGTTGGCTCTTTGCTGATGGTTATTCCGCTTGCTTCTTGAATATGTTGAGTCATTGATCTGAGCCATACACATTCTCTACATGCGTCATGAAGTGCAATAATTTCTGCATGATTCGAAGAAGTAGCGACTAAAGTCTGTTTCTGGGATCGCCATGAGATCGCAGTTTCACCAATTGTAAAAACGTATCCGGTTTGCGAGCGAGCTTTATGTGGGTCTGATAAATAGCCTGCATCTACAAAACCAACTAGACCAACCTCGGGGTTTCTTGAATAAAATAATCCGAAATCAATTGTACCTTGAAGATAACAGAATATGTGCTTTATTCCATTCCAATGTCTGCGTGTAGGAGATGAACTGTACCTTGCAAGTAGATTAGTAGCGAAAGCTATATCTGGTCTAGTACAATTTGCAAGATACATTAGTCCACCAATAGCACTCATATAAGGTACTTCAGAACCTAATACCTCTTCATTACTTTCACAAGGTCGAAATGGATCCTTGTCAACATCAAGCGATCTATTGACCATTGGAGTACTCAAAGGAGTTGCTTTATCCATATTAAAGCGTCTTAACATCCTTTTGGTGTAATTTGATTGATGCACAAAAATTTCATCTTTGAGATGTTCTATTTGAAGCCCGAGACAAAATTTTGTCTTTCTAAGATCTTTCATTTCGAACTCTTTTTTCATATGAGTTCTTGCATCATCAATCTTCTTTTGAGTCCCAATTATGTTCAGGTCATCTACATATACAGCAATGATCACAAATCCTGACAGGGATTTCTTAATAAACACACAAGGGCATATCGCATTGTTGATGTATCCTTTACTCAACAAATATTCACTTAATCGATTATACCACATGCGTCCGGATTGCTTTAATCCGTAAAGTGATCTCTGTAATTTGACCAAACATATTTCCTTAGATGATACTTCATGCATTTTTGATCCTTCTGGGATTTTCATGTATATATCATTATCAAGTGATCCATATAGATATGCAGTCACAACATCCATTAGGTACATCTCCAAATTTTTAGATGAAGTTAGGCTCATTAAGTACCTGAATGTGATTGCATCCATGACCGGAGAATATGTCTCTTCATAATCAATTCCCGGTCTTTGAGAAAAACCTTGTGCCACAAGTCGGGCTTTACATCTTGTTACTTCATTTTTCTCATTTCTTTTTCGCACAAAAATCCACTTGTACCCAACCGGTACTACATCCTTAGGTGTAATAACTATAGGTCCAAATACATTTCTTTTATTGAGGGAGATTAATTCATTTCTCATGGCCATTTGCCATTTCTCCCAATCAGACATTTTCTGGCACTCTGATACGGACCTTGGGTCTGGATCATCATGATCAATTTCTTTGAATACAGAGAAAGAGAATATTCCATCAGTATCATCTATTTCATTTCTCACCCATAATTTTCCATTTTGGGCGTAATTAATGGAAATCTCATATTTTCCTGTATCATGTTCATCTTCTGAACATTTTTCTTTATCTGGTTCTTCTGGAACCCTTTCATATATGTCTTTTGGACATTTTTTATGTGGTTCCTCTAGAACCTTCTCATTTTGTTCTCCCAATTTCTTTTTCTTTCGAGGATTTTTATCCTTAGAGCCCATTGGCCTCCCCCTCTTTAATTGAACCTTAGGTTAATTTGCTCTGCTCCCATCAATTTGTTCTTCTGGAACATCGATTCTTGATGGAGCGTTTGCAGCGGGTATATATGATTTAGTCACCCTTTTTGTATTTGTAAATGCATCTGGTAACTGATTTGCCATCTTTTGTAGGTTTACAATTTTCTGAACTTCCAGTTCGCATTATTTTGTTGGGGGATCAATATGTACCACAGATGGTGTACACCAAGTAATATCTTTTGGTATTCCCTTAACTCCTCCCCCTAATGTTGGAAATTCATCTTCATTAAAATGGCAATCGGCAAAACGTGCCGTAAATATATCACCAGTTTTTGGTTCAAGATACCGAATTATACTTGGTGACGTATACCCGATATATATCCCCAATCTTCTTTGTGGTCCCAGTTTTGTTCTTTGTGGTGGGGCTATAGGAACATAAACCGCACACCCAAAAACTTGAAGATGGGATATATTTGGTTCCTGGCCAGATGCTAATTGTAATGGGGAATATTTATTATATGCACTTGGTCTTATCTGGACCAATGCCGCAGCATGCAATATAGCATGTCCCCATACATTAATTGGGAGATTTGTTCTCAATATTAACGGTCTTGCAATGAGTTGCAGCCGTTTAATCAAACTCTCAGCCATGCCATTTTGTGTATGAATAGAACCGGGTGCTCAACATCTATCCCCATTGACATACAATAATCATTAAAAGCTTGTGAAGTGAGTTCACCAGCGTTATCAAGCCTAACTTTCTTTATGGTATAATCAAGAAATTGTGCTCTCAACCTGATTATTTGGGCAATGAATTTTGCGAAAGCCGTATTACGTGTTGTCAACAGACACACGTGTGACCATCTACTGGATGCGTCAATTAATACCATAAAATATCGAAACGGCCCGCACGGTGGATGAATAGGTCCACATATATCGCCATGTATTCTTTCTAAGAATACTGGAGATTCATTCCCAACCTTAGCTGGTGATGGCCGAGTTATAAGTTTTCCTTGAGAACATGCTTTACATGAAAACTTGCCCGACTGAAAAATCTTCTGGTTTTTCAACGGGTGGCCATTAGAATTTTGCACAATTCTTCTCATCATGACTGATCCCGGATGTCCTAGCCTTTCATGCCAGACTTTAAATGGACTAGTAAACTTCTGGTTTACTGTAACATATGATTCAGTCATATTTATTTTTGTGCAATATAATCCAGAGGACGTCATTGGTAATTCTTCTAATGTATGCTTCCTCTCCGATGTAATGCAAAGATATTCAATGCCATTCTTATTCATGGTCTCTATATGATATCCATTTCTTCGGATATCCTTGAAACTTAACAAGTTTCTGTATGAATCGGGGGAATATAATGCATCATTTATCTCAAACTTTGTCCCCTTTGGCATTGAGAATCTGACTCTTCTTGAGCCCATAATAATCTTTGCATTACCAGATACAGTACTCACGCTTCCAGCGGAGTCTTTCATTTCAAGAACGGAGAAATACTTTTTATCTTTAATTATTGTGTGCGTCGTCGCACTGTCTACTAGACATATATCTCCGTCCTTGATCTCAAACTTTGACATCTTCTGGTGTCACAATATTAATAAAACATGCATTAATATTAAAACAAAACTTTATATAATAAGAAGTTATAATACAACAAAAACTATTTTAAAACGTTAAAAAACACAAGCATATTATACAAAGTGCTTAAAAGACTAATTATCATGTCACAATGATTTTAGCTTTCATTTATTGATACTTCAGGATCAATGAGATAATCTGCGACATCAAGATGATTATCATCATTCAGGCCATTAAAGGAAGGTCCAGCTTCATCAGAGATGAAGTTTGTTTCAACATCCTTCTCTTTTGCCTTTTGCGATTCTTGGTACAGATTGGCTAAATGTTTCGGCGTACGACATGTACGTACCCAATGACCTTTCATGCCGCATCTGTAACAGGCATTCTCCGTTTTTCTTTTATTCGCGCGACCAACTTCATTATCATGAAATCTTTTGTTGGTTTTTTCCGCGTTGAAATTATTTGCCTGGAATCCTCTTCCTTGTCCTCGTCCACCACCTCTTCCATGACCGCGACCACGGCCTCTACCGCGACCACGTCCTCGTCCTCGGAAATTAGATGCTACCACATTCGCTTCTGGGAATGGAGCCGATCCAGTTGGACGGGTTTCATGGTTCATTATCACGAGCTCATTATTTTTCTCAGCAACAAGGAGGACTTGCATCAAATCCGAATAACGGGTGAATTCTCTCGCCCGATATTGTTGCTGCAGGATTACATTTCCAGGATGAAATGTTTGGAGAGTTTTTTCAATCATATCATAATCACTTACACTCTCTCCACATAACATTATCCTGGAGGTTATTCCGAACAAAGCGGAATTATATTCACTAACACTTTTGTAATCCTCAAACCGCAGATTCAACCACTCATGTTTTGCCTTTGGTAAGATCACATATTTCTGGTGATCAAACCTATCTTTGAGTGATTGCCAAAGATCTGCAGGATCCTCTTTCGTGATATATTCATCCTTTAAACCATCATGTATATGGTGGCGTAGGAATATCATGGCCTTTGCCTTTTTCTCATCGGATATCGTTTCCGATTTGGCACTGGTATCACCAGATGTCTTTTCCACTTTAGTGATGGCATTAAGAAGCCCATTCGCTTTTAAGTGCATCTTTGCACTTGCTGCCCATGTCATATAAGTTTTTCCAGAAATATCAAGGGCAGCAATCTCAAGCTTTGCCAAGTTTGACATGATAACTATATCACAAAATTTTAAACATCAAATTAGTGACCAGCCTTTTAATTTTAATTTTCAATTTAAAGAATCGAGATAAAATATTTAAAATAATTAAATATAATAACAGCAAAAATTAAAATAATTTCAGGAGGCAGAGCCTTCCATATAATAAGCAATAATAATTAAGAGAAACGATAAAAGAAATAATAAATCAATAGGCACAGTCTTCCACATAATCCAGGAGGCAGAGCCTGCCATAAGATTATGGAGACATAATTTTTTATTTGATCGAGGAGGCAGCGCCTACCATAAATAACGATCAACTCGGAAAAGACATAGCCTATTATATGGCTTTTCCACTGGTAATTAGGAGGCAGAGCCTACCATAAAATCAAGGAGGAGGCGAACCTACCACTTCGTAAATAACACATAAATTTAAATTGTATAAACATAAATTAAACCTCACCCTTTCGGTATGGAACAGTATGGGATTGATCAGAACGGATACAGAGACGTTCGTGCTGATAACGTGTTATAAATTATATATTATATTATATTTGATGAGATTTGTATGTACTTATATATATATTATATATATTAGAGAGAGAGTGTGTGTGAGGAGAAGGGAGAGTTTTCGTGAGTGGGTGAAAATGAGTAATTGTGTTTTCTTATCTATCTTTCTTATCATCGAAACATACATATTTATAGCAAATGAAATAATATAAAATATTAGAAAGTCGGCAACTTTTTACTAAAGTAAGTCGGCAACTTTTCCTACTTCTAGATGAATAATTATAATAATTTTAACAATGTGAACTCTAAGAGACACGAACAATAAATTCCGAGAAACTAATACTAATTTGGAGTCAAGTATCCCCTTTATCGTTCTCCGCAGATTTTTCCAAAGCATCCATCATGCAAAGAAATTGAAGGGAAATTAGATAACATATCGTTAGTAAGTGTGAAAATGAGTTTGTCACTTTGCAACCTACTGATACACAGAATTTTAACCCTAACATATCACTGCAAATGCACAGCAAACGAAGTAGTATTTAGGGATCGAATCCACGTAAACCAAGTGAAACGCTACGAATCTATATGAGTGAAATTAAGCTAAGATGACAATATGGTTGTTTGTTGAAAAGTGAAATGATATATCATGGTTTTCACCGGTTTTCAACCATGATATCCGTTGTTTTATCGAGTCAAAGTGTGTTTTTAGAGTCTTTTATTTCTTTTATCTAGTCTTTACAGGTTTTAAGTCATTTTGGAGGAAACACGGAATTTCGGGTGCAACTGGACTTATGAAGATGTTGGATCAAGATGAAGCTTTGGAAATCTGGTGTTATTTGAAAGGCTTTCCTTGATTGGATTGCGATGAAATTTGGAGACAAGATAGCCACTTGAGTTAGCTTTCATTTGGAGGTAGTTTGAAGTCATTCCGATCAACGGTTAGAAAGTTATGCCATTTTTAACGAAGATATGTCAATCTGGCGAGCAGAAGAAGCATGTGCAGGAGATGAGACCAGAAGGAGAAAGATCGATCCATCCAGACAAATCTGGCGCGCAGGAATTTTCCAGACCAAGCCAGATTGATCCATCCAGACAAATCTGGCGCGCATGAATTTTCTAGACTAGTCCAGATTGATCCATCCAAATCTGGATCGATCCATCCATACAAATCTGGCGCGCAAGAATTTTCCAGACCATTCCAGATTGATCCATCCAAACCTGGATCGATCCATCCAGACATATCTGGCGCACAAGAATTTTCCAGATCGAGCCAGATCGATCCATCCAATTCTGGATCGATCCATCTGCTTCCTAGACGAAAAAGGCAAATTTTGACTTTCCTTTTTATCCTCAGAATCATCCAAACTCCACCAAATCCGACCTAGACCTATATATACTTATTTTAAGGCACTTTTGGAGGCAAGACTTTTTCTCTAGACACTTTTATTTTCTACACAAGTTTTTAGACTTTTAGCTTTTGGATTTTGTAAGCTCTGGGGAGACGAAACTCTGACTCTACATCTCTTGAGAAGATTTATAAACCCTTTTGGATTTCTATTTATTTGATCATGAGTTTTTCTTCATCTCCTTCTTGTTTCTCTGCTTCCATGTCTGAGTCGTTTCATAGTTGAGTTTAGGGTTTTCAAAGGAGTTTATGAATCGTTGAATCAGACATAGATAGGGATTTATATCGTCTACGCTTATTGTTATTCTTATTTCTTAGATTAAATTGATCACTTAATCTCTGATTTTAGGTTTAATCTATTCATCAAAAGTGTTATAGATTGCTTGATAGAACTTAGGCGAGCGAATTGTCCTTAGCCAACGAAGTTGATGTTAAGGCAATTCGTGAACATATCAAACCTGCTCGTTAATGCTTGTTTAGAATTTTAAAATCAAACGACAGTTTAGATTCTTAGGTTGCTAGATAAAGTAGTTGATACCATGAAAGTGGATTGATTATACATTCATGTTTGAGTTGAGACTGCGCTTTATCGTTCCCTGAATAATTGTCTGGTTCATGATCTCTGAATGCCTGCAAATTGCCCTAGACTTAACGCTTGCTTTTGTATTGATTTCACACCGTTTAATTTGCTATTTTCATTTATTATTGCTATCAACATTCATATTGCCATCTTAGGTTAATTTTATTCATAAGAATTTGTAGTGTTTCACTTGGTTCTCGTGGATTCGATCCCTAATTACTACTTCGCTTGCTGTGCACTTGCAGTGATATTTAGGGTTAAAACTCTGTGTATCATGAAACTAAATAGCAATGTAAAACGATGTAAATCAATTAAAAGCAAGCATTAAATCTAGGGAAATTTGCAGGAATTCAGAGATCATGAACCAGACAATTATTCAGGAAACGATAAAGCATAGTCTCAAACTCAAATATGAATGTATAACTAATCCACTTTCGTGGTATCAATTACTTTATCTAGCAACCTAAGAATCTAAACTGTCGTTTAATCTTAGAATTCTAAACAAGCATTAATGAGCAGGTTTGATATGTTCACAAATTGCCTTAACATCAGCTTTCGTTGGCTAAGGACAATTTGCTCACATATGTTCTATAAAGCAACCTATAACACTTTTGATGAATAGATTAAGCCTAAAATCAGAGATTAAGTGATTAATTCAATCTAAGCAATAAGAATAATGATAGGTGAAGACAATATAAACTCCTATCTATGTCTGTTTCAATGATTCATAAACTCACTTGAAAACCATAAACTTAACTATAGAACTACTCGAACATGGAGATGATGAAAATAACAAAAGATGAAGAAAAACTCATGATAAATTAAAGGGGTTCAGAAAAACTTCTCAAATGTGCAGAGTTAGAGATTCGTCTCCCCGGTGCTTACAAATTGCAAAAAACCAGAAAATTTGTGTAGAATAGAAAGAGTATGAAAAAATTAGCTTAACAATGGCTTAAAGTCGAATATATATATTAAAAACGTTCTGGAAGAAAAGATACGGCAAAACCCCGTGAAAATAGGAAATTGAAAATTTCCTTTTTCTAGGGGAAAAAGCTTGGATCGATCTGAATGCTGATCGATCGATCTGAAGCTGAGTAGGTCGATCTGAAAACTCTCAAGGTTTTGGATCGATCGATCCGATCTAAAGCTCAATGGTCGATCCAAAATGTCCTGGTGTTTTAGATCAATCGATCCAACCTCTTTTGGGCTCCTTTTGCTTCATTCCACGCTCCTAATGCCTTAGCTTCCTTCCACACGTGTTCCAACCCTTAAAAGCCACTAAAACCATAGAAACGACTCGAAGAACCGTTGAAAACATGAGTTAGAATGCGTAAAAACGCAATACATCAACTCCCCCAGACTTAGCATTTTACGTGTCCTCAAGCAAACACTAGGTATAGAGTCGAGGTTTGAAAATCACGGGAACTCACATTCTCTTTAGAACGTTGTAATGACCATTCACCTCATGATCCACATATTGCAAAACCAATCTCAATCGAACCACTATGTACTTCTCCGCAGACATTCACAGCTTTCCAGATTCAACCCACAATTTCACAACGTCATCCATAAGCCTTTCATTGCTGGGTTTCATCAGTGATCTCAATGCTAAGAACCTTATAAACTCATTCCTGTCCAATGCCATGACAACCATCCATACAATCCTTGGTACTTTTTCTCTCCCCCAGACTTATTCTTTATTCTCATCTTTTTTTTTCTCAAAGGTGTAGGCGAATAATGGTATCACGGAAAATTTTCCTAACCTCACTTCCAATCTTTGTGTGATCATTCCTCTCAAAGTAAAATAATGGGATCATAGGAAATTTTCTAGCCCTTTACTCGAAAGAAAATCCTTTCATCTTTTCTGCTTTTATTTAACTTAGAATAAGGAACTGGAGTAGTGGGGGCGGGTCGACTAGTGGTGGGGGCTCTAAAACAGGATGGTGGCCGCGGGCATATGAGTCTAGAAAGCGCTCCCCAAATCCTCTGCATCATCGAGTTGTTGGTCCTCTGGGACTCAACCATCCAGGCCCAACGAGCCTCATCTGTAGCATCTGCAGGTAAATGGGGAAGATCATACTGACCAGTATACTCGGGAAGCAGCTCCTCCATCGTAGCCTGTGCCTGAGATGTATGTTGTGCAGTAAAGTCTGGCACTCTATCGTCCTCCAGGTGAGGCTGTGAAGTATTGGCTCTCGAGGAGCTACTCCGGCGTCTAGGTGCAGCGGTGCTGGAAGAGGCTGAGCAACAGAACTCAGGTGCAGGTAAGAACTCAAGGTTCTCCCTGGATGTGAGTGCGGTGAGGTCTGGAAGTGGGAGTTGGCACAGATGAGAGACGCTAGCGTGATCATGGAACTGATACTTGAGGCCCGCCTTCAGAATGGTGGTGTGCCGGAAGTACCGCTCATCAAAGTAGTTAAGTGTGTCGACACACTTGGTCGCTGTGAGGTCAATCCCATGGTACCTGAAATAGGAGTCAAGAGACTCCCCACAGACTCCGTCCTCTGTCTCGAAGTGTTAAGCCCTCGAAACTTCTTATGTACTAATACTGCAGCGAAAATTGCCCCGAAGTTCGTGTTGAGCCCAAATCAAGGTGGCTCGTGGTAGATATCATGAACAAAAAAAGGAAGCCCGTAGTGCAACATCTGCAACTCATCAAAACTCAATGATCCTGCCTCCTCCTTAGCAAACAAGCTGTGTCCGATGATCTTAGCAACCACTCGAATCGCCGGGTTCCGGATCAATGACAGCTTAGCTTCCCGTGATGTGTAAGGCCCGGACCCAATCAAATGCCACAACTCAGCAGCCTGTGGAAAGTCAGCTGGGAACCTGCAACTCTCCCTGTGAGTGTCAAAGTCATAGAGGTTACCTAGCTCGTTGAGGGAAATCTCGTAGAGGAGACCGCTGGAGAATTATGAGAGCTTCTCTTGACTTGGGACATTGATCGCGATATCCTCGTACTCGATCTCTGCAGAAGCAAGGAATTGTGTTACCAACTCCGGGTAAAGAGGATACGTCTGATACGCAAGTGTGCCCAAACCCATCTGATGTAACATGGCTCTCACATCATCTGCGATGCCCATTCTCTGCAAAGTCCTCTCACAAATGAACTTTGTGGGCGCCATCTCAACCCGAAATAATCTGTTGTATCAGGTGAAATTTTGCATTGCCCAGGCATCTTCATACCGTCAGTTAATGTAACCGGACGATCTCTGCATCTCTCCAATCGTCATATGAGGAATCTCTGGAATCATGGGTCCCAGAATAGGAGTGTTGTCCGGTCTAGGCCACAGAGAAGTTGTTCGCTCCACTGTCCTCCTCGACATTAGGGATCGAAGATGTCGCTATCCCTTTGTTCTTTCTGCGCCTTGAAGATTGCGCGTTTGGATCAACTTGTGGTCGTGGCGGTGGTGGTGCTAGACCTCGTGTTGGGTTTTTCCGAATAGCTCCTCCTGTTTTACCCATTCCTGCAAAATAAAACGAGTCCATATTTATCGAAATTTCCGAAAACATGTAAACGATAAGAAATTTGCAAAAATTCGTCCTTATGCATTATCACAAACAAACACAACAACCAATTCACCATAATGCTCCATATTCACAGCACAAATCAAACCAATTCGAAAATTTCTCAAAATGTTTTTTCAAAAATTGCTCCTAAATTCCAAATTTCAAGTCCAATTGCACAAATCATCCAAACAAAGCATGGAGAGGGTCAAAATTATCCTAGGAGATCATAGCAAGCCACGAAAATCCTCCAAGAACAAAGACAAACCCAAATTCCAACTTTTCTAAAATAAATTTCGGACTAAAAAATGGAGATAGAGGCACATAGCTATGTAAATCGAGTGAGAGAGTTATAGAATCAGAAAGAGGACGAAAAATCGAAGTGGTTTAGAGCCAAAAATCGCTTGAATCCGTTAAGATTTGAAGAAGTTGGGTTTGTGTGAAAATTTTCTCAAAATCACCCAAAATAGAGATGGGAGGGTGAAGAGGAGAAGAAAAACGTTTTTTGATCTTTAAAATCGAATTTGGATAGTTAAAAACGTGTTTTCGGTTTGGTTTAAGTGCAATAAACCAAAATTTCGAAAAAATGAAACTTACCTGGGATCTGGATCGATCGATCTGGGTCTGGATCGATCGATCCGACCTTGGATCGATCGATCCTCTTCAGATCGATCGATCTAAAAATTCTCGGCTTTTTGGCAGAAGAGTGGATCGATCGATCCCCTTTTCCTGAAACAGTGAGAACTAAAACCAAAAGTTAGAAATTAAATGAAAGACTAAGTATGTATACTTACCGGTGGGTTGCCTCCCACCCAGCGCTTGTTTTAAGTCACGAGCTTGACTTGAATGCCGTCTAGGCTTGAGGCGGATCACTGAGAAGATTGTCTCCTTCAGTGATTTTGGTATCGGCGAGATATGGCTTTAGGCGTTGACCATTAACCACAAACTCTCCTCCTGCAGTGTCCAGCAACACAACAGCTCCATATGGTCTTACCTCTTTGATGGTGAATGGACCAGACCATCGCGATCGCAGCTTTCCAGGGAAAAGTTTCAGGCGAGAATTGAAGAGCAACACCTGATCATTTGCAGCAAAGTTCCTTGGAATGATCTTATTGTCATGGTAGGCCTTAGTCCTGTCCTTGTAGATCATTGAATTCTCATAGGCCATATGACGAATCTCATCTAACTCGTTAAGTTGCATCAAACGTCTCTCAGAAGCAGGTTTGATGTCAAAATTCAACAACTTAACGGCCCAAGCTGCCTTGTATTCGAGCTCCACTAGAAGATGACAAGACTTTCCATAGACGAGATGGAAAGGTGTCATTCCCAAAGGTGTCTTGTAAGCAGTCCTATACGCCCAAAGAGCGTCATCAAGCTTTACGGCCCAATCTTTCCTTGTGGTGCTTACATTTTTCTGCAGAATGCTCTTGATCTCTCTGTTGGAAATCTTAACTTGTCCACTCGTCTGCGGATGGTAAGGGGTGGCTACCTTATGCTTTACTCCATGCTTCTTCAAAAGACCCTCAAAGACCTTGTTGATGAAGTGAGATCCACCATCACTGATTACAACTCGAGGCACTCCAAAACGTGGAAAAATCACAGACTTGAATATCTTCAAAACCACTTTGGCATCAGTGGTTGGACTAGCCAGCGTTTCAACCCATTTAGACACGTAGTCTACTGCGACAATGATGTATTGATTTCCATAAGAAGATGGGAATGGACCCATGAAATCAATACCCCAAATATCGAACACCTCAACCTCCAAGATAAAATTCTGAGGCATCTCGTTCCTCTTGCTTATGTTCCCTTGCCTTTGACATGAATCACACTTAGAGACGAAGGCATGAGCATCTCTAAACATAGTTGGCCACCAAAAACCAACTTATAGAGCCTTAGACACCCGTCTTGAAAGTAGCAAAGTGCCCTGCATAATTAGAACCATGGCAATAAAAGAGAATACCGGGAACTTTTTCCTCTGAAATGCATCGTCTGAAAACATCGTCCGAACACTGCTTGTACAAGTATGGCTCATCCCAGAAGTAGTGTCTGATGTCTCTCAAGAATTTCTTCTTCTTATACCCAACAAAATTTTCGGGTTTCTTTTCTGCAGCCAAGTAGTTTGCAATGTCACCAAACCAAGGTATCTCAGGAAGTTTGGTGTGACGAGTAGGTGTGTAATGGTCCATGTTCCCAAGGTTGATGGCATACACGTGCTCCTCAGGA
The DNA here is from genome assembly GCA_900406555.1 of Pseudoturritis turrita. Classification (NCBI taxonomy): domain Eukaryota; kingdom Viridiplantae; phylum Streptophyta; class Magnoliopsida; order Brassicales; family Brassicaceae; genus Pseudoturritis; species Pseudoturritis turrita. Next base: position 389,489 of record OVBL01000925.1, on the reverse strand, counting down.
AGGCAATCATCCAAAGGGACATCTTCCTCTACACGTAGTCGAGACAAATGATCCGCAACACCGTTCTCAATGCCTTTCTTGTCTTTAATCTCTAAGTCAAACTCCTGCAGCAGGAGAATCCATCGTAGCAATCTAGGTTTGGCATCCTTCTTGGTGAGAAGGTATCTCAGAGCAGCATGATCGGTGTGTACAATCACCTTAGACCCCACAAGATATGACCGAAACTTCTCAAAAGCAAACACTATGGCAAGAAGCTCTTTCTCTGTAGTAGCGTACTTGCATTGAGCATCATCAAGAGTCCTACTCGCATAGTAGATGACATGAAGCTTCTTTTCCTTCCTTTGTCCTAAAATAGCCCCCACTGCGTAATCACTAGCATCCGTCATTACCTCGAAAGGCAGCTCCCAATCTGGTGGTTGGACGATTGGTGCGCTAACAAGTGCTCCCTTGATTGTAAGAAAAGCCTCAAGACAAGCATTGTCGAAGTGAAACTTCACATCTTTGCACAAAAGCTGAGTCAAAGGTCTAGCAATCTTGGATAAATCCTTGATGAACCTCCTATAGAACCCAGCATGTCCCAGAAAACTCCTAATTCCTTTGACAGAATCAGGTGGTTACAGACTTGTCATCACCTTGATCTTTACCTTGTCTACCTCGATACCATTCTCTGAAATTCGGTGTCCCAAAACTATCCCATCTCTGACCATGAAGTGACACTTCTCCCAGTTTAACACAAGATGCTTCTCCTCGCAGCGTCGTAGTACCCTGCACAAATTAGAAAGGCAAACAGAAACAGACGATCCATAAAAAGAAAATCATCCATAAAAACTTCCATTATGTCCTCAATCATGTCAGTGAAAATCAACATCATGCATCTCTGGAACGTGGCTGGTGCATTACACAAACCAAATGGCATTCTGCGATAAGCATAAGTGCCATAGGGCCATGTGAATGTCGTCTTCTCCTGATCGTCTGGATGGATGGGAATCTGAAAGAATCCAGAATAACCATCTAGAAAACAATAGTAAGCATGGTTTGCCAACCTCTCAAGCATCTGATCAATAAAAGGCAAAGGAAAATGATCTTTACAAGTAGCAGAGTTCAATTTCCTATAATCTATGCACATACGATGGCTGGTGACCGTCCTAGTTGGTATCAACTCGTCCTTATCATTCTTAACCACAGTCACTCCACCCTTCTTTGGCACTACATGGACCGGGCTCACCCACTTACTATAAGAGATAGCGTATATGATACCCGCCTCTAGAAGTTTCATTATCTCCTTCTTTACAACATCTTTTAGATTCGGGTTTAACCATCTCTGATGTTCTATAGAAGTCATCGACTCATCTTCTAGATGGATCCTGTGAATGCAAAGATCAGGTGAAATGCCTGTGATATCATTAAGTGAATAGCCTAAGGCCCTGCGATACTTTCTAAGTTCACATAAAAGTAAAGCAGTCTCTGTATTATTCAAATCAGCATTGATGATCACAGGGTAAGAAGAGTTAGGACCTAGAAACGCATACCTTAGCCCTGCTGGAAGTGTTTTGAGCTCTACCTTAGGAGCTTTCAGCTCGCTCCATGGGTTAGATGGTGCGGGAAGGGTTGCTGCTAGAGACTTCTCGACAGCCTCGTCCAAGCTCATGTAGGCGACCATCTTCCCCAAAATCTGGCTTGAGTTCAACATCTCTGCATATCCAGTCACGTCATCACTTAAAAATCAATGCTCGCTCTCAGCCCTTGTCAAAGCAATCGCCAATGGGTCATCAACTAGAATCTCTTCAGCGGCTTCGTTAGAGATCTCTAGTGAGTCATTGACCGAGAATTTCTGCCCATCCAAAATAGGCTTTTCCAGCAGCTTGTCCATCTCAAACTTCATGATAATATCTCCCAGGTGGAGATCTATTCGTCCATTCCTCACATCTATGATAGCTCCAGTAGTGCATAAGAAAGGTCGTCCCAAGATGAGGGGATCCTTTGGCTCTTCTTCTAGCTCTAGAACCATGAAATCTGCAGGAAAAAAAGCATTGCCAACCTTCACATGTAAGTCCTCTAGAATCCCAACCGGTAACTTCACAGAACGATCGACAAACACCAAGGAGATTTTGGTTGACTTGAACTTCCTGAATCCAAGTCGCTTAGCTAAAAAATATGGCATCAAATTGACACTTGAACCTAAATCACACAAAGAACAAGCAAATGTCATTGCTCCAATCTGTACGGATAGAACAAACCTCCCTGGATCTCCAAGCTTTTTAGGCATCTTGTTTTGAAGGACGGCGCTGCAATCTTTTGAAACCTTGACAAAGTCATCTTCTCTAGAAACCTTACTTGTCACCAAGCCTTTCACATATCTCTTCATTGCAGGTATCATCTGGATTGCATCGGCAAGAGGGAGCTTCATCGTTAGATCATCTAGCATCTCCTTGCACTTCGCCTCTTCTAAATCCTTTCGCGACTTCTTGGGACGAGTAAGGTATGGAACCCTTGGAACATAGACACGCGCAAGTAGTGGTTCCTTTGCAGTCGTGTCACTCGCAGTCTCTCTTACCAGCTCAGCTTCTGAATCGTCCATCTCTTCCAAGTCAATGACTTCATCGGCATTTTTACCTTTTTGCGCAACATGCTCTATCACCTTTCCACCTCTGAGCGTAATAGCATTTACGAACTCGTTCCTAGGATTTTGCTCTGCCTTTCCTGGAAGGACTCCCTGTGGTCTCTTGATTGCTTCGGCCGTCTGAGCTACCTGAGTATCCAACTTCTTCACATGAGCAGAGAGCGACTCAAATTTGCCATTGAGATCATTGTACATGTTATCAACTTTAACATTGATCTCGTTGGCAGATTTCTGTTGGTTGAGCAAGAGTTGCTGCATGAGAACCTTGAGATCATCACCAGAGTTGTTCGCATAGCTCGTAGAGGCTTGAAATGGAGCTTGTGTAGTCGGTTGGAAGTTGTTGAACGGCTGTTTCTGTGAAAATCCCCCCTGAAATCTATTCTGGCCCGGATTTTGCACAAACTGAGTTCCCTGAAAACTCTGAGAGAAATTCTTCTGGAAGCCCTGATTTTGCACGCCAGTCTGTCCTGAAAAGCAGGAACGCCCGCGTTTTGCACGACTGATTTTCCTTGAAATTATTGACCCTGAACGTTTACTTGCTGTGGGTAGACTTGATCCTGCGGATTTTCGACGTTTGTGCTCCGATACGACAGATTCGGGTGATTTATTAATTTTGGTTGAAACCCCTGTTTTGCACGAAACCTTGCCAGTTCACATAGTTCACCTCTTGCAGCTCTTCAGCCCCTTCTTCAGCAAAATCTTGACAGAAAACTGGATCTGCTCCATTCTCGTAAACCTGGACACCTCTCTAATTCTGACTCGCCTTCAATAGCAGATTCAACTTCTCATTCAGCTCATCAATTTTCTGAGACTCGATGCTGTTGACACGCTTGGAACTATCATACTCCGCACAGCGATTGTTGGAACTTGCAGCAAATTTCTCGATCAGTTGGTAGGCTCCATCCTTACTCTGAGTCATGAAATCTCCATTGCTAGCAGCGTTGAGAGCATTCTTGTAATCCCACTCAACTCCATCGTAGGAGATGGTAAGAATCTGCCCATCCGAGTATCCATGATGAGGGCACTCTCTACGATACTCCTTGAACCTCTCCCAAGTTTCACAGAAAGACTCTCCTGAATGTTGTTGGAAGGTAGTGATCTTGTTCCTCAGCGAAGCAGTCTTGGATTTAGTGTAGAAGTGATCCAAGAAAGCGGCTCTGCATTCACCCCAAGTGGTGATCGACCCAGGAGGCAGAGACTTTAGCCATCTCAATGCCTTATCCGCCACAGAGTAAGGGAAGAGTTTGCACATAATATAATCGGCGGGTACCCCATTTGACTTAGTAGTGCTGCAAATCTCCTCGAAGTTCTCTATGTGATCCATCGGATTCTCGGCAGGTAGACCATGGAACACGTGCTGCTTCACCAAACCTATCATCTGAGGCTTGATCTCTTAGTCATTCCTAGCGATTACTGGTGGACAGATAGCAGCCCTGTTCTGGTATAAAGTGTGGGGAGTGTCTGCATCACCAATTACAGGTGGTCGCTGCTGTTGTTGTTGCTGTAGCAGCAACTGTTGCATCTGCTGCTGTAGCCTTTGAAGTTCGGCTGCAGTGGCAAATGCCTCGTTGTCGATTTGATCACCCATTGTGATTTGATTCGACTTTGTCTTCCTGATCTCTCTCTCTAACCTTGCAAGTTCTTGATTGCTGAAGTTGAAAAGGTTGTCAGCTCCTTTGCTTCTTCTTTGCATACACCTGAAACACACAAGAGAGAAAGTTAGTCAATCTTAGTCTAAACTTCAAACAAAAATTCGAAGGTAACGGAATTGGTCCCCGACAACGGCGCCAAAAACTTGATACACAGAGTTTTAACCCTAAAATATCACTGCAAGTGCACAGCAAACGAAGTAGTATTTAGGGATTGAATCCACGAGAACCAAGTGAAACGCTACGAATCTATATGAGTGAAATTAAGCTAAGATGACAATATGGTTGTTTGTTGAAAAGTAAAACTAAATAGCAATGTAAAACAATGTAAATCAATTAAAAGCAAGCGTTAAATCTAGGGCAATTCACAGGAATTCAGAGATCATAAACCAGACAATTATTCAGGAAACGATAAGGCACAGTCTCTAACTTAAACATGAATGTATAACTAATCCACTTTCGTGGTAGCAATTACTTAATCTAGCAACCTAAGAATCTAAACTGTCGTCTGATCTTAGAATTCTAAACAAGCATTGATGAGCAGGTTTGATATGTTCACAAATTGCCTTAACATCAGCTTTCGTTGGCTAAAGACAATTTGCTCACCTATGTTCTATCAAGCAACCTATAACACTTTTGATGAATAGATTAAGCCTAAAATCAGAGATTAAGTGATCAATTCAATCTAAGCAATAAGAATAACGATAGGTGAAGACAATATAAACTCTTATCTATGTCTGTTTCAATGATTCATAAACTCCCTTGAAAACCATAAACTTAACTATAGAACTACTCGAACATGGAGATGATTAAAATAACAGAAGATGAAGAAAAACTCATGATAAATTAAACGGGTTCAGAAAAACTTCTCAAATGTGCAGAGTTAGAGATTCGTCTCCCCGGTGCTTACAAATTGCAGAAAACCAGAAAATTTGTGTAGAGTAGAAAGAGTATGAAAAAATTAGCCTAAACAATGGCTTAAAGTCGAATATATATATATATATATATATATATTAAAAACGTTCTGGAAAAAAAGATACGGCAAAACCCCGTGAAAATAGGAAATTAAAATTTCATTTTTCTGGGCGAAAAAGCTTGGATCGATCGATCTGAAATTGAGCAGGTCGATCTGAAAACTCTCGCGGTTTTGGATCGATCGATCTGAAATTGAGCAGGTCGATCTGAAAACTCTCGCGGTTTTGGATCGATCGATCTGAAGCTCAATGGTCGATCCAAAATGTTCCGGTGTTTTAGATCGATCGATCCAACCTCTTTTGTGCTCCTTTTGCTTCATTCCACGCTCCTAATGCCTTAGCTTCCTTCCACACGTGTTCCAACCCTGAAAAGACACTAAAACCATAGAAACGACTCGAAAAACCGTTGAAAACATGAGTTAGAATGCGTAAAAACGCAATACATCACCTACAAAAAAACAAAACTTATTCAATAGTTGAATGAAAAATGCAATAAAACAACGAAGAAATACCAGAGAAGGTAAGGTGCTAGATATAAATTGATTTAAACCCATCCACTAATAGAGTTTATGGGTTGAGCAAAATATATGTTGTGATGGTGGTATTCGATATGCTCAAATCACACACAAAACACATTTATTGACCCACTCTTTGTTATCAATACACATGAAATAAAAAAATTGTCTAAATAAATTATATTTAAGACTTGAATAGAACATTATTACCACTCTTTTGATGCACATTATCCTTATCACACACATAACAACAGAAGTTTTATATATTGCGCTCAATATACTCCTAAACTTGCTTGCGGATTCTTTTCAAAGAGTACATAAATGCAAATCACTACACATTTAAACATTAGCAACAAATAGCACATGTTAGCCTTTTAAAAAAAGTATAAACCAAACATATATTTATTTTGTAAACTCACGATGTATCCATGTGATCAATAGTAAGCCTACTGTTAAGCTTTCCTTGTTCCCTTCCCTGACATCCTCCAGATGCCTTATATTAAGGATATGACCAATGACATCTGCAATAGATTATAATAACAAACAAATATAAGCTAAAAACCATAAGGTAATAAAACTATAGTACCCAAATTACTAAACAATTTATAAACTAACCAATAAAAAATCCCTTGTTTAAATTACCGGATAAAATTTCGGCGAAAGTTTTAAAATATTTCTCAGGCACACCTCAAAAGGAAAACTATCGCATGGACGGACGATAGTTATCTCATAAAAAAACTATCTTGAAAGGAGCTTACTTGTTCGATAGTCACTTATGTAATCGACAACCTTAGAAGTATTAATGATTATGGATCGACCTTTGATCAACGTCTTTTGAAACTGTTCCACCAAACTTTTCTCAACGGTGGCATGTATCATGGTCCACCAAACCAACAAAAAACATGTTGAGGTTAGCAGATGAAGATCAAGACAAGAAAAAGTACAAGCGTGGAGAGGAAGTATTTGTGTCGCATGGAGGATCACGTGACCAAGGATGCAGGACCACAAGAATGCAGGACCACAAAGTGTAGCCGTTTGTTTATGATCACAAGAACAAAAGCAAACTGCATTTTATCGGAATGGACAAAGAGATAAGGATGAGTTCATTTAATGCATTCGAGAAGCTTGGTGAGAGCATCCAAGATTTTAGGTCAAGACGTGAGTATATATATTGAGGCAAATACATTGTAGAGCTAGTGACACAGTAGTGAGAGAACACAGTACAAAGTATAAACTTGTTTTAGTGTTCTTGGAGAAGAGAAGTAGAGATAGAAACCGAGATATGCTTTGTAAAGGGCTTTGGAGTTTCTGAATCTCTTGTAAAATCTGATCTAGTGGATTCCGGGAGAGAGTTCCTGGCGAGACGTAGCGACCCAAAGAATCGTTAAACTTGCGTGTGTGCTCTGTTTTTCGTTTCACTCAAATCTCTCTGTTTTACTCTGCTTTGTTGGTGTGTTACACAAGTTGATCTTTGTCTCAGTGCAAAATCGATTCTTTGGTGTGTGTTGAGAGCTAAAGTTGCAGAAAGGAGACACCTTTAGGCTGAGTTTTACTAACACAAAACTGGAGAACATAATTAATATCTGAAATTCAATCAAGACCAACGAAAAGTTCAATCAGGAACCCATAGACAAACATAAACTACCCCTTAAAAAAAAATCACGAAAACAAAACTAAGACAATAGAAATGAAGCAAACACCCCAAAAAACCAAACGAACTACCAAGAAACATTATCCAAAATATAAAACATCGATATTAAAAGGTCATTCGATAATCAAATTTTCATTAGCACGAACGGTTATTAATCTTTTAAGTATCGAAGATCAAACCATGTATAAAACAAAAAAAAACAAAAACCCAAAAACCAAAACCATTATAAATCAAAGAACACCAAAACCATAAAGTCATCTTGAAATATTTATAACCACATGTTGCTTCTAATGTGCATAATATAATAGGTACTCGTATATGTACATCTAGAAGTAACTAATTTCTTATTTCCTTTTTGTTCATTTAAATTTTAATCAAAACATTAGGTCCAGACGTTGTCATTGACTATCGGACCGGACTGCAACCCAAATTTTAAAATCTCGACCAATCTTTTTTTCCAAAGAATCGAATTTTTGTTTAATCAAAATTAATTAAAGATAATAAATTAATTACAAACCCTAACTTTCATTATGGGTTATTTTCCTTTCTCTAATCCACTTCCCTTAACATTATTTGTAAAGTGATTTTGGAGAAAACGCATACGTGTCACCTCCATAATCACTCTCACCAAAATAATTATGACGTGGCTTCAAAGATATGATTTGCCTTAATAATGATATGACAAATTTTTAAAAGAATTTCCGATTATAAATTTAAATTAATCATAACTAAATCTCCTACGAAATCTTCCATAACTAAATTTATATATATTTCTTAAAAAATCAATTTGAAATTAACAAAACCATATATTCCATAAATAAATAGTTACCAAATTTTATGACCGAACTACAAAAAAATACGTATTTTTTAATTACCAAATTTAAAACCATTTAATTACTACATTTTCTTACATATTGAAATTTGACCCCAAAAAGGTAAAATTATGAAATTTGATGGAATTTGACAAACCAATGAGCGGTTCTTATCATGCCTTAAAATATTTGTTTTAAATATTTTTGCATTACTCATCTCAAGTATACAATTTTTTGGTAAAAAGAATGAATTTTGTTTTTAAAATTCAATTAAAAAGTATTATCTAATCGAATTAATCCAAAATCTAAAACAAAAAGTTTAAAATTTAAATTTATTTTCACCATTACTATATCTTTCTTAAAAAAAATTCCAATCAGAAGTATTTGGAAAAAAAAAAAATCCAAATCAGATTATAAAGAAAAACCAAAAGATGCAGACGGTAAAAAAGTGAAAAACGCAGGAGATGAAAGAAAAAAGTGAAGAATCTATATCAAATATTTTTTTCGAATTCTAAGACACAAAGTATGTTATTTTATTTTAAAAATGTTATTTACAATTAGGTATAACGTGGATAAAGTATTTTAATACTCTATTTGTATTACTTTAGATGATGTTTAAGGATATTGCACACACATAAATAATATAATTTTTTATGTACTTTCTACATTAAACAATCATTTATTATGTAAATAAAATTAATTCAACCAATCACAAAAATAATGTAAAATCCAAATAGTCACAAAAGATAAAAGATATTAAATTTTTACCTAGAAAAATGAAAACATCAACTAATTTGATATAAAAAATAATTATCTCTAAAACATTAATTAATTTGATACAGAGAGAGTACGAGATAATAAACATGTATCTAAGAAAATTTTCAATATATCGAAAATGACTTATACAATCTTACGGAAAATATCAAATCGCTTTAAATTTATTTTAAAATTATTATCCCGCGTATAACGCGGGAAATCACCTAATAATATAATAGATTTGTGGTTTTTTGCTTTTTTTTTTTTATTAATTGGTTTTCGATTCATTCAAAACATGGATACAAATATGCGATAAAATTTGGTGGCCTTACAAAAGATTAATAAACAAACTGAACCTCGTCTAAAGACTCGATTAGTGTAGGGAATAGGATTAGGTTTGGAGAAAACAAAATAATTATCAATTTAGTCCATGTAAAAATAATAATGTGCTATGGCAAGAAAAAAATCTTATTATAGGACACATGATGAGTTGGTTGAAATAATGAGGAAATTAAAGGAATTTTATAAAGATGATGAGTTATATTGGAAAAAAAACGTGAAAATATGTCACTACAAGAAAACTGGATATTTGTGAATGCCGAAATCGTCGCAAATGCGTAGAAAAATATAATTTGCAACAAATCTTGAATCGTCGCGACCAACTCATCGCAAGCTGATTTTCGTCATAAATTAGTAGAAGAGTTTGCGACGAAATTGAAATAGTCGCAAAATCACAAAAAAATTCGACTGCTATGTTATGTCAAAACCGAGTCGCAAAATTTGGGACAAATTAGCAACGAAACTGAGAGTCACAAAATAATGCAAATTCGCGACGACTTTGCGATAATTTAAAATTTTAATTTTTTTATGATGCATCGTAAATAAGCCGCAAATTAATTTAATTATTTTAAAAATGCGGAAAAAAAATAAAAAAATAAATTAAAAGAAATAAAAAATATAATTATAACCGAATTATGTTTTGCATAAAATGTTTATCTGGAAAGAAAAACAACAAAAAAGCAAATTATAAAACGAGAATGACGGATCCTACGGTATATCAAACTGATTTCCAAATCCTGATGCGTTGTGCGATGCCTAACGCTGCCGCAACATCTCCACAAAAGCCGGGTTAGTCTGAGCGAAGAAGTCAACCATAATGTCGTAGATGCACTTGTGGCTCCCTAATGCACTTGTGGGCTTCATCCAACTTCTTGGTCATGACTGAAGGTCAACGATAGGTGTCGGAATGGGACAAGTTGAGACTCTTTCTGAATCAAGGCGCAGCGATCCCGTACATATGATCTTCTTCTTCTTTTTTTTCACGGAGAGAAACCTGTAAATTAATTTATAATTATATAATATTAATTTGTAATTATAAAAAATAAATCCTAATAAATTAGAAATATAATTGAAATTTACCTCATAAACTATGCGGTTGACGGCCGCAGGGGTGAACTCTATGGAATGACCATCTGGAGTGGGCTGGAAAGTAATTTCCTCGACCCGGACGGTGGCATCATCGTGAAGCTTTTGGACGTGTCTGCCAACCCACGTCCCGTCTGACTTCTTGTGTGTCATTTTTTAAACCTCTTGCATAGTAGCCGAATCACCTTTCTCCTTTGCCTGAAAAATAAGAAACAAACGTTAGTTGTTAAAATAAAATGAGAATGAAAAATTTAAAATTTAAAATTGAACTTACAATAATTTGCGTCTGTGTCTGAATTGAAAGTTGGCCAGACACATACTTAACGATCTCGACCCCATCGGCCTTCTCTAGATGAGAAGCAAAGCACTGAGTGCTCCGAACCTCTGAAGTCGGCGCCTCCCAATATGGGACTAAACCATCCTAGACCTTCGAGTCAAACCACCTCGGCATCGCTTTTGTCGGGTTTTTCTTCCACTTCTTTTTCCATCGACCGATATGGTCGTTGGGATGGTGCATCCCATTCTTCTCGAATCTGGCCCGTACAACTTCAGTGATCCCGATGTCCCATTTATATTTTTGTTGTTCACAATTAAAAATTAAAGTTAGTATATTTAAAAAATAATTAAGCTTAAAAAATTAATTAAAAAGTTACCGCAAAGGTGTAAAACCATCTATCGACGGTCGAGACTGGGACAAATGCCGAGTTCGGATGCGCCACTTTGAAATCCCGCTCTATTAGCTTCTGGATCGCCTTGCCCACTTTACCATCATTGTCAAACCTGTAAAAAAAATAAAGTAAAAAAATATATTATAAATTGATTAAATTAACATAAAAGAAATTAGAATTCGATGAATTACTAGCTTACAATTAGGTACCCTCTAGACGTACGTGCCTAGCTTATTTAATCCATCCCGTTCCGGACTTACAAGAAGTTGCTCCGATATCATCCGGTCGTACTCGACATTCTCCTCCGGAGCACCTGGTGGGATATTCGGTATATTTGTTGTACTGCTTTGTCATCTGCAATATTAAAATTTTAAAATAACAATTAGTAAATTATTTTCATAAATTTCAAAATTTAAATTTCATTCCTAAATTCTGTAATCTAAATTCCAATCATAAATCTAATCCTAAACCTTTCTAAAACATTAAATTAATTTAATTAAAAGCATAATAAAAATTAAAACTAACCTTTAAAATGTCTAGAGAGATAATGTAGAGAGAAGGTAGAGAGATAGAGGAGATGAGTAAATGAGCAAGAGATTTATGTCTACTTGTATAGAAGTTTGTTTCGTAGCAAAAACATAGTAAAGGCATCGCAATATTCCACATAATTTTGACTCAATCAAATTTACCGTCACGATTTGCGACTATACGTGGCAAATTCTCAAAATTTTATATTGACGCGGTATTTTTTTTGTAATTAAATCGTATTTATGGCCACAATTTACGACGAATTTGCGAGTGATCGACGCAAATTTATCACAAATCTTTAAAACATTTGGACACGCGGTTAGTAAAAGTTCAATGAATTTGTGAAAACATTTAAACATTTGGGACGACTTAGCGATTGGTCATCGCAAACTCGTCGCAAAGCTTGATTATTTGGGAGATAGGAATGATATACCTTAGATTTTACCAGTTTTTGGTATGTTTTTAATAAATAATACTTGATTTTGATATTTTATGGGTTCTTTTAGTGTTTTGTGGTTTTAGAGTCTTTAGAGGAATTTGGAACAATTTGGACCAAAAAGGATACAAAACAAGCAAGTTGAAGATTGGACAGATCATGAGCATCAAATATTTCACATCAGATAGAGGACTTTCCACCGTTGGATCAAGTTCAAGTTTATCCAGAAAATAGATTGGAGTGTTAGCTTCGATTCCCATACCAGATCGTGCAAATCCAACGGTGCGATCTCAAGTTATGGCTCTGATTATTGAAGGCTGGTCGATCTAGACTCGAGGAGAAGCAAGAAGAGGAGTTAAATAACGATCGATCAATCAATCAGCACCCTAGAGATTGATCGATCACTCATCCAAAACTTTGGCTGGGTATTATTTTGAGAGACGATCGATCGATCCCTCTAGGAAAAATCAATCGATCGGCTTCCTAAAAGATCGAAATATTCCTTTTTCGACGTTATCTCCAAATCTTTCAAGGAATATACCCTAAGGTTCGATCCCTACCCTATAAAAACACTACAACAACCATGAAAATATTAAGTTTTTCACAATTCTTCAAAGCTCTTCATCTTTACCAAAGTTTTTAGTTTCTTTTATTGTTTTTCTTCAAGAGAGACGATTCTCACCTCTTGTATATCTACGAAGAAGTTTCTGAACCCTTTTCTCTTTAATGATTATGATTTCTTCTAGTTTTTCTATGAGTTTCAATATCATGTCTGAGTAGTTCTATTGTTGGGACTAGGATATTTTCAAAGGGTTTTTCATGGTTCAATAAATAGGATTTTATGCATATTCCTTTACTGCATAGTTCAATATCATCTAGATCTGATTTTAATGCATATTTCTTTACAGATCATATAGGAATTGAATTTAGAAATATTTCGTCTTGCACACTACTTGATTTATTTATTGTTTTGATCTAATGTTTGATGGGTCTAACGCTTTAACATGCGAGAGTTTAATTACTGAGCTAGATGAACAATTGAATTTAATTATAAATGCATATTTATCTATGTTATTGACTGCAGGAGTTGATATATAGGATAGTGTAGACATAGTTGATTATCAGCCACGAGAGTGTGTTAATTTTATCACAGTGATTTGGGTTCTAGGACGAAAGAAAAACGATGTCAATGGCCTCTAGAAGTTAACCTTGAATAAATCGAACTATGAATCCCTGAGAATCTTTGAATACCCAACGTTTTAATCTTATTTCTTACATCACTTTTAATTTACTACTTTTATTAATTGCATCAAAACCCAAAAAAACCTAATTTTGCTTAGCTTAATTCTTACTTCTTTGTTAATTATTGTGCACTCTAAATCTCTGTGGGATCGATCCCTCAGGTACTACGATTGATTTACTGTGCACTTATAACTTTATATTGTTAGTGTTAGGGTAAAACCTTACTCGCATTAAGTTTTTGGCGCCGTTGCCGGAGACTTTTGCAGTGCCATTAGTTTTCGATTAAGATTTTAGTCTAAGTTTTTCTTTTTCTTTTTACTAAACCTAAAATTTTCTCTTATTTTTGTGTGTTTCAGATGATTTCACTCGAAGAAGAAACATGTGAATATGTCATTAGTACTTGGTAAACATTATGTATACACCATATTCATAACATATGTGGGGATGCAAGCTACAGATATCCTTTCAGTTTGCATTTCCATTGAAGTTTGCATCCCCATGTCATCCTCAAGTCCGATGATTCACTCTCGTGGGTTAACTTTTATAAATGACAGCTAGTTTTGATCACGTCTTGAACGAGTACGCGGGTAAGGAATGAAGTTAACATGCATAGCTTGAGACACTAAAACGTATGGCTAAAACTTGGTGTACCTCCTGAAGCCGTTGACATCTACGACTCCAAAGTTGTTAAATCTAACTCCGACCCCATTCGTTGGATAACACCAATCACAATTGAATATGATGCATTTCAGATTCAATAGACCATCATATTCAACTTCTATAATTTCTTTCAAAACAACGTAGTAGTCAGTTTCACCTGGGACATGAACTTCATAATTTGCGGTGACTCTTCGTTGATCTTGTTGGAATGTCTAAAATTTAAATTCGTGAGTAAAGTACATTTTAACAGCCGTTATCTGTCTGGTAGGTCCCAAAGGTCAAGTTTCATTTCCCCTACTCTGCAGGACCTACACACAAGTTAAATAGCTTGAAATTGTGAAAATTTGAAAGTATGCCTATGTGAATACATTTTTTATGCAATGACATTACCTTTTCTCTCATCCACCCAAAAAAATCACATTCTAAGTATGTTCTTACTTATGCGTCTGTCAATTACGAGAATGCTTCACGAATCTGCTCATCTAGCAATCTAATCACATATCATTATGTTAAGGTACATATAAATAAATATATATATATATATATATATATATTTAGAAAACGCGATTATCAAACTATTACCTCTCATACGGGCGAAAGTAGTCACAATTTAGCAAGAAGTATATATGAGATGCGAGACAGTGCTCGTTGTCACACCACTTGTCTTCCTTCGGCTTTCCACCCAAGCTTCCAATCTCTATGAAGACATCGGGTACTCCCGCAAGAGGATATGTTCGTCCAGCACCATTATCGTTGTATCGTCTCTGAGCCATTTTCTTTGTTTTTACGGTGAGGCTAAAGTAGTATGACGAAAGGTTAGAAGTTTTTTCCTTCATTTTCAAAATTTTCATGAATCTTTCGAATGGATACATGATCAAAACTCGACGGGTCCACCAAGAGCCGCTTCATGAGGTAAATGGACTGGTAGCATTCATATACAGATTCAATTTTTCATCTAACTCAGTAACTCAACTATCGCAAGTTAAAGCGATAGACTCATCAAACATCATATCCAAATGATAACTCAAGTAATGTGCAAGCCAAAATCGTTTTAATATCAAGTTCTAAGTGATCAAAATAGAAACATGCATTAAAAGACATATCTATATGAAGAGCTACTCTAACTTATCAAAAGCGCTACTCTAATCCTAAAAACCTATCTATCGAACCATGAAAAACCCTTTGAATAACCTTTAGTTCCAACAATGGATCTACTCACTCTTGAAAAAGTAAATGAAAGCAAAAGCAATAGATAAACTCATAATCATAAAAACAGTAGAAAACATTTTAGAAATCTTCTCCACAGAGATACAAGAGGTGAGATCCGTCTCCCATAGCGAACAAAACTTGAAGAACAAAGTAAAAGAAACTAAGAACTTTTGGTGAAGAATGGTTGAGAGCTTGTTGAAGACTTGTGCCAAGCTTGATATTTTCGTGGCTGCTGTAGTTTTTTTAGAGGGTAGGGGTCGCATCTAGGGTATATTCTTTGAATGATTTGGATATAATGTCAAAAAAGGAAAATTTCCCCTTTTTCAGGAGGGGCGGGTAATCGACCGAGTGCCCCATAGAGATCAATCGATCGCCTCTCAATATCAAAGCCAGACTAAATTGCAGATACGCAACAAATGATCAGCCTGGTGCTGATCGGTCGATCAAGGTTGCCTTTCTGCAACTGCTTCAGCTCGATTCCAGAATGACTAGTCTTCAATAATCGGGGTATATCTTTAGATCGCACTGTTGGATTTGCATGATCTGATATGGAAATGAAATCTAACACTTGTGGCAAAATTTTAGCTTGATCCTACGGTGGTAAAGTCTCCTTATGATACAAAATATTTGATGCTCATATGCTGTCCAATGTCCAAATCTTCGCTTTGCATCATTTTGCCCGAATTGCTCAAATTTTCTGAAAAGACTCTGAAAACTATAAAATATTAAACTCAACAAAAATGCTAAAAAAGTATTTTCTTTATTAAAACCTTATAAAAACATACTAAAAAGCGATAAAATCCAAGGTATATTACTAGCCAACCACTGTTGATACATTTGCATTGTCTGAAGATGGCGAGCTAGATCACAGAGCACCACATTTAAGGAAGTTTCATAAAATATAGGATCCAGTTATGTTTGTCTTTCCTTGCACAATCAAAGGTGTGGATTTTCCAGACTCTCCTTGCGATACATGAGCTAATGTGAACGTCATGTCTAAGACCATTGCAAACAAATTGAGAATTGTTAACATCAAGCCTTCTCAGATATCTCTGAAGTTTGGAGACGCTTCCAGCACAACTCGAAATAGTTTTATCCAAGATCTAATGGTGCAAGTGGGAGGTTGTCTTATCCCTGTTGGTTTTTACATTCTACAGATGAACAAAGAATCTCCAATGCCATTGATTTTTGGGAGCTCATTCCTTGCAACTGTGGGAGCAATTATGGATTTTTTCAACAAGTGGGTTTATTTCCCCAAAATAAAAAGAGAGTCTTATATCTAGCAGTTCCTACCAAGAGATGTTACTGTATAACCATTTACAATGGAAGGAAACTAATTTTTGACACTGGAGATGATAGGAAGAGGTTCCAAAACGTTCCTTGAGAATATGCTTCCATCACATATAAGGAAATTGTCAAACCGACAAATTCTGAATGTAAAAGTGTGTCAGGTGATACAAATTCGATTTTGACTTTTCAAGGGTGCACTAGAGACGTGTTTAAAGATGTTAATCCTATTGAATTTTTCCACCCTAATACACATTCTATAACATCTTCAAGACCAGCACCATCTGATTCTCCTTGGTGCAAGTACATCGCCAACTACTTTGCTGCAGAACTTGAGCCTCCACAATTCACATGATACAGGAAGAAATTTTTTTTGGGTAAGGTTAGGAGTTACTTCTTGGATGAGGTATACCTCAACATGAATTGTTCATACGGTATGTTCAGACAATGCATCCAGAAGAAGAAGTTCCATGTATTCTCTTTGCTTGTCATGGATCTGATTATGTAGGATACTTCGCCACGTTTAAGACTGTCTCTAAGGTTTTGCAAGCTGGATTTTGGTGGCCTATCATGTTTAAGGATGCTAATGCCTTTATCTCTAAGTGTGATGCTTGCCAAAGATAGGGGAACATCACCAAGCGAAATGAGATGCCAGAAAACTTCATCTAAGAAGTCAAAAAATTTGATGTGTTAGGAATCGACTTTATGGGTTATTTTCCTTCATCCTTTGGGAACAAATACATCCTTGTTGTTGTTGACTACGTGTCTAAATGGGTGGAAGCCATAGCCAGCCTCACAAACGATGAAAAAGTATTGGTAAAGATATTCATGTCAATCATCTTCCTGAAGTTTGGTCTCCCATGAGTCGTCCTAAGCAATGGAGGATCTCACTTCATTAACAAGGTGTTTGAGAACTGATATACCTCATATTTTACCACCTTTTAGTATATTTTTAATAGGCTTTTAACAAAGAAACTACTTGGTTTTGGCATTTAATTGTTGTTTTAATGTTTTTGTAGTTTTCATAGTTTATACAAAACAATGATTTTGGACATTGGACAGCTTCTGAGCATCAAATTTTTTGCATCAGATGGAGATCTTTCCGCCGTTGGATTGAGTTCAAGTTTTAACAAAAGATAGTTGAGAGTGTTACCTTTCATCTCCAAGTCGTATCATGCAAATCCAATGGTTAGATTTCACGGTATGCTCAAATTACTGAAGACTTGTCGTTATGGGTTCGAGCTTAAAGCAAGCAAAGGAATGGAGCATTGATCGATCGATTGCACCATAGGTGATCGAGCGATCACAAATCAGAAAAAAATCACTGGCTCAAAAACCATAGGCAATCAATCGATCGAATGCCCCTAGAGAGATCAATCGACTGCCCTCCTAAAAATAAGAAAATGTCGTGTCTATCTAATATCTTTCTAAATCTTCAAGAGAATATACCTTAACTGACATATATCACTATAAAAGCATAGAGAGGCCACGACAATCAGTAGGCTTTTCACAACCACCAAAGTTCTTCATCACCAAAAAAACTCTTTTAGTTTCTTTCGTTCTTTTATGATTTTTGTTCGATAAGGGAGAAGATCTCGTGCCTTTTTGTATCTCTTGGAGAAGTTTTCTGAACCATTTTCTACTGTTCTTAATGATTATGAGTTTATCTATTGCTTTTGGTTTGATTTACTTTGTCATTCGTGAGTAGATCATTTGTTCGGATTATGGGTAAATTCAAGGGGAGTTTCATGGTTCGATAGATATGATTTAGGAATAGAGTGGTTTTTTTGATAAGTCAGAGTAGTTTTTCATCTAGATTTTTTCATTAATGCCTGTTTCTTTACTGATCATTTAGAACTTGATATTAGAATGACTTCGGCTAGCACATCACTTGAGTTATTGTTCTAATATAATGTTTGATGTGCCTAGCTCTTTAACCTGCGAGAGTTGAATTACTGAGTTATGTGAACAATTGAACCTAAACATGAATTCTTGTATATCTATGTTATTTACAGCGAAAGTTGATTAATAGGAAAGTTTAGACATAGTTGATTATCTGTCACGATAGTGGGTTAGTCATACAATAGTAATTCGAGTTCTAGAACGAAGAAAAAATGATGTCAATTGCCTCTAGGAATAGATCCTAAATAATTCGACCCATAAGACCCCGAGAATGCCCTAATTTCCAACGTTTTAATACATTGCTTTATAAAGATTTCAATTTACTGCTTTTTATTATTTTGCTCGATTCTCGAAGTTGATTCTTCAACGATTTGTACGTCTAGTAGTAGTCTTTCGAACACCCAAATTTGATTTATTTGCACGGGATGGAGAATTTCGTAATTCTTCTCTGGTAGCAGCGAGTGATGACTGACTAACTCGTGGAAATTCATCATTAGAGGTTAGCTCTCAAGGAAATTAGGATCCATTGTCTTCTTGTGTTTCATCCATTGTTATGTTTGTCATCATCACTTACTTCTTCATCAAGTGTTTGATGGAGAGAGTGTGGCGAATATTGATCATCTTGCTCTAGATCATGTTCACTAAAAATTTCATCGAGTATTTCTTTGAATGGAAGATTTTTTTTTTGCAACACTCGTACAAATTTTACATTTTTTTCCAAATTCCTAAAAAACAAAAAATACTAATTATCAATCAAGTTCAATGTATGTAATAATTAATATTATATGATAGTATTTTTAACATTCACTGCAATTCGATCGGTCCACCAAGACTCAGACATCTCTATCTTTCCAGTTAGCGCATTAACCAAAAAACTAATACGATTAGTTATTATACGGTCATTTCATAAAAAATTTCTTCCACCCTTCGCTTGCCAGGATTGTCAGGTGACAGATAGTCGTATTGTATAGCCTTTTGCTTTTAACTCGTTGTTCACAAGTTCGAGCAGAATTTTATAATTTTTGGACTCAGACAGACTATCTATTAATTAATCATGCATAAGCTAAGTAAGTATATGTTGATATATATAAAAGTATATTAGAGAGAGGGATGGTATTAAACGTACCGATCTTTCCCGGTTTGTACTAGTTTCATCAACGGATTTATCTTTTCTCTTTGAACGTCATCCGTTACTTGATCGACCATTACTTCCATCTTTGCTCCTTACATTCCTTATTCCATAAACAAACATGTCAGTAAATATACGTTAATTTTTTTAACAATACATTAGCTAAACAACACAACTTCAATATTTCTAAATACAGTAAAACTTTTATAAATTAATAATGTTGGGATTCTGAAAATTTATTAATTTATAGAATTATTAATTAATCGATAAATTAATATTTATTAATTTATAGAGTGATTTTTCTAGTCCATGATTTTTTGAAAATTTATTTTTATTTAAAATAAAAACTTTACCTAAAAGTTCATACAAATTCTTTTAATTTTTTTTTAATTTAAAATTTCTTATATATTGTTTACATATTCATCGTATTCCATATTATATTAGTAATCTCGATTATCATAATAAGATGGATGCTAATAGCCTACTTGACTATCCACATGAAAATGAAAAAAAAATTGCGACTACAATTCTTGGTATTGATGATGAAGTTGAAAACGAGATAACAATATTTTTGGAAGTATTTAATCATAAGAAAATAATTATCACGTATAGAATTTTTCAACTGGATGAATATCAAGATGACAACACCATGAAATTTTGATGCAATAAGAAAAATTAGAGATTAGTTCCAACAAGATTTCAACAAGAAAAAAATATACAACACTAAGGTCATACATTACTAAATTATCTTAAATATATATTATATACTCTATAAATTAATAATCACTATATATTACCGTTGGATTTGCACGATCCGGTATAGAACTCGAAGCTAACACTCTAATATACGACATCAAATACTAATACAATATACTACATAGTAACAACAACAATTGGAAAACAGTAAATGATATTATATATGTTTTGGTGCTCTAAAATAATTAAACACTAGATCGACATGTTTAATTTAGCACACAACTTGAAATCACTTTTTCTGTTTAACGTTTATAAATAAATGTTCATTCATAGGCAATATATAATTATAAACATAAGCTATTTACTAGTTGTAAAAGAAAAAACATAACTCAAAAAAAAAAAAAAAAACTCAATCCACTGAAAATCCAATTACATACTACCATTATTAAAGATATATAAACACAATCCAAATTAAAAATGAGCTGGATTGTGTTAAAAAATGAGTTTGATAAAAAAACCATGACTGCTTAAGCATGTACATAAAACGTGTTTGATCAAAAACAAGTTTGATAATATTTATAAAAAAAGGCACAATCTAAACAAGAAACTAGGTAGGAGAAGATAAAACATGTACGTATAAAGATTAATTGGAATCATATATATGAAAGGAGGTGAGTTCTCTCCAGCCTTCTGTCACGTCAGCCAAAAAAAAATTGACACGTGGCACTATAATTATTATAAAAAAAATCACAAAAACTTAACCTTCATTAATTTCTCCATGATTTCTTCCGTTCTATGTAATCTCAGCCTCCTCGCCTTTCTCCGAATATGCTAACTGCTTTGTTCGATCACAAACAAATTTCTTCCTTCAGTTCCGCTTTTACAACATTGTCAGGCCAGATTTTCACTTAGACTTCGTTTGTTTCACTGTAGAATCCGAATTTTGTCTTTCTTATTTTGCTCCAAATCGTTGTACAGAAAAATCTCTTCCTCCATTAGAATTAAACCTGCTCCGGAGTGGTTTGACAAACACAACTCCCCCCCCCCCCCCCCCCCCCCACCCCCCCCGACTACTTTCTTCCTCGTTCGCTTGCATTGGTTAGTCAAGTCTAAATCTTCCAGGATATCCACTTAAATGTTGTTATGTGTAAAAATCTTCTCCGCTCATTTTTTAATTCTTCAAAAGTCATAGCCTATATGTCTAATCGAGAAGGTCATACCAATGCAAATTTCACGCCGGTTTAGACAGTCAAAGGAAGTCATTTGACTGGTTGGACTCGAGATTGAGGATGTGTGTTTGTTCAGAGCATAGATATCAACAGAAACAAACCGGTAATGTTGTAATTTAAAAACCATATTCCAGTTCGAACATGCGATATAACTTCTTTGATATTTGGAGGCTCCAAATCTCAAATAAATGATAACTTCTATGGTCTTTCTTGCGATAGAACTTGAGTATCATCATCTGCTGCATAGTGTTAGTTAATAAGAGCTTGAATGGTACTTATTATGTGTTTGTTTTTCTGAATGTGATCCTTAATATGGGCTGTTACCTTTTCTATTTACAAGTTCTCTGAAGTCTCATGACTTATAATTTGTGTTATGGGTTTTGCAGATTATGCTACTATAGGTGCCGAGAAAATAACAGATGCTCATACTGATGTACAAAACTTTGGAAGGTATTCACTTATCTCGGTGATTATCATATTTTATTAGTGAACATGAGTAAACACATTATTGGTGTAAATGATTGTTATTCTTCATTAATGATCTCAGTGTTTGTTACATTCCTTATATACTCACAAACACATTAAACCCGAGAATGAACACTAAACCATCTACACCATAAATACAATAAACCAGAATCTTATTCTATACAAAACCTCTATACCCATATATACACACACTCTAATATATCTCTCTGAATTTGGTACTTTGGCTTTTGATTGTGCCCCGAAGCCATGGAAATCAGTAAGTAAAAGCTTCTTGCTTTAAACTGCTGTTAAGTGCTGTTGTGAATCTCTGACCTCTACTCTTCTTTTCTCTATAGTGCATCGAAGGTGGATTCGATTGTCAAATTATAACACGCTTTTCGATCCTCTAGGTGGAGATTCTCGTTGTATTTGGTGAGCGCCCATCAAAACTTTTATTCGTACTGCAACGTGGTAGTGGTTCCAGTTCTAACGTTATCTTTCCATTGTTCTATGTTGTTGGATATGGGTTTCTTACACATAAGAAGGGCCAGGCCCAAACGATGTTTTCGGCCCATTCATCCAAAGCCCAATTAAAAGATTGAATCTGACAAGATGAAATAATCAGATGAAGAAATTATGGTTACTATTCAACTATGATTACCCCCAACATTTAACTATAAATAGAGGACAAACTTTACAGTTGAAGAAATAATTATTTCTTCTGATGAGCATAAGGGACCCAAAACACCAAATTTAGGTCTCTAACTCTTGAGTGAGAATCTGGACCGACCAATAAAGAAACGACGAGATAAGTTCGGCCCAAATCACCCGACCTCGTCTCAAGGCGAAACCAACACAGGTCCTCGCTTAGGCACAAGTCGATCCGACCGGACCAAGAGCAACGTTAATAATAGATGACCAAGTCAACTTCGTAACCGCACTCAACACACTGTTGCAAAGATTTGATCGACAATATGAAATGACCCGAGCAACAAACGAAAGACTCCAAGCCCTGGCCTCGGCCCAGACCGTCTGCCGTGACCAGTTGGACAACATAAACAGCAGATTCGCCAACGAGTCTCCACAAATCCAGCGAAGCTCCTCTCCTTTCGCCTTAGAAAGACCAACTCACCCAGAAATCTCAAACAGGACCGCCGACATAACATGCAACCCCACTAGAGGACAGGTTGCACGATGGCTCACGATGCAACAAACCGAGCTTGCTACCAGACAGTACTCCGAGATCGAGGGAATGAAACCAAAGCTCAAAGACATGAGCTCTAAAGTTCACCGAGCTCTCATCTCCGCTCCCGAGATCGATCGCGTATTAGAAGAAACGCAAAAAACCCCGTTCACGACACGGATCACCGCCGTCCCGGTCAGGAACACAGGAAAATTAAAAATACCGACCTACGAAGCAGGGGCGGACCCAAGGGTGCATATGACGGCATTCACCATCGGAATGGGTCGGGCACAATTCTCTCCGGAAGAAAAAGACACCGGATATTGTCAATTATTCGTCGAACACCTCGGAGGAGCAGCGCTCAACTGGTTCTCACGCCTTACGCCGTACTCAATAGACAGCTTTCAACAGCTATCCACCACATTCCTTAAGCATTACTCAATGTACATGCAAAAAGGAGCGTCAGACGCCGATCTCTGGGCTCTAGCACAAGAGCAGAAAAGAGTCTCTTCGAGCCTATATGGATCAATTCAAGGCGATACTTCAGAAGTCGCCTTTCCAGACGGATCTGCTCTAGCCACACTAAGAAACGGGCTCTGGCACGATTCAAAATTCAGGGACGACTTACTAATCAACGAGGCCTCGAACCTAGAAGATGCAATGCACCGAGCGACCAGGTATATTATGTTAGAAGAAGACCGAGCGGTCAACTTAAAAAAGCACTCTCCGGCCAAGCCACCTACGCCAAAGGAAAAACCAAAAGACGACTATCATGAGCCACGACAACACTATGACAAAGACTACAAGGAAGACCGGAACAAAAGGGCCTCCTCGTATTACATCGGCAACGCCCAGTCCGCCCAAAGATCCAAGTATACCTACATCCGGGGCTTCGACACCAAAGATGCGAAGGATACAAAATTATTATGCGATTACCATCAACGGCCATGACACTCCACCGCCCAGTGTCGACAATTAAAGGACCACCGATTAGCCAAATACCAAAACGGGGAGGTAATGATCGAAGGACCGAGCCAAAAAGAAGACCAAAAAGGCCCGGACAAGGTGGAAATGACACGGATCCTCCTAAGCGCTCACACGACAACCGACCAAGTCAAAACACCCCACCAGCATCAAGACAAAGAATTAATATGATAATGGAAGGTTTTCTGACCGGAGGAGACTCCGTAGGGTCAGTAAAACAATATGAAAAACAGGCCGCTAAAGATGTTTGGAAAGAGCAGAGATCGACATGCCGATCATATTCGGAGAAGCCGGCACAAAGAATATTGTTGTGCCGCATAACGATCCGCTGGTAATCGAGATATTGACGTGACTAGAGTCATGATCGACACAGAAAGTTCGGTTGATCTAATCTTTCTGGAGACTCTAAAGAAGATGGAAATATCTGACGATAAGATCAAGCTGAACGCAAAACCGCTCACCGGCTTCGACAGACAGACCACTATGACCGTCGGGACAATCAAGCTAACCGTACACGCCAGAGGAATAAAGAAGCTCGTTAAATTCGTGTAATAGACAAACCGGCCGTATACAATATTATTATCGGAACCCCATGGCTCTACTCACTCCGAGTAGTATCTTCGACGTACCACTAGTGCGTTAAGTTTCCAACGACAACCGGGGTATTCATGATTCGTGGGAATCAGAGAATGGCACGAACGTGTTTTATTACCGAGTAGAGGTTACGAAAAATGAATCTCCACATCAGCCGACCAAGCGAAGATGCAATATCCAAACAAAGCGAATGATCCATCACAATGGTAAGCCTCGACAGCAACAGATCGAAGAGGTGCGTCGGCATCGGAACCGAACTAGACGAAGCCTTCAAAAGCGAGCTCGTTCGATTCTTGCAGGAGAATGTATCTACTTTCGCGTGGTCGATGGACGACATGAAGGGCATCGACCCTAAGATAACCTGCCATGAGATGAACGTAGATTCAACCTACAAACCGATCAAGCAAAAATGAAGAAAACTCGGTCCGGAGTGAGCTCAATCCGTAAACGAAGAGATCGCCAAACTCCTCGAGGCAGGGTCAATCTCCGAAGTCCAATACCCCGAGTGGTTAGCCAACCCTATGGTCGTGAAAAAGAAGAACGGAAAATGGAGAATATGCATAGACTTCACCGATCTCAACAAGGCGTGTCCGAAAGACAGCTACCCTCTACCCCATATTGACCGTCTGGTCGAAGCCACTGCGGAAAACAAGCTCCTCTCCTTCATGGACGCATTCTCCGGCTACTACCAGATCATGATGCATCCCGATGACCGAGAGAAAACTGCATTTATAACAGATCGAGAGACCTATTGTTACAAAGTAATGCCTTTGGACTCAAAAATGCCGGAGCAACCTACCAGCGCTTGGTCAATAAGATGTTCGCCGAACAGCTCGGCGACACAATGGAAGTATACATCACGACATGCTCGTCAAGTTGCTAAAAACTGAAAACCACATAAATCACCTTAGAACCTGTTTTGAGTTCTTAAACCAGTACGGAATGAAGTTGAACCCGGCAAAATGCACCTTTTTCGGTTACATTCGGAGAATTTGTGGGATACATAGTCACTCAGTGCGGAATTAAGGCAAATTCTAAGCAGATCGCTGCCATCGCCGATCTCCCCTCGCTAAAAAAACAAAAGGGAAGTACAAAGGTTAACAGGACGAATCACCACCTTCAACCGCTTTATCTCAAGATCAACTGACAAGTGCCTCATGTTCTATCAACTGCTCCATGGGAACAGGAAGTTCGAGTGGGACGCCAGGTGCGAAGATGCGTTCCGATAATTAAAGGAATACCTGACAACACCACCAATCCTGTCAAAACCAGAGAACGGAGAAACACTGTATCTTTATGTGTCAGTTTCCAATGCAGCGGTCAGTGGAGTATTGGTCCGCGAAGATCAGGGGGATCAAAAACCTGACTTCTATGTAAGCAAATCTCTTTATGGAGCGGAAGGTCGATATCCAACGATCGAAAAACTCGCCCTCGCCGTGGTCATGTCCGCCTGGAAACTGCGACCGTATTTCCAATCTCATACCATTGCAGTAGTGACGACCCAACCATTACGAACAATCCTCCACAGCCCAAGTCAGTCCGGGCGAATAATGAAATGGGCGGTAGAACTCAGCAAGTACGACATAGAATTCAGGAACCGTACAAGCGCCAAGTCTCAAGTCCTAGCAGACTTCATCGTTGAACTTCCAGCCGATCTCGCCAAGAACGACCCCACCACAAAAGAGTGGATCCTCCATCAGACGGCTCCTTGTCCTGCCATGGATCCGGTGTCGGAATTCGATTGGACTCTCCAACAGGAGAAGTTTTAGAACACTCATTCTGGCTAGAATTCAAAGCCTCAAACAACGAGTCAGAAAATGAAGTACTTGTGCCCGGACTCAGGCTCGCCAAAGAGATCTGTGTCAAACAAATTCATGTGTATTGCGACTCGCAGCTCGTAACGAACCAGTTTCATGGCGAATATAGTGCGAAGAACGAACGAATGGAGGCATACCTTGACCTCGTTCAGACCCTTGTTAAGAAATTTGAAAGCTTCCAACTTGCTAAGGAATTCAAAAGCTTCCAAATTCATGCGTTCGGTTTCATCCTCCGGTCCACGAGGTTCCTGACCTTCAACAGCCGACGCACTCTAAGTATCGAGCTACCACGTGGAGTGTGCCATATCGCCGAATTCAATGACGAAGAGACAGGTGAGTCCGAGCAACATAGCCCCCTTAACACGCCGAACTCATCACAACGACCCACCACAACAGACTGGAGACGTGAGATAAGGATGTACCTCGCAGATGGGGATCTCCTAAGCGACAAATGGGCTGAACGGAGGCTCAGAGCTTGCAGCGTATATTACACCCTCATCAAGGATGACCTTTTTCGACGAAGCGCGACCGGAGCCCTGCTCAACTGCCTCGCCGGAGATGAAACCAAATGCGTGATAGCCGAAATGCATGAACACGCAGGTGGTAATCACTCCGGTGGTCTAGCACAAAATCTGCAAGCTCGGTTTCTACTGGCCGATGTTGGTAAAAGATTGTGTCCAGTATGCAAAAAACTGCGAAAATGCCAAAGGCATGGACCCATGATCCTTACACCGACCGAGCCGTTGACAACGGCAACCGCTCCATATCCATTCATGCTCTGGGCAATGGATATCGTCGGACCATTTCCTAGATCACGACAAAAGCATTTCATCCTGGTCGTAACGGACTATTTCACCAAGTGGGTTGAAGTTGAATCATTCGCAAGGATACATGTCACCGACGTAAAAAATTTCGTCTAGAAATTTATCATCTGCCGCCACGGCCTCCCCTATGAAATCATCGCCGACAATGGATCCCAGTTCATATCTGATGAGTTCGAAAGAATTATGCATGAAATGGAAGATAAGACTCAACAAATCTACCCCGAGGTACCCGCAGGGGAACGGACAAGCTGAGGCGATGAACAAAACCATCATTGACGGTCTGAAGAAATGCCTCAACAATAAGAAGGGCGCCTGGGCCGACGAATTAGACGGGGTCCTGTGGTCATACTGAACTACCCCCAACATTCGACTGGCCGTTCACCGTTCTCCCTGACCTACGGCCTAGAAGCAATGGCACCTGCCGAGGTCAACATCGAAAGTCTCCATTGAATAACGATGATTCAAGAACCTGACCTAAATAACCAAACACTTCTCGACTACCTCGACACGATCGAAGAAGAAAGAGACTAAGCCCTGCTCCGCATACAAAACTACCAACAGTCAACCGCTCGGTATTACAACAAATGAGTCTGGAACCATCGCTTCGAGGTAGGCGAACTCGTTCTCCGAAAAGTCTACGAAAACACCGCAGAATGGAAAGCCGGGAAGCTCGGCGCAAATTGGGAAGGACCGTACCAGGTAACCGAGGTAATCAGACCAGGAGTCTACTGACTATTGACAATGACAGGCGAAGCTATCCCTCGATCGTGGAACTCCATGAGCTTGAAGAAATTCTACTATTAAAACACCCGATCTCATTTCCTCAACCACGTCACGCTCCACTGAACTCACCCTCCTTCTATCTACCAATGTAAACGAACTACGAATGGTTTGATCCCTATTTAACGAGTACGTAGGCAGCCCGTAAAAAGGCACAACTATCATAATTAAAAAACAAAAAACAAAAAAAACTCTCTCTCGGCTCTAAGTCAAATAAAGCCCCAAACTAAAAAGACATCGGCATCCTAGCCAGGTATCCGATCGACCGTTGCATTCCTCATGAATGCAGTGGTGAAATAAACCACGTCTCTAGATCGGAAGCCTAAAAAACTCCGCTAGACGACCCTAAAAACCCGGGCCCAGATCCGCAAAAAAAAAAATCAGGAAACGCCTAAGTAAAATAAGCCAACCCATCTCGCATACTTAAGGACGAACTGAAATAAAAAGCCGGGCCAAAATCCGCACTCAACCTAACCACAAACTTGAAAGTTTCTACGCAAGACAAGATTAGCCGCACTAAAAAATCCGCGCAAAATCTCGAGACTAAACGCATCGAGCAAGAATATACGAAAACTAAAATTTACGAAGGAATTGACATTCACTATGGATCGATCTCAAAAATGATAATTAATCCGAGCCAAAATACAACCAAGTCCATACAAAAAATTGAAAGAAAGTCACATACGGCCTAGAAACAAAAAAGGAAAAGAAGAATGAAAAGATGTACAAGTTCATAAATTAAAGAGCAGCGGGTTCGTCCTGAGCAGGATCCCGAGTGGGTTTAGCATTCAACTCGTCCCCACCACCGACCAGCGACCCACCGGGAGTCCGAAGAGCATGCGCATTAGATGCAGTCACCACTCCCACGTTGGACCCAAACTGGACAACCCAAGGAGTGTGCTCCATTGGGGGATTCCGGATAGGAACGGAGTTCGGCAAAACATGTTCATGGGTCGGAGTGACACAAAAGTCGGCTTCTGCGACCTCTGTAACGTCAAGCTCGTCAAAAGCAGAAGTTCATTTTGAGAGATCGGCCTCAAGACGCACGACCTCCTCAGGAGAAACAGCCACGCCCTTCTCGTCTCTCATATACTTGAGACTTCCGATAGTCCCGGAGATCTTGCTGATCATCAGAGCGACTTCATGAGTCTTCACCGTATCCTCACAATGACGACGGATTTTTGCAAGACGACCCGCATATTTGTCCGTCAGATGCTTTCGCTCCTTTACAACCATCTCCATCCTGGACTCCCTAAACCTCCTCATTTGACGCTCTTTCTCCAGTTCTAGAGACATCTAATCGCCAACAGCAAGCGCCAAGTTCTCTTCAGCACGCGCCAGCGATTGCTTTAGAGCGGCGCATTCCTCAGCGAGTTTTGCCTAATCTCAGCCAACCTGTTTGATATGGTTCGCCGCGACGATCATCTAAACACATTCCCATATGCCAGTAAGCAAGAACGGAGAGAAAAAAAAGAAAAATTCATCAAGAAAGAATACATTTGCGGAGCACGACGCAAAGTTCAAATACGCGGCGACTTCACAAGCTTGTTGACCGGCGGGAGGGAAAACCGTTCAGACCCCCGATCTTGGTGAGGTACTTAGCGCAAGAAGCAGCATCCTCCATTATGTGGTTGCCTTTATCCTCATAGGAGAAGTCAAAATCAAAAATATCTTCGACTTCATCCTCCAGTCCACGAGGTTCCCGACCTTCAGCAGCAACGGGGGCATCTTCCACCCTCGATGTTTCGTGACCAGAAACATCGGTATCACCATCAATCCGGCGTCTCTTCCCATAAGATTGAACAGCCGCGATATTCTTTCGAATGAGAGGGGACCCGCGAACGCGATCATCCGCCGTATTTCCACCAATAGTTTTCCCGGGCTGCCTTTCCGGACCTTTAGGTTTTCCCGGATTAGCCCGGACCCGAGCAGTAGAAGCTGGGGAACAAGGTCGGCTTCCTCGCCTAGACTGGGCGCAGTGGGAGGAGATCTCCTTAACTCAGACGCATAGTTTGGGAGCTTCAACGTCGACTTCACCATTTTCTTTGCTTTAGGCTGACTTGGATTACGAGGAGCTTTCGGTTGCTTCTGCCTCCGTTGCCGAGGAGATCTTGGTTGTAGGGGAGGAAGGGAAAGATCGTAACGACCTAAACCAAGAAGAAAATCATCCATTAGAGACTAAAAGGAGCAAGCAAAGGACACACATAAGAACATATACATAAAACCGACCTGGCTTGATCCTTGCCAAACTCCTACGAATCCGTTCTTCAAGAAGATCCGGCCACCTTTCACGGCCTAACCTTTGAAGCTTTTGGATAAGATCGTTAAAGTTCTCTGGAAAAGCCTTGGCAAAACTTTGTGGTTCTGAAACAAACAAAGAAAAATTAGGTGTCAGCACAAAAATAGAACCTACACAAAGACGAGCTAAAAAGGCTACCAATAAAAATGTTCCACCCAGCGCGGAACTTCTGGCTCGGATCACAAACAAAATTTTCATCTATTGCACGAAAAAATAGCGCGTTTCCCAATCTGATTCCTTAGATTTGACCCCGGTCAATAAATTGTACTGCGATTTCATGGAAACATAAAACCTCCTCGAACCATTCAGATTCCTCTTGATACGGGATGACACGATTTTTGCGATTTTGGCAGAAAAACGTAATTTTGCGATTTTGGCGGGAAAACGTAATTTTGCGGATTTTGTGGGAAACGCGATTTTGCGGTTTTGGCAGAATAACGTAATTTTACTGTTTTAGTAGAAAAATGCAATTTTACGGTTTTGGTTAAAAAATACGATTTTGCGGGTTTGGCGGAAAAATGTAATTTTGCGGTTTTGGCGGGAAAACGCGATTTTACGATTTGGCGGGAAAACGTAATTTTGCGAGTTTGGCGGAAAAAGCGATTTTGCGATTTTGGTTAGAAAATGCGGTTTAGGCGGAAAAATGCTATTTTACGGTTTTGGCGGAAAAATGCAATTTTGCGGTTTTGGCGAGAAAATATAAGTTTGCGATTTTGGTGGAAAAATAAAATTTTGCGGTTTTGGCGGAAAATGCGATTTTGCGATTTTGGCGGAAAACACAATTTTGTGTTTTTGATGGAAAAACGCGATTTTACGGTTTTAGTGGAAAAACACGATTTTTCGGTTTTGGTAAAAAAACCATAAATATTTTGTTTGGGGGTTAACCGCTATTTTACGGGTTTGACAGAAAATCGCTATTTTGCGGCAGAAAATGTTATTATGATGTATTTGGTAAAAAAAAATTTGCGATTTTTGTAAGAATTGTTGTTTTGACTGCGCTATTTTAGGGTTTTGAAAAATAATAAATTTATGTAAAATATAAATAATTTAATGTTATGTTTATAAATAAAGTATTTTAGACTTTTGTAATTCTGGAAGCACTTTAGTGCATCCAAACTCTACTTTCAAACTCATCCAAAAAATCCAGATATTTTGGATGAGTTCCATTTTGCATCCAATTTTGTATTTAGACGCACTTCTTAATTTGATAAAAACGAACAACGTCTCATAACTGCATCCAGACGCTGCTTCTGGATGATGAAACGAACAGCCCCAATGTTTTTAAAAAAAATCAACCTTTGTTTTTATATTCCATTAATGATGATTTTTTGTAGGTTCTTTCTCTATATCAGTACCAAAACACGATAGTACATTTCTCAAATCTTACTTTGATACCTTATATTGCCACTTTTTGTGTACTCTTTGCTAACATGAATTTTTAAGAGTCTAATCTCAACGGCCTCGGCTTTTGCTAACTACTGGTTTCAAAAAATTTGTGTTGTTTAAATGGTCTTCTATTGTCAGGTCGAACTTTATACAAAAGCATTAGATTCCAGATATTATGTTATTTGTTGCTCTTTAAACAAATGTTTTTTTTTCCAAACACCAATACATGACTGGATTAAACTATAAAGTCTAAACTTTGGATCTTGGATCCTATATTTGATGTCATTTTATTTGTTCAAACATATCTGCACTACAATATTTTTGTTTCTTTGTTTTCGTTAAGGTTTGGCAGATGGAACGAGACATGATGACATGACTTTAGCTAGCACTGGAGGCAAGGGGTAGTCAAATTGTGGCAGTGAAACTTAAACGGCAAGTGATAATAACGTCAGCATCCGCTTCAAATTTCAAAAACTCTATTCTCTAATTCGTTTCTACATAGCTCTCCATTGCATAATGTTATCTAAAATGCTTTTTTTTTATCAAGAACCTAATATTGTTACAAACATTTAACAAATTGTAGATTAGCTAGCTTCAATAAAATTGTTGAAAAACATTGACTTAATTAATGAGATTCACAACAAAACAAAATCAACGAGAAAGAAAACTCGCGCTTATGCACTGGTATTCACCTAGTAGTATTAAAACTTCAATAAATTATATAAGCAAAAACGTAACTAATTACAATCTAAACGCTTCTAGCCTACTACTAATTTTGAGAAACCATATACAATTATGACATTAAAATGACAAACAGTAGAAGAAATATTACCTTCTCATGGAAAGATACCATATAGTTCATAAATTTTGTTTAGTAGCTTAGCCTTTTTTTTAATCACGAAGAGAAATGCATTTGTTGTTTTTATCTAATTTTATGTAAAAAGATTTTGAATTGTTCAAAATAAAATCTATAGATTTGAAAAAAAATATCTAATATGTTGTACTCGAATATCTTTTATTTTGTAAAAAATAATATCCATAACTTGATTCCAAAAAAGTACATTCGGATCTCTAACCAAATAAATGTTGAGAATTTTTTATTTTTACAAATTGCAGCGTAATTTTAAAATTTTCCATCCATTTTTGCATCCACAAATTTTTTTAATAAATGTATTATATTTACAAATGATAAACTTTTGGCTAAAACCAGCTGAATCACTGATTACGCTCAATTTTTTTCCCTCCATATAGTCAACCATTTGCACCCTAAATTTAAAATTGCTGTAAAGTTTTTTAAAATCACGGTAGGCAAACTTTTAGAAAAAATAGAAAAACGAAGAAGAAAAAAGTGTCTTTACTGACTTTAAATTTTAAAAATGTAGTAAAAATATGATTGGATAAAAAAAAGCTGTAAAAACTGTCAAGTGCCTTACAGCCTTAACAGTAACAATGCCAATCAGCCCCTGCGTTTAACTAATCATGTTTGATTTCCTGTTCGATCGATGGCCAAAAGCTTCCAAATGTAAGAAAGTGTTGCAGCAGCTCCAGTCTCGTCTTAAGCTACTCAAGAACAAGAAATACGCAATTTCAAGACATTTACATCACGACATTGCTCTATTCATACGTATTAATGACCACACACGAGCTCTCCTTCGGACCAAACAACTCTTCCTTGTTGAAAACTCGATTTCAATCTACGATTTGTTGCTTCGGACCAAATTGTTTCTCAGTTTAAAGCCCTTAGGCAAAACAACGTATGCATTCTTAGAAATTACTTCCTATTCCCTCTGTTTGGAATATTGATTTTATTTTCATAGAATTTTCACATATTGAAAAGTATTTCGTATTAGAATAATAAATAAATTTCTACCTGAAAGACCGTTAAAAACGCTCCCCGAGAATCGAGGAAGCCCTAGAAGAGATGCGACAGTGATATTTCGGGACCTTCTGAAGCCCCTTCTCCTCCTCCGGCTCCCGGAAATCTTTGTTTCCGACCCCATTGGAGAGGATCCGATTTTCCTCCATGATGTTTGGCCTACATGCGACGCCATTTCTCTCGCCCACTCCGACGTCTACAGCTCGAGACGATTCTCTAAAAGCCTTTGCTTCTACGACGGCTTCTAGCTTCACCATAGGATTCCTCTCAGACAATACGAAACTCATGGGTTATCGTTGCAGAGGAGCTCCAACCATCGTATAGGTCTTCAATTTGTCCGGCTCTGAAGATAACACTTGTATCTTCTGTTGGACCAATTTAATCATCTTTAATTAAGGTTTCATGGGCCAAATTAATTAAAAGATTAATTGGTAAAATGTGAAGAGAAATGGACAAATGATAAACCACTTGGACCTAAGTATTTAAGTGTGTTTTACCATTTGTCCCACATTGCTTAGATTATAAAAAATCAAGTGATATATAAGAGAGGACACACACTTCTATGTTTAAAAGTGTGCACCTAGAAAGAGAGATGGCCAAGCCACACGCGCGCGCCGCCGCCGCCGCTCGCTCGGCACGGCACGGCAGCACGTGGCCTTTATATTTGGCACTTGGGCACTTGGGCTCTTGGATGATCAGATTCTTTTTGGTCAATGTCAACACAAAAGTCAACACGTTTTGAAATCAAAAACGAAATCAAAACGTTTCTCCTTTCTTGTAGATGTCTTACGCTCCACGTCCTAACATTACGCCTTGTGATTATTGGCCACGATCTGCGTCCTGTATTTATGATAGAGGAACTGATCACCTCTCTCTCTTGGCTATATATACAAGTCTCATTTCTTCTCATTCTTCACTCACTCATCTCGGAAACATCAGAAAGGAAAAAAAAAAAATCCAGCAATCTCTCTCTCTCTTTTTTCTCAGTAAGTGTCTCGAGAGTATAGCGTAGATTCTTACATTTGAGAATTGCGATCTGATTTTTAAACGATTTCAAAAATGTTTTTAAAAAAAAAATCTTTTTTTTAATCTGAAACAGTTCTGCAAATGTTCTATAACGATTTCGCAGAAGGTTTCTTTCTAATCTGAAATTTTTTAATCTGTCAAATTCATAAACGATTTCTGTGAAGGCCTTTGGGCGAATTTCGCGAAACATTTCATTTCTCCTTAATTCGCATTTCTTTAATCCGGTTTTTTCGGTTCTTACATTTTTGGCTCAAATCTAAATACAAGTGCTCTGAAGATAGCACTTCTATCGTCGGCTCAGATATAAATACTCGCAAGATAGATCCACTCTCGTCAAGCCCAAATCCAAGATTTTACTGCTTTCTCTGAGATCTTTGTCTCTGTACCCTCAAGCAGTAGCAAAGCTCTCGGCTGCTCGTATGGCGGACCGTAAAGGGAAGTGTATTCTCTATGAGGATGACGATGAACCCATAGATATTCCTAAGCAAGATACCTCCCATTTGATCCATGAATATGGCTTGTCCCTTATTGTTAAAGTCTTAAACCCCAAAAAACAAGATGATGCAAAACTCATAGCTTATATGCCGCACCATTGGGGTCTCGAAGGGAAGACCTCTGATAATGACCTAGGCAATGGTCATTTTCTCTTCAACTTTGAAATGGAAGAAGACCTCCAAGCTCTCCTTGCAAAAGGACCATTGCACTTCAACTTTTGGATGTTCGTTCTGGTCTGATGGGAACCTGTTGTCCATGATGAGTACCCCTGGGAGTTAACTCTCTGGACCCAGTTTACCGGCTTTCCTCTTCACTTCTGGCTTGAGCAAATGATGTGGAGTATCGGAGACAAGCTTGGTCACGTCCATGATGTCGATGAGCTGGATGCCCATCTCTGCATAACGTTGGACAGTAGGATGCCCCTGAAGTTTTCCTGTAAGATCAGATTTCATACCGGTGAGCAAACAACGACCCAGATAACGTACGATCGTCTCTTCAAATTCTTCTCTCATTGCGGACTCTTGTCCCACGAGATTTCAACCTGTCCTATACGGGCTCCGGAGGTAAACCAGCACCGTATCGGTATCTTTTCCCGCCTACAATCTGGTCCGAGCACTCGGATTTTCCCAGGTAAACGGTCTCATGTGCTGCCACGACAAGGGAGCAAAGCCCCAGATCGATATCCCGGCCCTAACCCAGAGGATCATGGGGATATGAGAGCCCCTTCTCACTCCTTAGATTGGGAAAAGAATCCTAGCAGTGAAAGGGTTGCGGACAGACGACCAGGGATGCTTGAGCTATAGGCCATCAAAAGAGAGAGACTCTCAAGGCTGAAGCACACCCATATCACCACAGGGAACCAGAGGGAAACCGATCCACATGGATTCAGAAAAATCATCACAAAGTCACATAAAGTCACGACCATTGTCATGGCTTTTGCCGTGAGAAACAATCGGCACAAAAATAAACTGCTTCATAACCGAGCCGACATGGAAAACTACCCCTCAAAGGCTACTCTTAGATGCATCACAAGAAAAGATGGGACAAACAAGGCCCCTTGGTCGGAGGAAATCCAATCTCACCATCATGAGTCTCCTGGTGTTAAGATTATGACGCTACATGGTAGCAACCTCTCTGCCGGTAACTCCCATTCCAACTAGTCTATGGAGGAAGATCAGATCATGGAGGATCAGATCATGACCGACCAGCCGAATATCGACCACATGATTTATGCCCTATGTGACGAGGTAGCCGAAGAAAGCGGAGACAATGAGGACGTCCTCGACGATGAGGACCTCTTAGTAGAGGATTTGAAACTACTTGAGGTTGAGAGTAAGAAATCCAGAAGACTTTCAGTGCCTCACATGAGGATAGCTTAAACGTGACAATCACAACATTTAAAGCCAAGGTCAAATCCAAATCTTCGAGGCCTCTTTCGAACCTCTCGTTAGTGAAACCAGCACGACCCTTGAGGGAATCGAGCAATGGATCTTTCCCCTATGTCCCCCACACAAAAAAATCGAGATCCTCTGTAGGGGCTCTCCAAAAAGATGAACGAATGGGGAAATCGCGAAAGTGGAGGCAAAGGCGGGGTCATTGCATCAAGGCCGCTTCCCCTCTATAATTGTTTCAAAAATTGCTAAGGCACAAGCCTCTTCAGATGCTCTCATTGGTTCGGTGGTGTCCCAGAAACCACCAGTCTTTCCATATGAGGACAATTACTTAGAAACTGTAGAGGGATTGGAAATGACCTCACAGTTCGACGCCTAGAGGACATACATAAGAAGTATCGTCCAGGTTTATTATTCTTCTCGGAGACAAAGAACAGAAAGACCATCCTACAAGGCATCCAAATAGACCTAGGCTATGATTATTTGTGTACCGTCGAGCTTCGTGGGCTAAGAAACGGATTAGCTCTACTTAGTATGGATGGGTATCAAATTAATATTTTGTTTTCAAATAATCGTGTGATTGATGTAGAAACAACTATTGATGGAGTAAACGTATTTATCTCTTTTGTTATGGTGATCCGGTGTATGAATATCAAGATTTAGTATGGAAAAGACAAACACGGGTGGCTACAAACTGAAATGGACCATGGTTCATGATCAGAGACTTCAATGAAATAATTGGCCACCATAAAAAACAAGGGGGAATATCAAGACCAGATGCCTCCTTTCTACCCTTTAAACAAATGATACAAGATTGTGGTATGTTAGAATTTCCCTGTTCTGGAAATACATTGTCTTGGGTGCGAAACCAAGGAAGAACTAGAACATGTGTCCATTGTCGACTAGACCGAGCTCTAGGTAATGAAGATTGGCATGAAAACTTCCCTCACTCTCATGTCCAGTATCTCCGATTATGGGCCTCCGATCATAGGCCCATTGTGGCCAACATCTTATCCAAACCCGTCAAAGCTCGTAAAACTTTCTGTTTCGATAAAAGATGGAATGATAAAGAAGGAGTGCAGACAAGTAATGAAGATTCTTCAGACATACGAGAAAGCATCTGGACAATGCATCAATCTAGAAAATTCATCGTGGCTATTTGGGAAGCGGGTAACGACTGTGCGGAAAGAGGAAATTAAAAATACAAGTTATATCTGTTCTGAAGATGGAATGGAATCCTACCTAGGAATTCCAGAAGACATAAGTGGGTCCAAATGCAAATTTTTTGACTTTGTTAAAGATAAGCTGCAAAACAGGGTCAATACTTGGTCCTCTAAATGACTCTCCAAAGGCGGGAAAGAAATACTAATCAAGACCGCTGCCTTAGCATTACCGACTTATGTAATATCTATCTTTCTTCTCCCATTAGATATATGCGAAAAATTAACGAGTGCCATAGCAAAATTCTGGTGGTTCTCCAACCCCAACACAAGGGGGATTCACTGGGCCACGTGGGAGAAGATGTGCACATCCAAAATTCACGGAGGTGCCAGGTTTCGAGCGATTATCGAATCCAATCTAGTCCTGCTACCCAAGCAACTTCGGCGCCTGCTACAATACCCAGACTCCCTGCTAGCCAAGGTCCCTAGGGGACGGTACTATAAGTATAATACCCCTCTCTGTAATGTCTCGGAGGATAACCCATCCTATACGGATGGAGGAGCATCATAATGGCGAAGCCATTACTTTCCCTAGGAATCTAACAAAAGATTCACTCTGGACTTAATACTAGATTTTGGGAAGACCCCTGGATCTCGTCTACACCGGCCAAGCCTGCGCGGGCCCGGATTCTCGTCGTACACCGCTCATGTCTGTAAGCGATGTGATTTCCAAAGAAACCATGGATTGGAATGTGGATATCTTGGAGGATTTCATCTCTCCAGAGGACATACCACTCATCAAAAGTTTACATGTTAGTCAAACCTTCAATATGGATGAGTTATGCTGGCATTTCACCAAAACAGATTTCTACACTGTCAAGTCAGGCTACTGGATGGCGAGAAATATACTAACCCCTTTGGATGAAAAAGGATGTACGGAGCCAAGTATCCGAGCACTCCAAGCACAATCTTGGAATGTCCAAGCCCCGCATAAGATCCGCCATTTTATTTGGCAGATCCTATCATGTCATCTGGCGGTCACCAAAAACCTAGTCCATTGGGGAATGAGGTGTGACAATCACTGTCCACGTTGTGGAGCACCGGATGACACCGAACCATGCTATCTTCAAGTGCCCACGTGTCCTACAGACTTGGGCACTAGCATCGACTCCATCCCCTCTAGGGATTTTCCCCTCTAGAGGCTTTTTTCACCAAATTGGATTTTGTTTCTTCTGGAGGAGATCTTTATCCGTGGATAATCTAGTTTATTTGGAAAGCAAGAAATGAAAAAAATTTCCAAGGGATTTCACGTGAACCCCCAAGACATTGTTAGCCACGCTGAAGCAGAGTGCCTTGCCTGGTTTGGGGAAAAACTCAATTCTACAGCTTGCCTCCCCCCGCCCCCCAGCCCCAGCTTCCTCAGTTAAAAATGGTTTCCTTGTCGATGGCGCATGGTAAATAGCGGATATGAACAACGGCCTAGGATGGATATGGTACTGTTTACAAGGAGAAATCATAATACGAGGTGCAGGAAACCATCCTAGGAGACTCTGTCCTCTCCACTCAGAGCTAGAGGCACTTACTTGGGCAATGGAGTGTCTTTACAATCACAATGACCAACCAGCCTTTGGAATTGACTGCCAAGACATCCTCAGGATGATCGTCAAACTAGAAGAGTGGCAAAATTTCTCTGTAGAAATCAAGGAGTTTGTGCACCTCTGGAACTCCTATCCGGGCTTCTCACTCTCTTTCGTCCCCCGAGCTACCACTATCCAAGTGGACTGTTTGGCTCATCTAGCTAGATCTAGCAGTATGTCTGTAAATTTCCTCGGATGTTCTATTCTGGTGCGGCTTGCCACACCACCTCAAGTCTGACTAATAGGACATCCTTTTCATGCCAAAAATAAAACATTTCGTATTTTATTATTTTGTTTTTAAAAAGGTGTAGTCCCACGCTATGCGTGGAATTATTATTTCTGCTAATAGTATTCATTCAGAATTTCAGTTAAAGTTTTTCGATTTTAAAATTTACGTTTTGTAAATAATAGTATCCAAAGTAAAACACAATATAATGTGGATATTTTTAGTTATGTTCACGTTCGAGTTTAATCAATTATATCTTGATTTTTAAAAATAAATTTGGGTTAGTTCAATTTTTTTATTTTTTTGCTTGATTCAAATTCGACTTCATTTTTGGGATGTACGAATGATAAATATATTTAAACTTGTTTGGGTGGATTTTCAATCATGTCGACGTATCAGATCAACGATGAGAGATGATCTCGAACTGAAACAATATGTCTAGTAGATTCGAACACTAGGGAGCGAAAGAAACATGCAACAATACAACGACTAGGAAACCACATGATGACAGAGGATTGTCCTTCCGATGATTCTCGAAGCTCGAGTAAGAAACTATACCACATAACTAGACGAAAAATATGGAATCGCTAGGACATAAGATGTGTTTTGGAATGTTCTAAGTTGAGCCTGAAGCGGTTTACAACTAAATCTAGACCTTTATAAGCTAGACAAGCAAGAAAATGCTACCTCCTAGAAGCGAGTTAGAATGACTTCCAAAATATCAAATGAGGAGAGATTATTTCAAAGTAATGCTCTGCGCAAATTCTCTTTTTTTTATCTTAGAGATAAAAAGTTCATTTCCCCCAGTCTATCGGAATCTATGGGTTTTTATAAGAATACCTTATTTGGGCCTATAGTGGATCTGATGGTCGACCCGCACCGAAAACGTCGAATTTGATAGGTGAGAGTTGCTCATGACGTCCCTGACATGGTCAATAATTCCGTTTTGGCATGCTACACTTGCTTTCAGGGCTAGGTAAAGCCCGCCGAAGATGCGACAGATGGGCAACATATTCTCTCCGCATGCCAGCTATTAATGTGGTGCGAGTGGGTAGATATGCGCATTTAATGAACCTTCACATGTAAGTTTGGTAGGTTCGTAGTTAAATGCCTTTCATGATATCTAGCCTCAATAGTTCATTTTTGTCGATTACCTTACTCCATAGGGCGGAGCACGAATTTGGACTTTGTTAACTTTTCTAAATTTTGTCTTAATGTCACGTTTCATGATTATGTTGGTTGGCGGAAAATTATCCTCAACAATTGCCTCCAACTTCTTTTGCCTACGTGCGGTAGAGAAAATAGTGGACGTTCGACAAGAGTATTTTGTGTCTGAAGTTCCTGAAAACGAAATGTAGAGTTAGCCGCCTATATGGTTGCGCGCTTTCATCTAGCTTGTCACCTAAATGAAAGTGACATCTCCCCTAGAGGATTTTTTGGCTCACCCAACTCGTCACTAAAATGGGTCAGGGCATTCTCTCACTAAGCCGACTTATCCGACTCGTCACCTAAGTAACCGACAAAAGAGCATGTGTCTATTGTTTGAGTATTTTCAGCATTTCATGAAACGGTGGTGCTATCTGCGCATGGTGGGAGTAACAGATGCATAAAAGTAAATACACGCCACTTGGGAAAAGCATGCACACTTCCAACCGGCTCATCACACAAGTGGAAGCAGCAGCTCCCCTGGAGGATTTGCCCAACTTACTCCGCTCATCACTAAAGTGAGCCAGAACACACTATTTTCCTAATACATATCGTGAGTGTGACTTTGTCTCGGGAGTCATAGATAGCCGCATAATAATGAGGCTTGGTTTGAGACACTCTCCTAAGGACCGTTGGAGAACCTCGGAGGAGAAAAAGATTGGTTCCCACAACGTTCGTCACGATATGATAAGTCGTTTCTAAAAACAGCTCTTGCCGCTCATAAGGCATTACTCTGAGGCGTTACCTCAACCCTTGGAAAATCGCCGTGTTGTACTTACACGATGACAGTCGCCGTGGTCGAGAAATATTTTCTTCATCAGCCATTGGTATGTGCCTCCACATTTTTCTATTTGAGTGACATCATTGTGTAGCAGTATGTGCCGTGCGGGGTGACAAAGGAGGTTTCTTCTTCTTCTATGGATTCATTCGGATTTGGTTATATATAGAGAAGGCATCCATGAAGCTAAGGAGCTCGTGGCATGTCATAGCATCGTCAAACTTGTTGATGTAAGTGAGTGGAAAAAAGTCATTGGGGAAAGCCATGTTAAGGTCAGAGAAGTCGATGCAAATATGCCATTTCCCGTTCTTTTAGATATTGAATTTTTAGAGGATTTCCAGCCCCTAAATATTCCATTGCAAGAGCCTCTTGGGGTGATTCTTGGGGAATCACCAACCCTTATTCCTCCTTTATTATGTTGTTTCAGGCTTGTTACAAGAACTACAATCATCTACATCATGTTTACCAGGTCTACGCTTAGACCATCTATCCTGCTGTGAGGAAGACCCAACCTTTATGATAGTCAAATAACTAGTTTGTCTTCGGCTGGTGCATCTTGAAGAAATTTGTTTTGGTTTAGTTTTTGCAGCATCTTAGCAGACAGGTTTCATGAATGGATTTCCACATTTACTACATCAACAATTTGTCCTAGAAAATCATGATTTTAATTCATAAGTTCTTGCTCTTCTTGCTAGTTTTGATTCTTATCAAATTGAAGAAGAGGAAAATCTTGAATAGCAGGAGCAGATGTCTTAGCCTGAGAGCATATATTAGCTTCATGAGTGAGTGATCCACATTTATGGCAACCAAAATTCAGCCTATCATACTCGAATCTAATCAAGATTGGCTCTTCTACTTCTTTCAATTACACATATCAAGCAAAAGTAAGTTCTTGATAAGCATTAAGTTAAACTCTTGCGCATACCTCAACATGATTATCTTTTGATGGTTCCTTATTCCAATTCTTTTTTCTTGCCAAAGGTCTCTACCATTGTCATTAACAATATTTATGTTATAGTGTTCACTAGGGAAATTTAATATCTGGATCCGAAAAGACATGGTTTGTAGATTGGTAGGATGGTTCCTTCGGATCCACCTATCGACTACCACTATCCATTCTTGAACAACCACGGACCTTCCTCTAGAACAGTGCATAGATGATGCTCTGCAATGAAAAAATAATTGTTTTCCGTCATCATTCAGTTGGCCCTGAACCATACCATCAATTCTCCAAGCCTTTGGAAACATGTTTCTCATTCTTGTGGGGTTTCGATGTTGTGGGTTGAGACAGATACAACGAGACTTAGTCTACTGTTTTGAGAATTTGTCCCTCGAGTTTTTCAAAAGAAAGGAAGTGGTCGCATAGTC
This sequence comes from Pseudoturritis turrita, assembly GCA_900406555.1. Classification (NCBI taxonomy): domain Eukaryota; kingdom Viridiplantae; phylum Streptophyta; class Magnoliopsida; order Brassicales; family Brassicaceae; genus Pseudoturritis; species Pseudoturritis turrita. Next base: position 346,606 of record OVBL01000925.1, on the reverse strand, counting down.
GAACCCAAACTAAGTCGTTGCATCGACTTCCACAATTGTGCTTCTCTGTTGAGGGATTCTAACGTAGATAAGGTGAAATCCAAGATTAACTGGTGGGAATTGAAAAAGATAGTTGAAACTGAATAGATCGGAAGTTAAATCACAAAATGCAAAGGAGAAAGTGTAGGTGCCTTTTTAATAGGTTTCATCCCAGATAAATGTATACATTGAATCTTGATGACATTAATTTATTATAATCGATGTTAAACCATATATTTTGTATTTAATTAATAGATAGTTTAGATTGGTTTGTTTAAATTTTTTTTTTTGACACTATAGGATTTAAATATTACCACCTTTTTAATGTATCAAATACTTCTTTGGATCGATACAACATGTCGTTATGATTAAACCTTTAACAAAAAAAAATAATTATATATATATATATATATATCTCATGTATTTTGTATATATTTTTAAATACGGCAGAATAAAATAAGTATAGTTGTATTGTATCTACATACAAACCAAAAGAACTACTTATCCCCTTAACATTATTTATGAAGTGATTTTAGAGAAAATGCTTACGTGTCATCTTCACAATCATTCTCACCAAAAAAATTATGACGTGGCTTGACATCCCCTTATCCCCCTAATCCCCTTAACATTATTTGTAAAGTGATTTTGGAGAACACGCTTACGTGTCATCTCCATAATCACTCTCCCCCAAAAAATTATGACGTGACTTGACAAAGTATGATTTGGCTTTGACATCCCTTTAACATTATTTGTGAAGTTATTTTGGAGAAAATGCTTAAGTGTCACCTTCACAATCACTCTCACCAAAAAGATTATGACGTGATTTGACATCCCTTTAACATTATTTGTGAAGTGATTTTGAAGAAAACGCTTATGTGTCATCTCTACAATTACTCTCACAAAAAAAAAATATGACGTGACTTGACAAAATATGATTTAGTTTAAAAAATAATGACATGGCAAATTTTTTAAAGAAATTTTCGATTATAAATTTAAATTAATCATAACTAAATCTCCTATGAAATCTTCCATAACTAAATTTATATTTATTTCTTAAAAAATTTAGTTTGAAATTAACAAAAAATCACATATCCCCTTAACATTATTTGTGAAGTGATTTTGGAGAAAACGCTTACATGTCATCTCCACTATCACTTTTACCAAAAAAAATTATGATGTGGCTTGACAAAGTATGATTTGGCTTAAAAATTCTCTTAACATTATTTGTGAAGTGATTTTGGAGAAAACGCTTACATGTCATCTTCACTCTCACAAAAAAATTATGACGTGGCTTGACAAAGTATGATTTGGCTTAAAAAATAATGACATAGCAAAATTGTTTAAGGAATTTTCGATTATAAATTTAATTTAATCATAACTAAATATCCTACGAAATCTTCCATAACTAAATGTATATTTATTTCTTTAAAATTTAGTTTGAAATTAATGAAACCCATATATTCCATAAATAAATACTTACCAAATTTTGTGACTCGACTATAAAAAAAAATATGTATTCTTTTCATTACCAAATTTAAAAACGTTTAATTACTACTTTTCTAGCATATTGAAATTTGACCAAAAATACGTAAAGTTATGAAATTTGATAGAATTATACCAATCAATGGGCGGTTCTTATCATCCTCTTGATCTCCTTACCATTATTTGTGAAGTGATTTTGGAGAAAACGCTTACGTGTCACTTTCACAATCATTCTCACCAAAAAAATTATGACGTGGTTTGACAAAATATGATTTGGTTTAAAAAATAATGACATGGCAAAAATTTTAAAGGAATTTTCTATTATAAATTTAAATTAATCATAACTAAATCTCATACGAAATCTTCCATAACTAAATTTATATTTATTTCTTAAAACATTTAGTTTGAAATTAACGAAAACCATATGTTCCATAAATATATACTTACCAAATTTTGTGACTGAACTATAAAAAATATGTATTCTTTTAATTACTAAATTTAAAAACATTTAATTACTACTTTTTTACATATTGAAATTTGATCAAAAAAATATGTAAAACTATGAACTTTGATGGAATTTGACCAACCAATGAGCGTTCTTATCATGTCTTAAAGTATTTATTTTATATATTTTTGCATTACCCATCTCAAGTATAAATATTTTTGGTTAAAAGTAATTAATTTTGTTTTTAAAATTCAATTAAAAGTTAATTATTAATCGAATAAATTCAAAATCTAAAACAAAAATATTTAAATTTTAAATTATTTTCACCATTACTATATCTTTCTTAAACAAAATTCCAATTATATATATTTGGAAAAAAAAATTCAAACCAGATTATAAAGAAAAACCAAAAGATGAAGACGGTAAAAAATTGAAAAACGTGGGAGATGAAGAAAAAAAGGGAATAATCTATATCAAATATATATTTTTGAACTCTAAGACACAAATTATGTTATTTTAGATGATGTTTAAGGATGTTGCACACATATTAAAAAACAACATAAATAATATTATTTTTATGTACTTTCTATATTAAACAATCATTTATTATATAAATAAAAGTAATTCAACCAATCACAAAAATACTGTAAAATTCAAATAATCACAAAAGATCAAAGATATTAAATTTTTACCAAGAAAAAATGAAAACATCAACTAATTTGATATAAATTTTTTTTTTCTAAAATATCAATTAATTTGATACAGAGAGAGTATGAGATAATAAACATGTATCTAAGAAAATTTTCAATAAATATCGAAAATAACTTATAGTAGTTTACACAAAATATCAAATTGTTTTAAATTTATTTTTAAATTATTATCTCCGCGTATAACGCGGAAAAGTCACCAAATTTTTAATATATAAAAATATTTGAGTGTGTATATGAATAACAATATTTCGACTTTCTGCGCGCGCCTACCAGACTTGGAATTTTCTAGTCATTTCAACTGACCTGTTACACCCAATCTTAGCCGTTACACTCAATCCCCTCCACTCATCTCAACCGTTGATTTTCCTTTTCCCCCCGACCCACACGACCTGTCAACAAAAATCTACACAAAGGCCCATCTTCAAACTTTCCCGGAAAATCCCCAGAAACCTCCAATATCAGACCCAGTCACTTTCTCTATTTGATTTATATAAACACTTGATATCTCGTATCTACCCACCCAAATAGATGAAGAAATGGCGAGCTTGAGCACGAGCTTACTCGGAATAAGACGAGCGTCTAGTAACAAGAAAGCAGAAGAGAAGCAGAAAAACGCAGCGTTTTGCAAGAAGCACCCGAAGCACAGGCAATCACCTGGTGTATGTTCCCTCTGTCTTAACGAGAGACTCTCTCTCTTCATCAAATCAACTTCTTCTTCTGCTTCACGTCGACGAAGAGCCCGTCAAATCTTGTGCTCTTCCTCAACTACTTCTTCTCTCTCCTCTTACTGTTCTTCCTCCGTCTCTTCGTGCCCGTCTCCTCTCTTTGATCGCCGATGTTATTTGCTAATGGCCGGAGGTAGCGGCAGAGAAAAAGGGATTTCGTGGATGACGAAAAGCCGATCTGTGGCTGCTTATAAAGTGAGTGATGATGAGAAAAGGAAGAAGAAGACGAAAGCTGGTTTCTTTTTTGGTTTGGTTGGTACAAGAAGAGAAAACAAGAGAGTGTTGTAGATGGTTAATTAGATTTGATATGGTTCTTGATTTTTGTAATTTATAATGTGTTCCTGATTCTTTCATTCAGATTAATTGGCAACGTATAGAAGATTAGATCATCACGTTTTGATTTTTTTTTTTATTCGGTATGGGCAAGTAAGATTGATTCTCTATTAACAACCATGAGAGAAAAAATGATGCGTTTTAAACGACCGGTTAATTTTTAACTCGTTGTCGCCGATTACCATTCGAATTTTAATCTGTTATATAATTAGTTTTTAAAGTGCTTGAATTGTAGATCTTAGATGTTACATGATCAATATGATCGATCGATCCAATTCAATTACCTCCAGCACATGCGATGATGAAGAACAATTCCACGGACAACAACTCTACGACGCAACTCTCTCCGCAATACACATATCGAAGAAGAACGGTTCTACATGCACCACACCCACGATGTAAAGCTCTCCCCGCAACACACAAGACCACGGCGGACAACTATACCTGCAACACTCTAGGCCTCCGAGAAGTTTTGCATCCATTAATCTGCTGAAACTTCATTCTGTTGAAATCAAACCCCAAATTTGATGTAGAAACTTATAAACTCTTGACCACGGGATCAAGATACTTCCACATGGTTAAAATATTTACAATATTTTTATTTTTATATAAATAAAAATTTATGTTTTGTAATTTAAGTAATGCAAATCAGATATGCAGTTCTTATATTTTTAGGGCATAATTAAATGATTCGTTAAGACCAGATTATCATAATCTCTCTAGGTGTGATTTCTCAGTTTGTTAACTGTGGGAGTCGAAATCAACACAATTAGAATTTGTCGGAGGTTTGTTAAGAGGGATGAAATTTCTGCGGATGAACCACGAACGGAAAGATCCAAAGATGGTTTTTATTAAGCAGTGTTGGAAAGCTCTCGTTCAAGAGTTTGAGAGCAAAAAGTCTAGGGTTTTTTTGCTAAGTAAATTGCGGATCCCTTTTTCAAGAGATGTACATGGATATATATACTAGTTTGAGTTGGCCAGGTCAATCCTAAAGAGATAAGGAAAACTTCCTAATCCTTCGGGATTTCCATTTTAGCAAGTCGGGCTTGACTCCGTGGGCCTTTGCATCGTTGTAGGCCAAATATGGGCTTGTTGTCTTAGTATAGAAATGACTTCGGCCGCGTCGTCTTCTGGCTTCGTATAGATTTGACTTCGGCCAGACAGTTTCGTATGAAATTGGCTTCGGCCAGGATTGTCTTCGGCAGCTTTGACTTCGGCCAAACAGTTTCGTATGAAAATGACTTCGGCCAGGATTGTCTTCGGTAGCTTTGACTTCGGCCACACAGTTTCGTATAGATTCGACTTTGGCCAGACAGTTCCGTATTTGGCCGTGTGGCCGAAGTGGCTTGTTGCCGATGTCTTTCCCTTCTTCGCCGAAGTGGAGACGAAGCCTTGCCGAAGTGGACCAAAGCTCGCCGATGTGAGCCAAAGCTTTGCCGAAGCGAGCCCAAGCTTGCCGAAGTGAGCCAAAGCCTGCCGACGTGAGCCAAAGCCTGCCGACGTGAGCCAAAGCTTGCCGAAATGAGCCAAAGCTTTTGCCGAAGTGAGCCAAAGCTTGCCTAAGTTAGCCAAAGCTTTGCCGAAGTGAGGCAAAGCTTTGCCGATGTGAGCCAAAGCTTGCCGATATGGTCATGCTTGGCCGAAGCGAGCTAAAGCTTTGCCGAAGTGAGCTAAAGCTTTGCCGAAGTGAACCAAAGCTTCGCCGAAGTGAGCCAAAGCTTTGCCGATGTGAGCCAAGGCTTGCCGATATGGCCATGCTTGGCCGAAGCGAGCTAAAGTTTTGCCGAATTGAGCCAAACCTTGCCGAAGTGAGCCAAAGCTTTGCCGACGTGAGCCAAAGCCTGCCGACGTGAGCCAAAGCCTGCCGACGTGAGCCAAAGCTTGCCGAAATGAGCCAAAGCTTTTGCCGAAGTGAGCCAAAGCTTGCCTAAGTGAGCCAAAGCTTTGCCAAAGTGAGGCAAAGCTTTGCCGAAGTGAGGCAAAGCTTTGCCGATGTGAGCCAAGGCTTGCCGATATGGCCATGCTTGGCCGAAGCGAGCTAAATTTTTGCCGAAGTGAGCCAAACCTTGCCGAAGTGAGCCAAAGCTTTGCCAAAGTGAGCCAAAGCTTTGCCGAAGTGATCCAAAGCTTGCCTACGTGAGCCAAAGCCTGCCGATGTCTCTCCATGCCGAAGTGAGCCAAAGCTTGCCAAAGTCTCCTCCTTCTTTGCCGAAGTCTCCATGCCGAAGTGGAGCAAAGCTTTGCCGACGTGAGCCAAAGCCTGCCGACGTGAGCCAAAGCTTGCCGAAGTGAGCCAAAGCTTTTGCCAAAGTGAGCCAAAGCTTGCCTACGTGAGCCAAAGCATGCCGACGTCTCTCCCTTCGTTGTCGAAGTCTCAATGCCGAAGTGAGCCAAAGCTTGCCGATGCCTCCTCCTTCTTTGCCGAAGTCTCCATGCCGAAGTGGAGCAAAGCTTTGCCAAAACATGAGCCAAAGCCTGCCGACGTTTCTCCCTTCTTTGCCGAAGTCTCCATGCCGAAGTGAGCCAAAGCTTGCCGATGTCTCCTCCTTCTTTGCCAAAGTCTCCATGCCGAAGTGGAAAAAAGCTTTGCCGACGTGAGCCAAAGCCTGCCGACGTGAGCCAAAGCCTGCCGACGTGAGCCAAAGCTTGCCGAAATGAGCCAAAGCTTTTGCCGAAGTGAGCCAAAACTTGCCTAAGTTAGCCAAAGCTTTGCCGAAGTGAGGCAAAGCTTTGCCGATGTGAGCCAAAGCTTGCCGATATGCTCATGCTTGGCCAAAGCGAGCTAAAGCTTTGCCGAAGTGAGCTAAAGCTTTGTCGAAGTGAACCAAAGCTTCACCGAAGTGAGCCAAAGCTTTGCCGATGTGAGCCAAGGCTTGCCGATATGGCCATGCTTGGCCGAAGCGAGCTAAAGTTTTGCCGAATTGAGCCAAACCTTGCCGAAGTGAGCCAAAGCTTTGCCAAAGTGAGCCAAAGCTTTGCCGAAGTGATCCAAAGCTTGCCTACGTGAGCCAAAGCCTACCGACGTCTCTCCATGCCAAAGTGAGCCAAAGCTTGCCGATGTCTCCTCCTTCTTTTCCGAAGTCTCCATGCCGAAGTGGAGCAATGCTTTGCCGACGTGAGCCAAAGCCTGCCGACGTGAGCCAAAGCTTGCCGAAGTGAGCCAAATCTTTTGCCGAAGTGAGCCAAAGCTTGCCTACGTGAGCCAAAGCTTGCCGACGTCTCTCCCTTCGTTGCCGAAGTCTTAATGCCGAAGTGAGCCAAAGCTTGCCGATGCCTTCTACTTCTTTGCCAAAGTATCCATGCCGAAGTGGAGCAAACCAAAGCCTGCCGACGTGAGCCAAAGCCTACCGACGTCTCTCCCTTCTTTAACGAAGTCTCCATGCCGAAGTGGAGCAAAGCTTTGTCGACGTGAGCCAAAGCCTGCCGACGTGAGCCAAAGCCTGCCGACGTGAGCCAAAGCCTGCCGACGTGAGCCAAAGCCTGCCGACGTCTCTCCCTTCTTTGGCGAAGTCTCCATGCCGAAGTGGAGCAAAGCTTTGCCGACGTGAGCCAAAGCCTGTCGACGTGAGCCAAAGCCTGCCGACGTGAGCCAAAGCTTGCCGAAGTGAGCCAAAGCTTTTGCCGAAGTGAGCCAAAGCTTGCCTACGTGAGCCAAAGCCTGCCGATGTCTCTCCCTTCTTTGCCGAAGTCTCCATGCCGAAGTGAGCCAAAGCTTGCCAATGTCTCCTCCTTCTTTGCCGAAGTCTCCATGATGAAGTGGAGCAAAGCTTTGCTGACGTGAGCCAAAGCCTGCCGACGTGAGCCAAAGCTTGCCGAAGTGAGCCAAAGCTTTTGCCGAAGTGAGCCAAAGCTTGCCTATGTGAGCCAAAGCCTGCCACGTCTCTCCCTTCTTTGCCGAAGTCTCCATGCCGAGGTGAGCCAAAGCTTGCCGATGTCTCCTCCTTCTTTGCCGAAGTCTCCATGCCGAAGTGGAGCAAAGCTTTACTGACGTGAGCCAAAGCCTGTCGACGTGAGCCAAAGCTTGCCTACGTGGAGACAAGGCTTGCCTAAGTGGAGACAAGGCCTGCCTAAGTGGAGACAAGGCTTGCCTAAGTGGAGACAAGGCTTGCCAAAGTGACGAAGCGAGTAAGTGGTGCTATTTTCGAAGTCCCCCTTTGCCGAAGTAGAGCTTCCTTGGCCGAAATGGCCCATCTTTTGCCTAAGTGGATTCGTACAGAAATGATTTAGGCACAATTTTGGCCTTATCCGATTCTTCGTATTTTCATACTAAGCCATTTTCCCATTGATCACAGTTGGATGGGTTTTGACCCCAATAGTTAGCCCCCAGCTCTGTAGTTTCAGTGATGATAGTGCCGAGGTAGAAGAAGTCCAAGCTGGGATCAATGTGCCGTGTCGATTGGTACGAGCTGAGGCGATGTGACACCGAGTCCGTTGTCTCTGACATCTGCCAGACTCTCTATCTTCAAACTGATAATCTTTTTTCTAGTAGAAATTTTTCATTCAACTGTGTTTTGACCCGATTCCCAATGCATGATGACATCATCCTTTGCTTTATGAGCCTATATATGCTTCCATTTCTCCTCACTTCCTCTCCACTTCTTCATTTTATCAAAAACTCAAAGTAACTTCTCTCTTCCCTTCTCTCTCCTCCTTTTGAAGATTTTTATTTCGGGTTGTTGTTTTTGTTCCTCTGACATTGTTCTTGGGCCGAAGTCTTCTCTGCCGAAGTAGCCCTTGCCGACATCTCTCCTTGCCGAAGTGACGCCCGTGCCGAAGCGAAGCGGAGCTCTTCTCGGCCGAAGTGATTGGTTGGCCGAAGTGATTTCGTCCTTTGCCGAAGACCCCTTCTCTGCCGAAGTAGTCTTTTGCCGAAGTGGCGAAGTGGAGCTTTCTCTTCGCCGAAGTTTTCCGATTGCCGAAGTCTCCTCCGGTCGAAGTGGAGCTGTCTCTTCGCCAAGGTGCCGAAGTCTCCTTTCTCCCTTTGCCGAAATGAAGTTTGGCCGAAGACTTTTTCCGCCGAAGTGGGGCTAGGCCGAAGTCGCCTACTTGCCGAAGTGGAGCTTGGCCGAAACCCTTTTTCGCCGAAGTGATTTCCTTTGCTGGGCGAAATGGAGAGTCCTTTCAATGTAAAAATCGAAATGGAGAATTGGAGTTTCGATTGTGTTAGGATGAGGCAAGACGCGAGTCTTCGGGCGTGTTCTTCAAAGCGGCGAGTTCCTAAGGGCGGATACAAGCATGAGGCACCTGATCCACCAGGATCTACTCTATCCACTGCTGAATCTTTGGAGACCCTTAGGCACCGGTTTAACATTTCCGAAGAAATTGAACTCATCCTTCCGTCGTCATCGGATCGGGCCGATGAGCCTCCAAAAGGGTGTTTTACCTTGTACGAAGTTGTTTTTACATGTGCTTTATGTGGTTTCCAATACCAAGGGTCATCCTTGAGTATCTATGGAAGCATAGATTGGCCTTGACGCAAATAACTCCGCGGGGAATTTGACACCTGGTTGGGATCGTGGTCCGTAGCTTCGAGTGTGGCGAAGAAGTCACCGTGGATCACTTGCTGAACCTGCTATCCTTTCGGACATTTCGCTCCAAGGACTCGCTTCTTTACTCTCTTTCGAACAAAGCCCATCGCAAAATTATCGGAGGATTCCCAAGTAAAGACAGATATTGGGAGGACTATTTCTTCTTTGTACCCATTTCCGAGGCTTCGGTTGGTGCAGACTGGGTTAACAAAACTAGGACCAGATGGAGAGAAATCGGTAGCCGATCTTTAGCTTTGCGAATTTTTCTGTTTTGTCGAACATGTCGTGACCTTCCGCTTTGTTTGTTTGTTTTTGCAGTTCCTAATTTGATCCCGACGTGTCCTCCAGACGTAGTTACACTTCGCGAGACTCTAGCTTCCGGCGAGTGTGATTGGCAGAGAGATTTTACTCTTCAAAGAGTAGAGAGAGCGCGGGCTCAATACTTTGGATATTATTCTCCGAGTTCAACTCCTTTTTCTTCTCCTAGCAATACGAGGAGAGCCATGGGAAAAAGGTCATCTGTTCGTGAAAGGATGGAAGCTGAAAACCGCGCCGCGATGGAGCAGGCAGAGGTCGGCCGAACTGAGATTTTTGCTGAGCAGCTAAGTGCTGCCCTTGCTTTTCCCTCGGGCGACTCATCTGTAGAACCGTCCGCGCTGGCTCCGTCGATCCCCATCGTGAGAGAGGTTGTGTTGGGTCTTGGGCGATTGGACTTGCATCCGGTTCATCCAAGAAAGGGTAAGGCTGCGGCCACAAGTGAGGAGGCCGATCAGGTGAGGCCAGTCCGAAGACGTGCCTCGGCAAAGGCTGACAAAGGGAAAGATCCTCATAAGGATGACGCTCCTGGATGAAAAGGCGTAACGTATCGGTTCGCAGTGCCGCCAAGCACGAGCTGCCTTCGGAGCCCGTATCTCTGCCGTTCGCTTCTGAAATGGTTTGTGATGATGCGTCGGCATCGGCCACTCTCTTCTCCAAAATTCTCTCTAAGGGGGATTGCTTTCCTCCTCCCGATACTCTATCCCGGAGCAAACCATATGCCGAAATGTCTCGTCGTGGTACTAAGGTAGTTTGCGTTGACCTTCTTTTCTCCTACTTTGTTGAAAATGCGATGCCTGATCTCCCTTTTCTTTCCGTTCAGTTTGTGGCCTTCGTTAACAAGATGACGTCCGGTTATGAGGCGGACATCTGCAAGAACGCGAGGAGAGCTGAGCATGCACGGAAAGTAGCCGAAGAGCTTCGAGCCAAGCTTAACGAAGCCGAGCGCGATGCTGTAACGGAGATAGCATCGAAATAGAAGGAGGACTTGGAGGCCGAAGTGGAGCTCCATAAGAAAAGGCGCGGTAGAGCCGATGATAGGATTCTTTACTTGGAGTCTTATCGGGTCCAGCAGGACGCTCAAGTTGCCGAGCTTCAGTGGATGTTAAGCTCGGAGAGGGCCATGACTGACAAGAAGGTTGAACGTGCTGAGAAGGGGGCGATGCGCAGAATGGCCAAGAAATTTCAATCTAAAGTCGACCGACCCAAGGAGAAGATTAAGAGCTTGGGCGGATCGTCGAAGAACAACGTGGTCGATCTTGCCCAAGTTGACGGCAACCTTGAACTCCTTGCGCTGCTTCGCAGCGACGAACCACCTTCATTGGACGCTGAAATTGAGAAACTTCAGGGATGGAGAGCGAGGTACGCCGGTGCCGACAACGAGTGTGACAGGTTGGTTGCCTCATTGGGGAACGACCTAGTGGTCTCACCGATCCCTGAAGCCTCCGAATCCGAGACGACGGCCGAGTCCTCCGATGACGATGAGGGTGTATCTTCAAGGGGTAAGGTATGATGACGATGGGGATCCGCCCAAGTCATCATTTTATTTATGCTTTGATGTTATTTGGACATGGTGCCTGGATGGCTTTATCCGTATTGACTTGTTATGTTTGCTTTGTGGCGTTTGCTTTGGTTGTGTCGTTTCTTCGTTGTTGAAACTTGTTGCTCGGATGCTTTTTAATCCAATGAGGACTGATCTGTTTCGCTACAGTTTGTGTTAATGTTAATGCCAACGATTCGTTTTCTTCGTTTGCAATGATTACGTTAGTGTAAGCATACTTGCTCCGATTACGAGCACAGGTGTTTTGACCAACGATTTGTTTGTTGGGTTTTCGGATGACCATTTCGGTTTACGGATACGCTACCGTAAGCATATCCGCTCCGACAATGGACACGTAGTACTGTTGCGACCAATGATTTGTTGTTGGGTTTAGGATGGATATTTCGGTTTACGGATACGCTACCGTAAGCATATCCACTCCGATAATGGACATGAAGTACTGTTAAGACCAACGATTTGATTTGTTGGGTTTAGGATGAACATTTCGGTTTACAAATACGCTACCGTAAGCATATCCGCTCCGACAATGGACATAGTTAGATCCGTAAAGGATGAAGTAGTTCCTTGTTGTGGCCAGCAGCAACGAGGGCGAGGAGAGGTGCCTATTCAGTTAGGACTTTTAAGTGATTCGTGAAAGGTGCGAGTGTGATGCCTGTTTCTGTTAAGGCTTTAGTAACCCGTGGAGGGTGCGATATGACGAAAATTGCTTCGATAAGCTTTCATTAGGTAGACGCGGAGTCTATTACAAAGGTGGGAGTATACGAGTATACGTACCCACTCCCTCCCCCCTTTTTTTTAGGAGGGGGGAGCTGAACCCATCCGAAGATGAGCTGGCTACGTACCCTTTGCAGGGATCAAGCCGCCCCGTAGTTCATGTGAAGTATCCTAAGGATGGTACTTCTTGAGGTGCATTGCGTTCCACGATCTTGGTATTGGAACGTTAGACATGGTGGCGAGCTCGTACACTCCGGGTCGGACTACCTTCGTGATTTTGTAAGGTCCTTCCCAGTTTACTCCGAGTTTGCCGGCATTTCGTTCTGCAGTATTCTGGAAGACTTTCCGTAGGACTAGGTCTCCTTCGTAGAACTGCCAATTTCGTACGTGAGAATTGTAGTACTTTGCCGCTACGTTCTTGTAGTTCTGAATTTGAATCAAGGCTTGGTTTCGCCTTTCGTTGATCAAGTCCAACTCATCAAGCATCAGCAAGTGGTTGAGACCTTCCTGTTCTGGGAGTAGTCTTCGGCGAACTCCTGAAAAATGCACTTCTGGTGGAATGACGCATTCCGTCCCGTAGACGAGGGCGAATGGGGTTTAGTTGGTTGCTCATCGCGGTGTCATTCTATGAGACCACAACACTCCCTCTAGTTCGTCTGTCCACCGTCATTTCTTTTCGTCGAGACATTTTTAAGACCATCGAGAATTGTCTTGTTTATTGCTTCTGCCTGGCCGTTTCCTTGTGGATATCGTGGGGTGGATTTGCTTAGTCGGATCTTCCACTTCTCGCAGAAGGCTTCGAACCTTGAGGAAATGAACTGCGATCCATTATCGGTGACGATCTCATATGGGACTCCATGTCGGCATATGATGTTCCTCCATACGAAACTTTCGACTTGTCCATCCTTGATGCTGGCATACGAATCTACCTCTACCCACTTCAAAAAATACTCTGTCAGAACCAGCAAGAATCGTTTCTGCTTCGACGGATGCAAAGGTCCAACAATGTCCATGGACCATCGCATGAATGGATAGGGCGACGATATTGAGGAAAGCATCTGGGTTGGCTGATGAATCATTGGTGCATGACGTTGACACTTCTCACACCTGGACGAGTACTTCTCGCAGTCTTGTATCATGGTCGGCCAGTAATAGCCATGTCGTTTGATTTTTATTGCCAAGGCTCGTCCTCCCGAATGGTTGCCACAGGAGCCATCGTGGACCTCCTCCATGATTGCCCTTGCCTCCTTTTGTTCGACGCAGGTGAGTAATAGTCCCGCGAATCGCCATTTGAAAATGTTACCGTCGAGCAGGATGTAGCGTGCCGCTTGCGCCCGAAGCTTTCGAGCCGCCCATTTGTCTGAAGGTAAGATGCCGTCGCAGATGTATCTGCGGATGTCGTCAAGACATTCTTTGTCACAGCCATATGCAAGTTCTTGCGATGTTGATTCGTCCGTTGCAACGGCTTCAGCTGCGTGACATGGGTTGGAATCGGGAGAAAGGGGAGTTGGATCCTGGTCCATGGTCGTTGCTTCTTCTTCAACATCTATGGGATTATCGTTCCCGTTGATTGCGTCTATTTCCATCCGAGAGGCGTGTCCTTCGTCTGCCGCGTATGTCTCATCTTGGACCATTGAGTTGTTGGTTACTGCCTTTCGTTCGTCAGTGTCATCTTCAGCATTTTCCGGTGCACGGGCTTTCTCCCTTGCATTCCTGGCGGCTTGAGATCGCGTAACCATACTCACTATTTCTGAAAGGGTGATGCTCGGGCGTTCGATGAATTCTACCAGAATAACTCGTTTCAAGGCTGGATCAGAAGTGGATGCGAGAGCGGCTAGCGCATCAGCCGAAGTGTTTTCTCCCCGTGGAATACGCGTGAGTGTGAACTCTTTAAACTGTGCAGTCAAGTCTTTGACGACTTTCAGATATGCCTCCATGCGATCGTCTTTAGCTGCGTATTCCCCGCTGAACTGGTTCGCGACTAACTGTGAATCGCAGAATGCGTGGATGCAATCAATCTTGAGTCCTTGCGCAAGCTTTATTCCGGCAATGAGGGCTTCGTATTCTGTTTTGTTGTTGGAGGCGCAAAAACCTAGGCGGAAGGATTGTTTAAGTATCGCATCCGTTGGTGACGTTAGACGTATTCCGACCCCTGAACCATTTTTGGATGATGAGCCGTACTCGCTGAGCTCAATGCCCCACTTGGCCAATCTCCCGGATTGACTTGGGCTGTACAAAATCGATAGTAGGGGGAAAGGACTAAGGACCACAATGGAGTGTGATTGGAAGTACGGCCTTAGTTTCCTGGCAGACATGACCACCGATAAAGCCAACTTTTCCATCTGCGGATATCTTGTCCCTGCGCGGTGAGGGTCTTGCTGACGTAAAAAATTGGTTTCTGCTCTCCCCGTTCGTCGCGAATGAGTACTCCGCTTACTGCTGTGGTGGAGATTGCGGTGTATAGGAAGAGCGGCTCTCCCTAGACCGGTTTTGCGAGCACCGGGGGACTGGCGAGATACTTCTTTAACTGCTGGAAAGCTTCTTCGCATTTCTCTGTCCATTCGAATTTCTTGTTTCCTCGTAAAGTGTCGTAGAACGGTAAGCATTTATCGGTGGATCACGAAATAAATCTGTTGAGTGCGGCCACCCGTCCAGTCAGTCTTTGTACTTCACGTTTTGATTTTGGGGAAGCCATCTGGATAAGCGCGTCGATCTGCTTTGGATTCGCTTCGATTCCTCGATGAGTAACTAAGTAACCAAGAAACTCGCCGGACGTGACTGTGAATCTACACTTTGTCGGGTTAAGCTTCATGTTGTGCGAGTTGAGCTGTTGGAAACATTCCTCCAAATGTAGTATGTGATCCGTTGCTTCTAGCGATTTCACCAGCATGTCATCTATGTAAACTTCCATCGTTCTTCCGAGTTGATTAGCAAACATCTTGTTTACTAAGCGCTGATATGTGGCTCCAGTGTTTTTGAGGCCGAAAGGCATCACCTTGTACAATAGATTCTGCGATGTAATGAAGGCTGTCTTCTCACGATCGTCGGGATTCATTAGAATCTGATTGTATCCAGAAAATGCGTCCATGAAAGATAGGAGCTTGTTACCGGCCGTTGCTTCGACCAGTCGATCAATGTGTGGTAGTGGGAAACTGTCTTTCGGGCACGCCTTGTTTAATTCGGTGAAATCGACGCACACCCGCCATTTGCCATTCTTCTTTTTGACTACAACAGGATTCGCCAGCCAATCCGGGTACTTGACTTCCATTATCGAACCGACTTGTAAGAGTCTTTCAACTTCGTCGTTCACTGCTTTTGCTCTGTCAGGACCCAACTTTCTCCGTTTCTGCTTTACTGGCTTGAAGGTTGGGTCGACGTTCAATTCATGACTGGTTATGCCGATATCAATTTCGGGCATATCCTCTGCTGCCAATGCGAAAGTGTCCATGTTTTCTTTTAAGAACGAAACCAGTTCGTCCTTGATTTTTTCGTCGAGGCCGAATCCAATCTCTACGCATCGTTCCGGATGTTCGTCGTCGATACAAACTGATATTACGGGGTCGCAGGGCTGTTCAGCTGATTCTTCTTCGCGATCCTCCGCAATCTGTAATTGCTATAAAAGTTTGGAGAGTTCTTTCACTGGCTCCCTGTCTGTCTTCATCTTCTTGCGTTCCGACTTGGCTATTGGATCGGTGACAGGATTCCTGAGTTTGTGTGTAGCTAGGAAGGATACGCGGGACTCCTTCTGACTTCCCAAAATCGCTTTGACTCCGCTCGGTGTTGGGAATTTTACGCAAAGATGGTAGGTCGAGGCTACGGCGCGCATTGAATTTAACCAAGGTGTTCCGATGATGACGTTGTAGATTGCTGGGTGATCGGCTACCGAAAACTCGACGAGCTTAATGACACCCCCAGCTTGTACAGGTAGCTTGATCGTCCCGATTGTCATTGTCATTTCTCCGGAGAATTCAGTCAATGGTTTAGGGGTAGCCACTATGTCGGACAGATTGATGTCCATTCTTTTGAGAGTTTCTTTGAAGATTATGTCCACTGTGCTGCCTGTATCCACCAGCACCCGGGCTACGTCATTGCCACTGATGATCAACTCGATCACGAGAGGATCGTCATGCGGTTTATCAATTCCGGCTGTTTCTCTTTCTTCGAAGGAGATTACGTTGTCAGGAAACTTGGAAGGTGCAGACCAATTGACGCTGACATCGGCTCGTCGTTGAAAAGCTTTAATCGACGAGACGGTATCAGAGCAATAGTGAGATCCACCCATTATCATGTTGATCTGTCTTCTTGGTCCAGATTGTGGGGCTTCGTCATTCTGCCTCCCTCGCTTAGGAAGATCTTCATCCGCCTATTTGGGGCGGTTGGCGTTGGTATCCATGTCGAAGTCCTTGAGGCTGATATCCCCTTTGAGTTTGCCAGCCGCCAGTCTTGCAGCGAGTTTCAAACCTAGGATGCGGCAATTTGCAGTCGAGTGTCCGAAGATATGGTGATGTTCGCAATAAGCTGCTTTGTCGTAAGTTCCTTGGCCCCTGGTCCACGTGCTACTCCATGTACCTCTTCCTCGGCCTGGGCCTCGGCCTTGGCCTCGTCCTTGCCCATAGCCTGACGAATCAACTTGGTAGTTATGGGCTTCCTTGAATCCTCCTTCGTGTTGGATGTATCCGGAACCTTGGTTGGCTTTTCTGTTGTTCGGTGGGTTCGGAGCAGAGGGAGGATAGTTCATGGACTTCGCCTTTCCATGCTTCTGGGTTAGGATCTTCACTTCTTCTTCGTTGGAGGCAAAGTCGGTTGCTCGATGCAATGCATCCTGGATCGTGGTTGGTGCGTTTAGAGCAATCTCCTTCCAAAAATCTGAGTCGACCCAAAGGGCTTTCTTCAATGCTTGCAACGCGGCTTCGTCACTTATCCCTTCTACTTTTGATAGTGCCGACTTGAATCATTCGATGAAAGTTCGTTAGAGTCTCGTTTTGTCCTTGTCCCATGGTCCATAGATCCGCATCGGATGTTCGGCGCTACATGAATATAGCGTAATGTTTGAGGAATGCCGATGACAGCTGATTGAAATTGTCGATCGAGTTTCTTCCCAGCCTGGAGAACCATTGGAGAGCTGGGCCTTAAAGGTGCTCGACGAACAAGAGACATTGACCAGCGTCTTCTTCTCCTTCTCTGAAGTTTACTCGTCCCATCGCTATCGCGAAGACGGTTAAGTGCTCCTTTGGATCAGTTTTTCCTTCGTAAACTGGTATCTTCATCTTTCCCGGATCGAAAACCCTTGCCTTGGAAATTCGTGTCGTGAATGGAGTGTTCTGTGCTTCTTCAAGCACTCGGTCGAGTTCGGGAGCCTTGCTGGTAGCTCTATGCATCTGAGATCGAACAAATTTCATCTCAGCGGCAGCTCGCTCCATGCCTGCCCAAATTTCGGCCATCTCCTCCTTCTGGGCTCGGATTATCGCTTTACGCTCTTCTTCAATCTGGGCTCGCTGGGCCCAGAGGATGTTCTCCTCTTCCTCGGTGAAGTCCTGATCATGGCCGAGGTTGGTATTGCTTCGTTCGATTCGAGCTCGGGTTGCACCCGCGAATTCGGCTCCGCGGTTGTGTACCAAGTCGTGTTCCCCTTCTGGGTTGTCCTCCAGGTCGATCACCGGATTCGTTCCGTCCACAGTCTGCGTGTTTGCCTCCTGCAGTGTCGCGTTCAGTTCGGCGGTTGTGGTTTGTTGGTTTGGAGGGAGTAATCCACCTTGGGTTCTCGGCGCATGGTGAGGTGTTGAGAAATCGAGGGCCGTTGGATTGAGACATCGAAGAGGGCGCCTCATTAGGTCAACTCCGGAGCCTCTACCACCGGCTCGGCTTGCTGTTGCGAGGACTTCCAGCTTATCTGTCATCGTGGTGTTTAGCTTATCCTGCTCCTCCGCCTTTTTGAGCAGCGTCTCTAGCATCGTCTTTATCTGAGTCAGTGCCTCTGGGCTTGTCTCTGCGACTGCAGGCGTTGGTGAATCCGTAGCTCCAGATCCATTGATCCCCGTGTCCTGCGGGTCGTTAGTTCATCCATCGCTAGTCATCTCCTTCGAATCATTCGTGCGGTGGTTCCTTGGAGTAAGAAAGTTTCAAGCCCCCTCCTTCTAGCGCCAAATTATGGGAGTCGAAATCAACATAATTAGAATTTGTCGGAGGTTTGTTAAGAGGGATGAAATTTCTGCGGATGAACCACGAACGGAAAGATCCAAATATGGTTTTTATTAAGCAGTGTTGGAAAGCTCTCGTACAAGAGTTTGAGAGCAAAAAGTCTAGGGTTTTTTTTGCTAAGTAAATTGCGGATCCCTTTTTCAAGAGATGTACATGGATATATATACTAGTTTGAGTTGGCCAGGTCAATCCTAAAGAGATAAGGAAAACTTCCTAATCCTTCGGGATTTCCGTTTTAGCAAGTCGGGCTTGACTCCATGGGCCTTTGCATCGTTGTAGGCCAAATATGGGCTTGTTGTCTTAGTATAGAAATGACTTCGGCCGCGTCGTCTTCTGGCTTCGTATAGATTTGACTTCGGCCAGACAGTTTCGTATGAAATTGGCTTCGGCCAAGATTGTCTTCGGCAGCTTTGACTTCGGCCAAACAGTTTCGTATGAAAATGACTTCGGCCAAACAGTTTCGTATGAAAATGACTTTGGCCAGGATTGTCTTCAGTAGCTTTGACTTCGGTCAGACAGTTTCGTATAGATTCGACTTCGCCCAGACAGTTCCGTATTTGGCCGAAGTGGCCGTGTGGCCGAAGTGGCTTATTGCCGATGTCTTTCCCTTCTTCGCCGAAGTAGAGACGAAGCCTTGCCGAAGTGGACCAAAGCTCGCCGATGTGAGCCAAAGCTTTGCCGAAGCGAGCCCAAGCTTGCCGAAGTGAGCCAAAGCTTTGCCGAAGTGAGGCAAAGCTTTGCCGATGTGAGCCAAAGCTTGCCGATATGGTCATGCTTGACCGAAGCGAGCTAAAGCTTTGACGAAGTGAGCTAAAGCTTTGCCGAAGTGAACCAAAGCTTCGCCGAAGTGAGCCAAAGCTTTGTCGAAGTGAGCCAAAGCTTTGCCGATGTGAGCCAAAGCTTGCCGAAGTGAGCCAAAGCTTTTGCCGAAGTGAGCCAAAGCTTGCCTATGTGAGCCAATGCCTGCCGACGTCTCTCCCTTCGTTGCCGAAGTCTCCATGCCGAAGTGAGCCAAAGCTTGCCGATGTCTCCTCCTTCTTTGCCGAAGTCTCCATGCCGAAGTGGAGCAAAGCTTTGCCGATGTGAGCCAAAGCCTGCCGACGTGAGCCAAAGCTTACCGAAGTGAGCCAAAGCTTTTGCCGAAGTGAGCCAAAGCTTGCCTACGTGAGCCAAAGCCTGCCGACGGCTCTCCCTTCTTTGCCGAAGTGTCCATGCCGAAGTGAGCCAAAGCTTGCCGATGTCTCCTCCTTCTTTGCCGAAGTCTCCATGCCGAAGTGGAGTAAAGCTTTGCCGACGTGAGCCAAAGCCTGCCGACGTGAGCCAAAGCTTGCCTACGTGGAGACAAGGCTTGCCTAAGCGAGGAAGTGGTGCCATTGCCGAAGTCCCCCTTTGCCGAAGTGGAGCTTCCTTGGCCGAAATGGCCCATCTTTTGCCTAAGTGGATTCGTACAGAAATGACTTAGGCACAATTTCGGCCTTGTTCGATTCTTCGTATTTTCATACTTAGCCATTTTTTCCCATTGATCACAGCTGGGTGGGTTTTGACCCCAACATTAACAGGGACTGTATTGTAACCCCTTAAATGTGTTTGTCTTCTACCAAACACAAAATGTCATTATCCTAAACTGGATTATTATTTTTATCATTTTATTTAAAGTTAATCAAGGAATTTTTGGTGTGAAAATCTCTATCCAATAAATAAAAGAGTTGAGTCCGAGCGAAACGGTCCAAGAAAATGGCTAAAATTGAGGCCTAAGAAGCGTCGAAGAGAAGATCTCGCGTTATTGTATTTGTAATTGTAGATCGCAAAGGTGAAATGGCTAATCAAAAAAATTGAATGAAAAATCAACAAAATTCAATGACAAATCAAGCTGATTGCTGACAAGAAGAACGAGGGTTTAGAGTATAAAGAGGAGAAGGAGGAACGAAGAAAGACAGATCGAGATACTCACACTTTTAGCACTAGAATTCTCAGTTGTTCACTTCGAACTCAATATTTGTATTCTTGTGTTCATCATCGTTCACTCTGAACATAATCTTTTTATTCTTGTGTTCATTATTCTTCACTTAGGACTCAATTCCGTCTGTTAAATCCGGCATCTTCTTCAATACAATTCGTTTATCTTTTGTCTAGCACTCAATCCTCTGCCAATCTAAGACAAAATAGTTCCCTAAACCAATTTCATTATTGAAATAATTGATTGTTGAATCTTTGCACCAAAAATTTGGCGGCGTCTTTGGGAAAGAGGCTAGTCTAACTCAAATTGCAAAAGATTGAGATGGCAGAAAAAGCGAACCTAAGACTTGAAGCAACCATCCAGAAGATTCTCGATGGGCAGCAAGGTGGCCAAAGATCTTTCCGAGAAGTTGGATGGAGATGTGGCTGTAGTGTCTGAGAAGGTCGATAAATTGGTATCAGACCACGTAGCCTTGGCTCAGATCGTTGCGGAGCTTCACTCAATTATAACGCGAGAGCCAGGACACCCCTTGGGACAACTTTAATTGGAGCAACAACTGCAAGTGGGCTTACTTTCGTATAAGCACCCCCCTCCCCCTTGTAAGTTTGTGCTCTAGATGGTTTGAACGTTGGAGCTAATATGAGCTAAACCCACTTGGGAAAAGCCAGTGGAAATGCTTTAGGCATATTACCAAGAGGATGTGGCGATTCTACTTCCACCTTTTATCCCACCAGGTTTTCCTTACCTTCATCATGAATAGAGATAATCAATCCGGTGCCCATATCACACATAGCCCAAGTTGGATGAATGGTGGTGGAGAAATCAATCCGAAAAACTTAAATATGGAGTTTATTCAGAGATATATTAAGAACATGAATGAATACCTCAGGACAATGAACTCAAGGGTTCATCAAGCAGTTAGTGTTATCCCTGAAACTGACCGAGTGGTCGAAGAGACAAACAGACTCCTTTTAAGGAGAGAATTGATAATGCTCAAGTGATGGACGTCAGTGCCCCCAATTTATGAAGGGAAATCATATCCCAAATCGCATATGACCATGTTTAGGATCACGGTCGGACGAGCTCATTTTAGCGAGCAAGAAAAAAAAGTGGGATTGTGTAAGCTTTCGTGGAACACCACGCTGGTTTAACTCTGTACTGGTTTTCTAAAATCAAAGAGTGATCGATTGTTAACTTCACCCAGCTGTCGACTATTTTCCTAAAGCAATACTCTATGTTTATGGAGAGGGTGACTTCAGACACGGATCTTTGGGCATTGTCCCAATGACCAAAGGATTCACTACGGTCATTGTTAAAGAAATTTAAGGAAACGATGGCAAAAATGTCATTTGTGAATGATCTCATCATGCTTGTAGCACTGAAATATGGACTATGGCACAAATCAGGCTTTTAGGAATACCTAACCATCACTCCTCCGACCAACATTTAGGATGTGTTGCATCACAGATCGAACTGAGCCACGGCTAAAGAAGAAAGGATGTTACTTGCTGAGCGTTACAAAGCTATTAAGCAAACATAAGTATTCAGACTTTGGTGAAACAGGAAAACAAGGAGTCGAAGGACATGAAGAATAACTCTGTGGGACTGCATACTTACAATGTTCAAAAGAATTCTCCAAAAAGAAAGGCAATGAGAATTCATGTAAAAAGACGAAGAAGGCCAGAGAATGATGGGTAGCATAAAAAGAAAAGGATGCCTACTGCGAGTACCATAACCTCTATGGACAATGACTGCTAAGTGATATAAACTGAAAGACTGGCTAGCCGCAAAATACATAGCGGGAGAACTAAAAGGACTTCGAATCGACTTCAGGACATGGTCGGAGCGGGATAAGGAATGCTAGAGAAACCAGATCGACCATATCGAACAAGGGAAGAACAAGCATCGAAAAAGAAAAGGATAAATGTAATTATCGGTGGATCCAAGTTTTTTGGGGAGATGATTAACTCAATCAAGAGACATCAACGTCAAGATGACCTCGATAAGTCAAGTCAGAGTCCATTTCAGTTCGAAGAATAGATTTCCTTTTCTGAAGCAAACTGAGATGTATTAGTTTGGATATAGAGGAAAATTTTGAAGTGTCAAAGGTACTAATTGATACAAGGAGTTCGACAGACGTGATGTTCCTGGGACTTTGGAGCAAATGGGAATAGAGAGGTTAAAGGTACGTAAATTAAGGTCAACATTAACCGGTTTAACCGAAGATTCAACGACCTCGATGGGATGATTCGCATGTAAAGCAATATAATTAAAACATTAGGCATTCAAGATTTTCTCAGGGTTTCATAGTTCGAATTATTCAGGTTCTACTCCTATAGGCAATTGACATCATTTTTCTTTCGTTTTAGAACTGAAATCACTATCATATGAGTAACCCACTCCCGTGGTGATAATCAACTAAGTCTAAACTATTATATTAATCAACTCTCGCAGTCAATAACATAGATAAAGAAGCATTCATGCCCAGGTTCAATTGTTCACCTAACTCAATAACTCAACTCTCGTAGATTAAAGCACTAAATGCATCAAACATCAGATCCAAACAATAACTCAAATAGTGTGCAAGCCGAAATCATTCTACGACGAATTATGAAAAATAATCTAGCAGCGGACTCTTCTATGTTGAACCATGTTATTCTAGGTGACTTAAAATCTCATTTCTAGTTGGACTAGTGTTCACATGTGGGAGGGTGCATAGTATATCTTAGGAATATAATATTTCCTATTCGTAGTTGTATCGGGTTTTGAGGCTTATATAAAGAGGTCATAAGGGTTTGTAATTCATTATTCACACAATCATTAATAAACCCTAGACAAAGGGGCATTCGCCTCAATATTGCTTTCTCTCTATATTTTATTTCTTCTATAATATATTATAAGGCCGAATTCACAATAATTGGCATCAGAGCTTCAAGCTAGGGTTATGATTCTAGGACGATGGATAGAAGAGGAAGTTCTCTTAAGTTCGAGATTCCACGATTTGATGGTAAGGGAAAATTTGGGCTATGGCAACAGCGGGTGAAAGATCTGCTGACACAACACGGTATGAAGAAGCCGATGTTAGATGCAAAACCATAAGCAATCACACATGATGATTGGGATGAAATGCAGGAGAAGGCAGTTTCGACAATTTGTCTGTGTTTGTCAGACGAGATTACGCATCAGGTAATGGATCTTACAACTTCGAAAGCTATATGGGATAAGTTAAAGAAATTGTATATGTCGAAATCGCTGTCTACAAAGCTATATCTAAAACAAAAGTTATACGGGTTGAAGATGCCTGATGGAGGTTATCTTGTACAATACGTTAACTCGTTTAATCAAATCATTGGTGATCTGACGCGTGTGGATGTAAAGATTGAGGACGAGGATAAAGCCATGATTATGTTGTGTTCTCTACCCCCATGCATATGAGAACATATTGACAGCTTTAACGTGCGATAAGGAAACGTTAAAGCTGGAGACTATCACTGCATCGTCGCTATCTCATCATGAGGGACGACAGAATAACAGTTCAGAGAGGTCTCAAGGCGATGGGTTGTATGTAAACTACAACCAGGATAGGGGAGACAGAAAGAGAAGCGGTTAGGAGGTAATAGCAGAAGCAAATCAAAGCCAAAATTCGGAAATAAGGCTATCTGCTATGGTTGTGGAAAAAAAGGCCACTTCAAAATAGATTGTCCTGACAAAAGACAGAACGGTAACAAAAATTTGCAGTATTCTACAAAGTTTGCAAACGTAATCCAGGAAACGGAAGATTTAGAGGATATTCACTTTGATATGCTCGCTGTAACATCAGGGAACAACGCAGATTTTTGGATGCTTGATTCAGATGCTTCATTCCATATGACCTCGAACAGGGAATGGTTTGAGACGTACAAGGCTGGAAATATTGGGTCACTTCAGTTGGCAGATGACAAAGTTTGTAATATCGTGGGCGTTGGACAACTCAAGTTTCGTATGTACGATGGTACAATCAAGATGCTAACTGATGTACGACATGTTCCAGTGGTAAAAAAGAATATGATCTCCATGGGTACTCTCCACATAAAGGGATTCAGATTCAGTGGCGATGAAGATGAAGACATGTTGAATGTTAGTAAACGAAGTGTGACAGTGATGAAGGGACTGATTAAAGCTGGAAACATATACAAATTGATGGGAAGCGTGGTTGTAGGCGAAGCTGCAGCTGCGAAATTTGAATCTGATTAAACGGCTCTATGGCATATGCGTATGGGGCATATTAGAGAGCATGGTTTGAAAGAACTCCATAAAAGGGGTATTCTGGATAGAATGATGAGTTGTAAGATGGATTTCTGTAAGTTCTGTGTGATGGAAAAGCAGTCCATGGTGTCTTTCAAGACAGGTGAACACACGACAAAAGGTCTTTTAGACTATGTCCATTCTGATGTGTGGGGACCAACTCGGGAATAGTCATTGGGAGGATCAAGATACTTTGTTTTATTCATCGATTACTTCTCCAGGAAGGTTTGGGTGTACTTCTTAAGGAAGAAATATGAGGTATTCGAAAAGTTCAAGATTTGGAAGGCTAAAGTAGAAAACCAGACAGGGAGAAAAGTTAAGTATCTGAGATCAGATATTGGCACATAGTATAATGATGGCGCATCCAGAAGTTTTGTGAGGAGCATGGTATTCAAAGGCACTTTACAGTGAGGAAAACACATTAGCATAACGGTGTCGGTGAGAGAATGAACTGTTTGATTGCAGAGAAGGATATGTGTTTAAGGCTGAACGCAGGGCTCTCAAAATAGTTCTGGGCAGAGGCAGTAAACATGGCGGTTTATCTCAATAATAGATCGCCAAGGCTTTCCCTAGAGGGTAAAGTCGCTGAAGAGGTTTGGATTGGGTAGATATTGATCTATCAAACTTGATGATTTTTGGATGCCCAGCTTATGTGCTGATTCCAAGCGACGAGAGATCTAAGATAGAGTCTAAGTCGAAGAAGTGCATCTTTCTAGGCTTTCAGAAAGGTGTGAAAAACTTCAAGTTGTGGGATCCTAAGGCTAAGAAAGGGGTGATCAGTCGAGATGTGGTGTTTGATGAAGAGAGTATGGTGCAGCAGGCAAGGTCAGAATGAGTGTATGTTACCATTGGGGCTGACACAGGTTTTGAGGCAGTTCAGGAGGGGTCCAGTGAAACTGGACCAGCAGCAATAAGTGATGAGCAGGCTGTCCAAGAAGGACAGAAAGGTAATCAAAAACATGGAGAGGAGTGTACAGCTGTAAATAGACCAAAACGTGTTTCAAAACCACCAGTTATGTATGGTTTTGAAGACATGGTTTCTTATGCTCTTATGGCTGGTACGGATGATCCATGTAGCTTTCGGGGAGGCTATGTCTAGTCCAGAAAGAGAGTGGTGGATAAGTGATACAACATAAGAGAATGAAAGTCTAGAGAAAAATCAGACTTGTGATCTTGTACCTCTACCAGAGGGCAAGAAAATGATTGGTTGTAAGTGGGTTTTCAAGGTGAACCCATGAGGGTCTGAGAAGAAAGCAGTGAAGTACAAAGCGAGGTTAGTAGGAAAGGGTTACTCACAGAACAAGGGGATTGACTATGATGAGATTTTCTCCCATGCGGTTAGGCACACTTCCATACGAGTTGTGTTAGGACTGTTAGCTAACTGAGATTTTCACTTAGAACAAATTGGTGTGAAAACAACTTTCCTTCATGGAGATTTGGAGGAAGAGATCTATATGGAGCAACCTGAAGAGTTTGTGATGCCAAGATAGGAGAACCTACTGTGCAGATTGAAGAAGTCTATGTATGGGTTGAAACAGGTTCCTAGGCAGTGGTACAAACGGTTTGACTCATATATGTTGAACATTGGCTATCAGAGGTGTGAGTATGATTGATGCGTTTATGTAAGATACCTCGAAAACCATACTCTCATATTCCTCTTATTGTACGTGATAATATGCTCATTGCTGGGAAAAGTATGGATAATATTATGGAGTTGAAAGGATTACTGGGAAGAGAGTTTGAGATGAAGGAGCTTGGTGCTGCAAAGAAGATTCGAAGGGATAGAAGCTCTAAGAGATTATGGTTATCTCAAAAGAGCTACATACAGAAGGTGCTAGAGAGGTTTGATATGGCGAATTCAAAACCAGTATCTACACCTTTGGCGACTCACTTCAAACTTTCAGCAGTACCAGAGTTGAGTGTTGAGCAAGGTGAAGTTCTGCCACACTGTGATAGTCAGAGTGCGATTTATCTGGCTAAGGATCAAGTGTATCATGCTAGGACGAAGCACATTCAGGTGATGTATCACAAGATCAGGGAGTTGGTAGCTTCAGGTGATATTCTATTGGAGAAAGTGCACACGTCGGAGAATGCAGCAGACATGTTGACCATGCCAATCACTGCGGAGAAGTTCAAGCATTGCTTGGATTTGCTCCATGTCTTCCAATACTAGAGGAAGAAGAAGAAATCTCCCCAAGAAGTGAACAAAGGGTCTTAAGGTGATGGGTACATGAGATTTTTCGTCAAGGTATCGGGTTTTTGGGCTTATATAAAGAGGTCATAAGGGTTTGTAATTCATTATTCACACAATCAATAATAAACCCTAAACAAAATATTATTCGCCTCAATATTATTTTTTTCTATATTTCATTTCTTCTATAATATTTCATAACACCCAATCAGAACAAACTAGAAGCTACAATGGATTAGTGAATCAATTCTAGGCAAAGGTTTAGGTTTGTTATTTTTGTTTACACGTTGAATCAAAATCTACAAAAAGCAACATTGTTTATTAACTTCGTTGGACCTTCTTCTTCACACTTGATTTAGCTTTTATTCGACATCAATCAAAATCGATGGGAAATTTTGAGAAAAGACCCAATTTGCTTGTGATTCAATTTTTTTTCTGTGATTATGTAATTCAATTTGGAAATGAAGAAATCGATGGGACGAAAGCGAGATGAAATTTAGAAATCAGTGGAAACAAAATCGTGATTCAAAAAGATATGGAGAATTTGCTAAATTAGGACAAATTAACATACCTATTGTCCTAATAAACTTTTCTTAACATAACTTTGTCTCATTAGGATTTCATCAAAAGAAATTCCGGTCTTGCCCTTAAATATTATTAAAAAATATTTTTTGTTAATTTTTAAAATTATTTTAAACTAATTTTAAAAAAGAAATAGAAATGGTAAAATAAACACTGAAAATAAAAAGATAAGGGTTTCGTGTCCTAATTTCTTCGTCTTCTCTCATTTTTTTCTCTGCATCTGCCGCCGACGATACCATACTCTACGGCATCTCTTCATCGACGGCGTTTGAAATCTCGGAGTCGTCTTCTTCCTCCTCCTCCGAATTTCCTCTTCATCCTTCATCCTCCTCCGACTTTCCTCTTCATCCTTCCTCCTCCTCGTTTTCTCCGCCGAAATTCTCCTCCGCCGAAATCCTCCTCTTCGTTTTCTCTGCATCTGCCGCCGACGATACCATACTCTCCGGCGTCTCTTCGTCGACGGCGTTTGAAATCTCGGCGTCGTCGTCTTCCTCCTCCTCTGAATTTCCTCTTCATCCTTCCTCCTCCTCCGACTTTTCTCTTCATCCTTCCTCCTCCTCGTTTTCTCCGCCGAAATTCTCCTCCGCTGAAATCCTCCTCCGCCACTCTTACGCCATCAAGTCCAACCAACACCGAATCGTCAAAACTCCTCGTAAGTACCTACGCTCTAATATGTGTAGTAGTGATTCGTCAAAGATTTTTTAAAACTTGAGATCTAAGAGTTTGCTGATTTTGGGTTTCTTAAAGGTGGGAAATTGACTTACCAATCTACCAAGAAGAGAGCTAGAGGACCCAAGAGCAAGAGAATCGAAGGGGTAAACGTTTTTTCCTTAAAATATGAATTAGATAACACAAAACCATTTAAATCAATGAATCTGACAATGCTCGTTAAACAATGTTGTTTATTTCTCTTGGGCAGTACATATAACTTTCGTTTCATTATCTTGGTTTATGATTGTTTTGTTCGTGTGGATTGTATAAGTGTAGAGGTTATTTGGTTGCTAATAGAGATTAATTTTGAATTTCTTTTCGTTAGATATATATATATACCATTGTTTAAGAACAGAATAGGAATTTAGAGTTAAAGATTGTCTAATTTAGAGTGTTATAATTAAAGGTTTTCTTTATCATAATGTGTTGCTCATATTCTATTGTTTTCATTCTTTGTAGGTATGGATGTAGAGTTGCCAAAATGCTTTTTTAGCGAACGACATGAACCGGAAGTTGTAAAGATCAACAACAGCTGCAAAATGTCACTTTTCAAGACATTGAAGAAGCTGCTGCCAAATGAATACGCTGAAGTGAAGAGAGATCCGGTCTTTGCTCAGATTCTGACAATTTATGAAAATTGTCTTGGATACTCGGGAAATTGATACACAGCTTCATGTGTAAGCAGCTTGATACCGCCAAACTGCATGAGCTATGGTTTGTGTTTGCTAGGAGGCCTCTTCGCTTCTCTTTGCAAGAATTCTACGCAGTGACTGGGCTCAAGTACGAGAAAGATGACAGCTGCGACTTTGAGGAGTGGGTAGATGATATGGGTTTCTGGAGTAAGTTGCTAAAGACACGCGGTAATATTTGCATAAAGATGATAAAGGAGGTGCACATCAAAGGTGTTAACAAGTGGAAGCATGTGGACAGGTTGCAGTTGGTGTACTTGTGTGTTATTGCTGGTTTGTTATTTGCCAAGGATGAGAAGGTTGCTATCTCACACACCTACATCAAATTGGTGATGGATATTGATAAGCTACGGACTTATCCATGGGGTCTTCATGCATTTGATCATCTAGTGGATTCGATCAAGAAAGCTAGGGAGAAATTGACGCAGAAGAATAGCTATGTTTTGGATGGTTTCTCATACGCATTTCAGATTTGGATTATGGAAGCTATTCCGGACTTTGGGGTTATGTTGGGCCGAAAACTCAATGAGGATTTCAGTGTAGGTCCTAGATGTTCTAACTGGCCAGGAGCTGCAAAGGTTTCGTATTAAGAAATCAGACAACTAGAGTCCTCATTCGGATCAGAAGTGAGTAATTGTACTAACTTTTTTTTTTGTAACTTTCTGTTTTTTACTTATGCTAACCTTGTTTTTGTAACTTTCTGTATCATTTGGATCCTAACCTCGTTTTATAACTTTCTTGTAGGGTGTTCTGTATCCATACATCTCTTCTACCGGGAATTTCGATGTATTTGAGTCTGCTGACTTTTTACGGGGGGACGAAATGAGAGATGAAAGAGTTGATCGTTTAAATGCTTTCATTAGAGCTGCAAAAGACTGGAGTGAGCAGATATGGGAATTTAAAGAATCTATTGAGACTTCTTTAAAACTTCCTGAGCTAGAGGAGCTAGTGGTAGAGAATGAGATTGTTGATGCTGCTGATGATGTTAGAACTCCAAACGCAGAAGATAGCTTTGGCTCTGGTTCGGGGAGGGGTAAGAAAAAGCTTCGTGATCATGGGGCAGAGAGACGGAAGCAGAAATTGTTGTGCCAACGCTCAGTAGGAAAAAATATAGTTGTTGATGAAGACATGATGTGTTTCCTTAAAGGTTTGTTTGACGCTTCTTTCACTTCTTTTGAGGAGAAGATTGAGAAGAAAATTGGAGTTCGATTTGGCATATTAGAGAGTGAGGTTAGAAATCTCAAGGATGCAGTGACTCAAGCTACAATGGCAAGAAACAATGGTGAGCCATCCAACAGTTCGAAACCCTCAATTGTCGAGCATTCTCAACCACAAGGAAAGGTAAGAAAGAAAAAATAACTCTAAAGTTTTGATCACTTTTGTTTTCGTCTATCGTCACTTGCTTATGAAAATGGAATGTTGTAACCGGGTTATCACTGTGTCATTTGCTTACAACTTTGTCACATAAATATGTAACATATTGTGATTAGCTCTCTGTAACTCCTTCTGCGTTTAACGATGTAACAATGTGAACTTATTCTATGTATTGTACTCTGTTTTTTTGTAATAACTATATGAGTTGCTGTTTTGTCTATTAACAGGCTGAAAACATAGACTGTAATGTCTCGTTCAAGAATCTACATCACGTAGATTTGACTATGACTTCAGATATAAACCTCGAATTGGGTACACAAGAGTACCTCCGAAAAACTGTGGGCCAACTATCTCAACCTTTGGTAGTAGATGGTTTTGATCCAACACAACTTTCAAAGGCCCAAGATCCACTCGAATGGTTGACCCCAATGACTTCTTTTCGACCCGTCAAGATTTCAAGTCCTAAACCCCATACTACTAGTGTGCCTGAAAAGTCGAATTTGCGAGACTTAACCGACTTCGAGATGACAGAAATCGGAAGAGAATATGTTGATTACCCATTGGTTTTCGTTTCACAAGAAGCATGGACGAAACTACACGAGTGGTCTATGTTGCCCAAGTAAGTCCCAAAACATTGATTCACTTACATTGTTTTACATTACGTGTATCACTAATTACTTAATGTTTAACGGTGTCAAAATTACAGGGATGTACAGATTGGTCCAAGTGTTTTTAGTTATGAATTAGCAGATCGTATTATTACCCGCACAAACTAGCTTCATAACGCGATTATACATACAGTTTACATTATCTTATAAATAATGAGATGGATACAAAATTACTCACATGTTAATCATTTTCTCAGGATATGGACGCAGTTATGTACTTATTCCGGGAGAACACATCTTTGCGAAGATGGAAACCAAATCGTGTTGCTTTCATGAGCTGTTTATTCAGCGTCCGAAT
Source organism: Pseudoturritis turrita (assembly GCA_900406555.1). Taxonomy (NCBI): domain Eukaryota; kingdom Viridiplantae; phylum Streptophyta; class Magnoliopsida; order Brassicales; family Brassicaceae; genus Pseudoturritis; species Pseudoturritis turrita. The sequence continues at coordinate 315,823 of OVBL01000925.1, read as the reverse complement.
CAAAAGTGCATAAAACAAATTTTTGGCGGATAAGAGAACATTCAAATTGGATAGTTTTCTCTTAGCTTACGGGAGCGGTGAGCTTCCAGCTCATGGAAGAACAAAAAAAGTGTGGGATGTGGAGGTTGACCGTATCTACGTTCTAGTGTATGTCAACGGTAACCACTGGATCTCGTTGTGCATCAATTTTGTCCAAAGAACAATAGATGTCTTTGATTGTTCAGGAAAAAAACATATCAAGGAAGTGGAAGCATTCGCAGTCCACATCCCTCGTATTGTGAAAGCAGTTCAATCACCTGCCAACAAAAAACATTTGAATATAGGTCAATATTCAGTCACCTATATGCCGATGAAGAGTGGACTAAATAAGAGTAGTTGTGATTGCGGAGTGCATGCGTTGAAATTCATTGAGGGTCACCTACTTGGACTAGACTTTTCTCTGCTGGACGATGACAATATTAAAGAGGCTCGATTTAAGATTGCAATTGACCTATTCGAAGCGGCACATGATCCTTTGTTGATTGATCGAATGTCAAAGTATGTGTGGGAGTCGAAACTCGCACAACTAAATTTGGTAAGGGAAATTTAAGGATTCGACAAACTTCTATGAAAAGAAACCAAGAACAGAGATTCAAATATGGTTTTTATTATGTAAGTTGTTTAGAAAGCTGTTGCAGAGAATAACAAGTGTTTTGCTAGGTCAATTTTTGGATCCTCTTTTCAAAGAGGTACATTGTCTATTTATATATGAATAAGTCGGCTAGGCCTTTTACCAAACAAGAAAGGAAAACTTCCTTATTCTTCGGGACTTCCTCTTCTCTAGTCGGTTCGGATGTGGGCTTCTTACTTTGTCTTGCTAACTTGGCCCACCAAACTCTTGCGGCTCGTTACCTAGACATATTAAGATATTGGGCTCGTTGTTTCACTGGGTCATCGGTGAGCTGGCTCGTCGCCTATCCCGCCTACTTCTCCCAACGCTGAACCAGAGGAGAGTTGGCTCGTCTCCTCTCCTCATCGCCGAGCCAGGGAAGTGTCAGCTCGTCACCTTTTCCTCAATGCCGAGCCAAAGAAGTTGGTTCGTGACCGTGTTTGGCTCGTCACTAAATTGTGGTCTGCCAACATGTTGGCTCGTCACCGTTTGTTGGTTTGCCAACATGTTGACTCGTCATCACTTTTACTTGCTGCCAAGCCAAGTGTTGGCTCGTCACTATTACTTCCGCATGCCTAGCCAAAAGTTGGCTCGTCACTACTTCTTCCTGCTATCTAGCCGAGTGTTGGCTAGTCGTTACTTTGCCTTCGTCTCCGAACCAATACTTGGCTTGTTTCCTTGCTTCAGTCGCCGAACCAGGGGTGTTGGCTCGTCGCCCCCTTTCTTTTGTTGCCGAGCCAAGCTTGGCTCGTCACTCCTTCCTGATACCCAGCCAAAAGTTGGCTCGTCACTACTTTCCTTTGTCGCCGAACCAAGTTTGGCTCGTCATTGCTTTTCTCTGTCGCCGAGCCAAGTGTTTGGCTCATCATTGCTTTTCTCTGTCGCCGAGCCAAGTGTTTGGCTCGTCATTGCTTTTCTCTATTGCCGAGCCAAGTGTTTGGCTCGTCATTGCTTTTCTCTCATTTGACTAGGCTTTCCCTCCATACTTAGTATTTTCAGCAGTTGATCTCGATGGGGTGAAAACCAACCCCAACAGTTAGCCCCCCAGCTCGGTAGTATTATTGATAATAGTGACAAGGTGAGGAATCGAAGTTGAGATCAACGCTTTTTGGGTTGCCGAGCTAAATCTGCGGTGAAGCTGTATACTTATATGGCCGAGGCACACTTTCTTGGCTCGGTATCCTGCTTGATTTTACCGAACGCGGGACAACACATGCCGAGGCGTTTACTACCGAGCCACTACTTGAGTATCATGTCGACGAGCTGACTCCTTGACATGCTGCTGAGCCAACTTATCACTTGTGTGACCGAGCTGTTTCGGCTCGTGATGCCACTTGAGGCTGTTGTGTTACTGAGCCATCTTTTCTTTGATATGTCGCCAAACCATCTCAAGATGTGTGATTTTTCTTTGGCTCGGCAGTTATGTTGGCTTGGAGTATCTCTTATCGCGACTATACTTTATTAGGAACTGCAAACGTTTTCGCATGTTCCCGAGGCCGCGTGGCATCACGCGCTGTGCTTTCATGCGTCTTTATATTCAAATCCTCGTCTCACTCCTCATAACTAACTTCTCTTCATTTCCGAAAAATCAGGTAGCTCTCTTCTCTCTCTTCTTTTCTCTCTTTTTCGTTTAAGTTGTTGGCTAGGTCTTTATCAATTTCTTCACTGCCGCCGCCGAACCCTTGAATTTTCCGACCCATCTTCAAACGTAGCTCGGCGAGCCTTTGCATTTTCCGATCCATCTCCAAACTTATCCGGCGAGTGTTTGAATTTTCCGATCCATCATCATCCGGATCGCGATACTGCCTTGATCTTCTCTGTCTCCGAGCCAAAATTCTTCGTATCAAGTATCTCCGAGCCAAGATTTCTCCAATTCCTGCTAAGTATCAGTTTGATTCCGAGCCAAAATCATCAATGTCTCATATCGCCGAGCTGGAGGATTCCATTGGTTCGACCAACTCTGCTTCATTGCTAAGTCGCAAAATGGTTTTATCTCCTCAGGTTTCCGAGCCGGTTGAACCTAGTCCTCCATTGGGTCAGCTGCAGCTTGTCGCTCCACCTCTGGTTGATGAAAATCTTAATGCCAAGGCAGATGCCGAGGCAGTTTTGATTCAAAGAGCTCTCGAATAATTCAAAGCCGAGCCAACAGAATACGTTATTGACGAGGCGGAAAAGGTGCGGTTGGAGAGACTGTTTGCGAGCTTCCAGGCTAGCACATCGACGAGGCGAAAGCCTAAGAGGAAAACTCCTAAGAGGCGACCTGGCCCGCCTGGTTCGTCTCTGTGCACAGCTGAATCCTTGGAAGCATTGAGGCATCGATTCAATATTTCGGAGGATGTCGATTTGATTGTTCCTACCTCTGCAGACCGAGCTGAAACTCCGCCGTCTGGGTGTTTTGCCCTTTATGAGAGTTTCTTCTACCAAAGCCTGCTTTGGTTTCCAATTCCTGGATTGATCATCCACTTCTTGTCCAAACATGGGTTAGAGCCGAGCCAAATTACTCGTCGGGGAATGTGTCATTTAGTTGGGATTCTGGTTCGGAGTTATGAGTGTGACGTGACCGTTCGCGTTTCCCATCTTCGGCAGTTTCTTGAATTCCGGAAGATCAAAAACTCCCGAGCCTACTATATATCTAACAAGAAGCAAAGAAAAATCATCCAAGGCTTTCGAAGCAAAGATAGCGACTGGGGGAGCTACTTTTTCTTTGTTCCCCTTAATGACGCTACGGTAGAAGCCAAATGTGTCTGCCATGCTAAAACTGAATGGGGAACTATTAGTGGGCGAGCCGTAGATTTTAGGAAGCCTATAGTTTTAGTTTTTTTCTTTTTATTCCGAAGCGAACTGACCACTGCTTCCTTTTTCTTTGTTTTTGCAGTTCTGCATATTCCCCCACATTTCCCAGAAGATACGCTTACGCTTCGGGATACGCTTGCTGCAGGGAAGTGTCATTGGGAAAATCACTTTTCCCTAAAGAGAGTTGAAAAAGCCCGAACCATCTTCGCCGGCGCTGAAGTATCAGACAGTTCGGAGCCTGAATCCCCATCTCAAAACTTCCGAACAAAAGCTATGGGAAAAAGGATGACGATCCTCGACAAGCAAGCTCTGAAAGAGAAGAAACAAAAAGAAAAAGCTGGCCGAGCTGCTGACGAGGCTGAACAGGTTGCCGAGCTGACTACTGAAAAGGTTGGTGAGATCGAAGCTGGAACAGAACAGCAAATTCTCCCCGAGCCCCCAACTCTCGAAACCGAGGCTAGGGAAATGGCTTCGGCTCTCGTTCCAATTATCAGGCCTTCTAGCTCGGTTTTGTCTCAACACAATGATGGCAAAAAGAAACGTGCTGCCGCCGAGCCTGACGCAGAAAAAACCAAAGCCAGAGAAAAAAGAAAATGCCAAAAACCTGTCGATCCAACTCCTGCCGAGCCAAAGCTAGCGTCATTTAGACATGAAGGATCCGAGCCAATCTGTAATGACGGAGAAGCTTCAGCGACTCTCTTCTCATAGGTTCGCTGCTCGGGTGATAGACTACCGCCTGTTGATGTTCTAACTCATGGTGACTTGTATACTGATATGTCGCTCCGAGGCACCAAGGTACGTTTGTAGATTGAATTTTTTATCAAGTAACAAACCCTGAGAGCTGACTGTTTATTCTTATGATCAGTTCGTCGCATCTATTAACAAGATTGTCGCTGCTTTCGAGCAAGATGTGAGGAAGGATAGGCGCCGGATTGAAGATACCAAAAAAGATGCAACCTTCTTAAAGAACAGAGTCGCCGAGCTGGAGTGTACTCATGCCGCCGAGCTAGCAACAGCTTTAGCTCGAATTGAAGCTCTTGAGAAGGAGAAAGCATACCTCAAGGATGAATGGGACAAGACCGGCGACTTAGCTATGAGGTTGGATCGCTCTAAGCAGAAGAAAGCTGCCGAAATTGAATCTCTTAAGAGGCAGCTCAATGTTGTGAAGGCTTTGCACGAGGCCAACATTAAAAAGGCCCAGAAGGCTGCGAGGCGAGAGGTATCAGAGAAATTTCAAGAGCGGCTCGCCAAGATTGAGAAAAGCATCGACGAGCTGAAGGCAGCGAAAGAAAAGGAGCTCGATCTAGCTCAGGTCGACAGCAACCTACAGCTGCTCGAGATCTTGTAAAAAGAGGATGCACCTGCTATCGACTCCGAAGTGACAAAATTGACAGGGTGGAGACTTGATCTGGCTGACGCCACTGATGAGTTTGAGAGGATTGAGACTGAGCTGAAGAAAGACCTGACGCTTTCACCTGTTTCCTCAGATTCTACAGGCACTCTCTTAGGGAGCGAACCAGTGGAGAATGCGACGGCGAATGCTGGTGTTGCAGATTTTTCAGGCTCAAACGTTGGTACACCTGGAATTGCTGATCTCGCTGCTGAGAAACCTTCCGAGCTGAATCCTCTTGAATGATCTTTCTCTATGTTTCTTTAACTTCAAACTCTTTTCTTTTGTTTGGTATATTTCTGTTTAAGACAAGCGCCTGGATGGCTTTATCCAACTCTTTTGTATGTTAATTGCTAAGTCTTGTAATGTTTGTTGTTCGTTGGCATGACCTCTTTCATCCTTTGTATTTTTGATGTGATATGTCGCGAACCATCTCTGTTTAGAAAAAGTATGGTCGTCTTGATATTGATTGCTTTGTTGTCAGTTTGTTCCCGTTGTTTTGACAATCAAACATGGTTAGAATCTCATACTAACCGGTAGGTTTAGTATCATGTTTCGGAGATGTTTACGACCAGTATACCAAGAGGTGTTTACTGCGTTTAAGAGTTTACTTCGAGTTTTAAGACTTGCGAGCTTTCGACTTACGGGTCCCTCTCGAAGATAAACTTGTAAGAATATCGTCCAGGATATACCTTTCGGATATTAGACCGGGATATACCCAGTCAGGTTTTGTATAGCGCGCTTTATACCCGTAAGAGGGTGTTGAGAACCCTATCCCATATAGAGGTAGTGGTTATAAATCCATAAAGGATGTGGTTATTCGTATGTTGTGGCCAGCAACAGACGGGCCACAACAGATGAAGTGATAGGATATCCGTGAAGGATGTAAAGATGTGATTCGTGTGGACTAAGTGACACGAGTTTTGTGTTTGAAAGAGTTTGAAGTTAGTCTCTTTGAAGAGTGATGCGAGATATGGGAGTATACATGTATACGTACCCACTCCCCCCTTTATTAAGGAGGGGGAAAACTGAACCCGTCCGAAGATGAGCTGCCTATGTACCCTTTTCAGGGATCGAGTCGTCATGTAGTTCATGCGAAGTGACTTAGTGATAATACCTCTTTAGGTGCATTGCATTCCAAGATCTTGGTACCGGAATATCAGACATGTTTGAGAGCTCGTACACTCCTGGTCTGACTTTTTTGGTGATTTTGTACGGTCCTTCCCAGTTTGCTCCTAGTTTACCAGCGTTTGTTTCGGCTGTGTTCTGAAAAACTTTGCGGAGAACCAGATCACCCTCTTCGAACTTGCGACTTCTGACATTGGTGTTGTAATACTTAGCCGCTGCCTGTTGGTAATTTTGAATCCGAACCAGCGCTTGATCTCTTCGTTCGTTAACCAAGTCTAACTCGTCGAGTAACATGAGGTTATTCAGGCATTCCTGGCCTAAAAGAAGTCTACGGCGGACTCCAGGAAATTGAACCTCAGCTGGGATGACGCATTCTGTACCGTAGACAAGAGCGAAAGGTGTTTCACTGGTGGCTCACCGCGGAGTGGTTCGGTGTGACCATAATACTCCTTCGAGTTCATCTGTCCAGCGTCCCTTCTTTGCATCAAGGCATTTTTCAGGCCATCCAGGATAGTCTTGTTTACTGCTTCTGCTTGTCCATTCCCTTGTGGATAGCGTGGTGTAGACTTGCTGAGTCGTATCTTCCATTTTTCACAGAAGGCTTCAAACCTTGTAGAGATAAATTATGACCCGTTGTCTGTGACGATTTCGTAGGGAACTCCATGTCGGCATAAGATATTTTTCCAGACGAAACTTTCGACCTGGGCATCCTTTATGTTGGCGTAAGAATCTGCCTCTACCCATTTGGAGAAGTAATCTGTCAAAACCAGCAGAAACCTCTTCTGTTTGGACCTATGCACAGGCCCGACGATATCCATTGACCAGCGTATAAAAGGGTAGGGGGCTGAGATTGACGACAGCAACTCCATGGGTTGATGAATCATTGGGGCATGTCGTTGGCATTTTTCGCACCTGGCGGAGAACTTCTCGTAGTCCCTCACCATAGTCGGCCAATAGTAACCATGACGCTTGATCTTGATTGCCAAAGCTCTCCCACCAGAGTGGTTGCCACATGATCCGCTGTGGACCTCTTCCATGATGTTTCTTACTTTGGCGCCTTCGACGCAAGCCATCAGCGGTCCTGAGAATCTCCACTTGAAGATGTTTCCATCTAAGAGAACATATCGAGCAGCTTGAGCTCTGAGTTTTCTGGCAGCCCACTTATCCGATGGTGTCTCGCCGTCCATGATATATACTCGGATTGCTCCCAGCCACTCTTTGTCACACCCATAGCCCGTTTCTGTTTGTTGTGGGTCTTCCTCCATCTCCACTGCTTCACCTTCGTCCGGAGGAGCTGTTTTAGGGTCTTCCTCCATCTCCACTGCTTCACCTTCGTCCGGAGGAGCTGTTTTAGGGTCTTCCTCCATCTCAATTGCCTTGTCCTCCACCGATGGTGTCATGTTCTGGTCGTCTAGAGTGGTGGTGTCGGTTCTGCCCTTTTCTGCAAGATTTGGCCCAGATATCTTCGGCCTGAGTGGCTGTTTGGGAGCGAGTGACTGCGTTCACGGTGTCAAAGAGGTTGATACTTGGGTTCTTGATGAATTCCACTGGGATTATCCTTTTCAAATCCGGATCGGAGGTGGATGCGAGTGCTGCTAGCGCGTCTGCCGAAGTGTTTTCTTCGCGTGGTATCCGTGTTAATGTGAACTCTTCGAACTGTGCAGCCAGTTCTTTGACGATCTAGATAAGCTTCCATTCGGTCGTCTCTAGCTGTGTACTCGCCGCTGACTTGGTTGACCACCAGCTGTGAATCGCAGTAGGCTTGGATGTGCGAAACTTTGAGTACAAGAGCAAGTCTCATTCCAGCAATCAAAGCTTACTCCGCTTCGTTATTGGATGCGCAAAAACCCAAGCGGAATGACTGTTCGAGGATTTCGCCTGTTGGAGAGGTTAACCGTATTCCTACTCTGGATCCTTGTTTTGACGATGATCCATCCGCGTGAAGCTTCCATGTTGGGCTCGGAGACGGTTCTTCTATCACTTCTTCTAGGAGTTCTATCAAAAAGTCTGCAAGGACTTGAGACTTCGCGCAGGTTCTGCTCCGATACTCGATGTCGTATTCGCTCAGCTCTATTCCCCACTTTGCCAATCTCCCAGACTGGCTAGGGCTGTGCAGGATAGATCACAGGGGGAAAGTAATCAAAACCACAATTGAATGTGACTGGAAGTATGGTCTTAGTTTTCGAGCGGGCATTATCACAGACAATGCCAGCTTCTCCATCTGTGGATATCGGGTTTCAGCATCGGTGAGAGTTTGGCTGACATAGAAAATAGGCTTCTGCTCGCTGCGTTCTTCCCTGATGAGTACTCATTGCTGTTGCCGAAACGGCCGTGTATAGAAAAAGTGGCTCGCCTCCCACCGGTTTCGTAAGTACTGGAGGGCTGGCTAGGTATTCTTTCAGCTGTTGAAACGCCTGTTCGCATTTTTCTGTCCATTCAAACTTCTTGTTCCCACGTAGTGTGTCGTAGAAAGGCAAACATTTATCAGTTGACCGAGAGATGAAACGATTAAGCGCGGCGATCCGTCCTGTTAGCCTCTAGACTTCATACTTTGTCTTTGGTGATACCATCTTTATGAGCGTATTGATCTGCTTTGGGTTGGCTTCAATTCCACGGTGGGTAACCAGATATCCAAGGAACTCTCCGGACGTGACCGCAAATCTGCACTTGGTTGGGTTCAGCTTCATGTTATGTAGATTCAGTTGCTAGAAACATTCTTCTAGGTGAGCTTCGTGATCCTTCTCCTCCAAAGACTTCACCAACATGTCGTCTATGTATACTTCCATCGTCTTCCCCAGTTGGCCAGCGAACATTCGATTCACTAATCGCTGGTAAGTTGCTCCGGCATTTTTAAGACCGAACGGCATCACTTTGTAGCAATATATCCCGCGGTCTGTGATGAACGCCGTCTTCTCTTAATCGTCTGGGTTCATTAGGATTTGGTTGTATCCGGAGAAAGCATCCATAAATGAAAGGAGTTTGTTGCCTGCTATTGCTTCCACCAGTCGATCAATATGTGGCAGTGGAAAGCTATCTTTTGGGCAGGCTTTGTTCAGGTCGGTGAAGTCCACGCATACACGCCACTTCCCATTTTTCTTCTTAACCACCACAGGGTTAGCGAGCCAGTCTGGGTACTTCGCTTCGACTATTGATTCCACGCGTAGTAATCTTTCCACCTCGTCATTCACTGCTTACGCTCTATCCGGGCCAAGTTTTCGCCTTTTCTGTTTGACTGGTTTAAAGGTTGGGTCCACGTGTAGCTCGTGGCATGTCACGTTGATGCTGATGCCGGACATGTCTTTTGCTTCCCAAGCGAAGGTTTTTACGTTCTTCTGAAGGAAAGAAATCAGCTCTCCCCTTATTGGATCTTTCAGCTCGGCCCCTATTTCAACACAGCGCTCTGGGTGATTGCCATAGATGTTCACCGAGACGACGGGGTCGCAAGTTGGTTTGCTTTTCCTCTCACGATCCTCCGTGATCTGTAATTGCTATAAGAGTTTTGCCAACTCCTTCTCGGGTTCCCTATCAGTCTTCATCTTCTTTCTCTTGGTAGTGGTCTCCGTGACGGGGTTCCTGAGTTTATGCTCGGCTAGGAAACAAATGCGGGACTCTTTTTGGTTTCCCCAAATTGTTTTGACTCCTCCGGGGGTCGGAAATTTGATGCAGAGGTGATAGGTCGATGGTACGGCTCGCATAGAGTTTATACAGGGTGTACCCATAATCACATTGTAGATCGCAGGATGATATGCAACCGAAAACTCCACTATCTTGGTTACTTCTTCAGCTCGCACAGGAAGTTTTATTGTTCCAAGAGTCATGGTCGTTTCTCCTGAGAATCCAGTTAACGGCTTCGGCGCGGCTGTGATTCTGGATAAGTCTATGTTCATCCTTCTGAGAGTTTCCCGGAAGATCACATCTACAGAGTTTCCCGTATCTATCAGAACTCGGGCGACGTCACAATCATCTACGATCAATTCTATCACGAGGGGGTCATTATGTGGTCGGTCAATGCCGGTGGTTTCCCTTTCTTCGAACGAGATAACATCGTTGGGAAATTTGGAAGGTGTTAACCAGTTGACACTCTCATCGGCTCGCTGCTGGAAGGCTTTGATTGAAGACACCGTGTCCGAGCAGTATTGTGATCCTCCCATTATCATATTAATTCTTCTTCGAGAACCTGAGTGTGTTGCCTCGTCATCTCGCCTTCCTCGCTTGGGGGTATCATCATTTTGATTTGTTTGGTTCGGCTGATCCTTCTCATCTTCTCGTTCGAAGTCCTTCAGGCTGACAGCATTTCCAAGTTCTCCGGCTACTAGCTTCGCCGCAAGCTTTATTCCCAGGGTTTGGCAGTTGGCAGTTGAGTGACCGTGCATGTGATGATACTCGCAGTAAGCTTTTTCATCGTACGAACTCTGATTTCGTGTCCATGTATTCCATGGTGTTTTGCCTCGGCCTGCTCCCACCTAGTAGTTGTGGGCTCCTCCGAAATTGGGTTTCTCGTGGTGTACATATCCGTTTCCCTTGAGTATTTTTCTTATGAGGTGGTATTGGAGTTTGGAAGGAACGGTTCGTCGTTCTGGCTACTCCATACTTCTGAGACAAAACCTTCATCTCCTCCTCGTTGACTATGAAATCTGAGGCTCGGTGCAACGCATCTTGGATCGACAGTGGCGCGTTCAAAGCGATTTCTTTTCAGAATTCGGATTCGTACCACAGAGCCCTTTTTAATGCGAGCACAGCGCCCTTGTTACTTACGCCTTCGACTTTTGACATTACTGCTTTGAATCTTCCCATGAAGCTTCGTAATGTCTCTGTAGGCCCTTGAGTCAATGTCCATAGGTCGGCATCAGAGGCTCCTCGATCCATAAACATGGAGTAATGCTTCAGGAAGGCGGCAGACAGCTGCTGGAAATCATCAATGGAGTTCCGCTCTAATCTCGAAAACCATTGGAGGGCTGCACCCTTTAGATGCTCCACAAATATGAGGCAAAAACCGGCATCTCTCTCCCTTTCTCTGAAATTGGCTCGGCCAATTGCTATGATAAATGTCGTTATGTGTTCTTTTGGGTCGGTTGTCCCTTCGTAGACTAAAACTTTGATCTTTCCTGGATCGGAAATTCTCGCTTTGGTAATCCGAGCTGTAAACGGCGTGTTGTGTGCTTCTTCTAGTATGCGATCAATCTCCAGAACTTTACTGGTTGCCTTGTGCACCTGGGATCAAACGGCTTTCATCTCAGCAATGGCACGATCCAATGAGGCTTGGATTTCGTCCAACTCTTCTCTCTAGGCTCGGCTCGCTGTCCTCGGCTCATCAGTGTATTGCGCCTGTTGGACCCAGAGAAGATTTTCTTCTTCCTCTGCCAAATTACTTGCTCGGCTTAGGTTAGTATCTCCTTCGCCGGCTCGGACTCCCGTCATTGCTGGTGCGAATCTTTCGTCAGCGAGATTTTCTTCGTCGTGCTCTCCTTCATCGAGAACGATTGCCGCAGCCGACCCAGCATCGGCGTGTAGGTTATGTTCACCGCTGGCTCCCCTTGCTCCTCGGATCAGTTGAGGTGGCTCGGTGATATTCGATCTTGTCACCGCGGATGTTTGCTCGTTAGTTGGATATGGCGGTGGCAGTCCTCCAAAAGTCCTCGGCGCATCGCGTGGTGTTGAGAAATCCAGGGCCGTCGGGTTTAAGCCAAGTCATATGGTTATTCTGCTAACAGGTGGGTTCATGGTCGAACCAATTCCTCCGGATCGTATGTTTCTGGCTCGGCTCTCCGTTGCCAGTGTCTCAATTCTCTCCGTTAGCGAGCTGTTCAGCTTATCTTGCTCCTCGGCCTTCTTCAGCAACGTGGTCATCATGTTTTTCAACTCTGTCAGCGTTTCGGACGTTCCTTCCGTGTTTGCCGGAGGCAGATTGGTTCCTGTCCTAGGAAGGTCGATGCCAGTGTTGCTTGCATCATCGCCGCTTCAGTATCCGTCGGTAGTCATTGCTTCAGATCTCGTATTCGATGGTTCTTAGGTGTCAGAAAGTTTGAGAATTCCCCATAGACGGCGCCAAATTGTGGGACTCGAAACTCGCACAACTAAATTTGGTAAGGAAAATTTAGGGATTCGACAAACTTCTATGAAAAGAAACCAAGAACAGAGATCCAAAGATGGTTTTTATTATGTAAGCTGTTTAGAAAGCTGTTGCAGAGAATAACAAGTGTTTTGCTAGGTCAATTTTTGGATCCTCTTTTCAAAGAGGTACATTGTCTATTTATATATGAATAAGTCGGCTAGGCCTTTTACCAAACAAGAAAAGAAAACTTCCTTATTCTTCGGGACTTCCTCTTCTCTAGTCGGTCCGGATGTGGGCTTCTTACTTTGTCTTGCTAACTTGGCCCACCAAACTCTTGCGGCTCGTTACCTAGACATATTAAGATATTGGGCTCGTTGTTTCACTGGGTCATCGGTGAGCTAGCTCGTCGCCTATCCCCCCTACTTCTCCCAACGCCGAACCAGAGGAGAGTTTTCCTTGCTGTCGAGCCAAGTGTTGGCTCGTCATCACTTTTCCTTGCTGCCGAGCCAAGTGTTGGCTCGTCACTACTACTTCTGCATGCCTAGCCAAAAGTTGGCTCGTCACTACTTTGCCTTCATCTCCGAACCAATACTTGGCTTGTCTCCTTGCTTCAGTCGCCGAACCAGGGGTGTTGGCTCGTCGCCCCCTTTCTTTTGTTGCCGAGCCAAGCTTGGCTCGTCACTCCTTCCTGATACCCAGCCAAAAGTTGGCTCATCACTACTTTCCTTTGTCGCCGAACCAAGTTTGGCTCGTCATTGCTTTTCTCTGTCGCCGAGCCAAGTGTTTGGCTCGTCATTGCTTTTCTCTGTCGCCGAGCCAAGTGTTTGGCTCGTCATTGCTTTTCTCTGTTGCCGAGCCAAGTGTTTGGCTCGTCATTGCTTTTCTCTCATTTTGCTAGGCTTTCCCTCCATACTTAGTATTTTCAGCAGTTGATCTCGATGGGGTGAAAACCAACCCCAACAGTATGTACCTCCTCCTACGCATGTTGACTCGAATGTTGTAGACGTTGATTGAGATCGACTATTGTTTTCTTATTCAGTATTCACGTTTTAGATAAAAAAAATGTGTTTATTTTCGTTTGAGATTGCCATTGAGAAACCAAAACCTTTACCATGAGTCACGTGACAAACCGTAAACTTATACATCACATTTCTGGTTTAGTAATTAAACCATTCGGTTCAATTAAAAATCTCCTTCCGGTTTAGTAAATAATTTCGCTTGGTTTGATTTAAAATAGGTGGGGCCCGCATGAGTTTATCTTCCTCTTCTCTCTCCTGTTTCACGAGTCCTCCTTTTGTTTCCTCCTTCAGGATTTTTTGCTCTGAACAAGAATACATAGAAGTTTTTTGCATTCACTTTATAATTCGATTTCGCTCAAAAGTCAACCAAATCAAGTGATTTCAGGCTCTTACTGACGGGTTTTCATCAACGGGTTTTATTGCAGTCATATCTATCGATCCCTAGGTATGATGCTTAAAAACTCCATGGTTTCTCACTTAGGTTTCGAAGAACGCAAAATTGGTGAAGAAGTGAACTATTGAAAGAGTAGGGTTTTTGGTGTAACATGGGTATATTTCGTTGAATTGCGATCATGTATGTATGGTTGATTGTAGAATTTAGTTAGATTTGTAAAACTTGGTCGTTTTGTGTAGGAATGAGTAACATATCATCGGGTTCAAGTCGAAGCAACTATGTTAGGGGTATTCCAAGAAGATGTAGTTACGGACAGCCCACTGCAATTCTTAAATCAACAACAGAGAAGAATCTGGGTCGCAAGTTTTATCGCTGCACAGCCGCAAATAATGAGAGATCTTTTGGCCATGTTTTCAAATGGGCTAAGGAATCTCAGTTGGAAGAGTATGATGTTCTATCGGAAAAACAGGAAACAATTGCTGAAGACATTTTAAAAACAGTAGATTGTGAGAAGCATATGATGGATACGCTAGAGAAGCTTGTGGAGAAGACAAAAAAACTAGAATGCGAAGTAAAGTCATTGAAGGGTACAATTAAGAAATATGTCGTATGTGTTGCGATAGCAGGATGTTTTTGTCTCTACTATGGTCTCTTCTAGGAAACAAATGAGAGAAGTTTGTGTCATGTGACATATTTTGCAACTATGTTCTTGTTTTTTATCATATGTGTTTCTCTATCACGAGACAAAGGAACTATGTTTGATTTTTCTACGTGATACAAAGATTATTTGGTTTTTTTTTTTGCATTTTTCAGACACAATACAAACGAATGTAAAACTGTAACATGTAGATAGAAAAATATCAGGTCTATCAAATTAAAGCAATAGGAAAAAACCCAAAGAAAATGCTTCCATGTCTATATTGCTCTATCACATGTCGTTCTGTTGTGACCTTCAACACCACAGCGACTGCACTTGTGCCTCTTAGACCCTTGTGGCCCTTGTGACGATCGTATCTTGTCTTCAACTGTTTTGTTTCTTCGTTTTCTTCGCCTACCAGCAGCTCTTCGTGTTTCAGGTGGTAGAACTTGGGCATGTTCAACATCTGGTGGGACACGCCATGCATCCTCCGGAACATCTACTGGATTAATGCATTCCTCATAAGCTGTTCTCCATGAGGTAGTGGTATACTTGTCATCGGTGAGTGAGTGTGCTTCCCTGCCTATAGAAAAACCTGCTTTAATGGCATGTCTGCAAGGAATTTTTAACAAGTCATACTTTCCACATGAACACGTTCTTCTGTCCAAATCAACGAGGCAGTCAAACGCGTCGCCTCTAACATGAAATATGTTGTCGTTAATCGGATAAACAATTAATATTTTACCCTTCTCAATCCTTCTTTTAATCTTTTTCTCAACATCAATGGTTAGAGGGTGCTTATGGTTTGAGCTCATTGTTCTACGCTTATAAAACCATCGGGTTAACATTTCTTTGATGCTGTCCAACAAAGGAAGTACTGGATACTCTCTAGGTGATCGCAATGCAGAGTTTATCGATTCAGCAGGGTTTGTGGTCCTAATGTCGTACCTGAATCCCGGAAATTGACAACGAGCCCATTTTCTCACATCAGCCTCTATTAGATATTTTCCAATGCCTGGACTAAATTGCAAATATCAGTGAACCTCTTCTCAAAATCAGCAACCCTTTATGTTTTTGAAGCCTTTGCAACCAAGCCAGCCACACCCTTTTCGTGAAAATATGTCACCACATTATTCAACAAATGGTGAATGCAAATTCCATGTCTTGCTTGCGGGTAAACTTTATCAAGTGCTTTAGCAAGTGAGGAATGTCTATCTAACAAAAAAGCCAAACCATGCTCGTTCGCAATAACAACCTTTAGTTGCTCAAAAACCACTCCCATGAACGGTCATTCTCTGAATCAACAACCCCGAATGCAATCAGATACAAATTAGAGTTACCATCTAAAGTTGTAGCAACAAGTAGAACTCCTTTGAATTTACTTTTTAAAAACGTACCATCAACAACAACGACTCTCCGAATGGCTTTGTAGAACCCTTTTAAAGATTAACCAAAAGAAATAAATAGATATCTGAATCTACCATCGCAATCGGTTTCGTAGTGAGAATGCATACCCGGGTTCGCTGCTTTTAGCATGTGCAAGTATTTTGGTATTTTACCATAACTTTTCTCCGGTATACCTCTAACCGCGTTAACTGCATACTCACGTGCATCCCATGCTAAAGAATAAGTCAACTCCACTCCATGCTCCGTACGCATAATCTGGATCAAATCAGTCAGTTTAGGCCCTTCTTTGACACCCTCATATTTATGCATAATCAACCTGCCGATTATTTTTGCTGAGGCTGTCTTACCGAATTTTTTTTTTGCTTGAAGGAGCACATGTATGTTCAGCCACATACTTGTTGATAATGAAATATTTAGACCCCGCCAAACACTCTGCACGAAGATTCCAATTGCATACATTATTTGCACATCGTATATTCCACCATCTTGTATCAGATTTAACAACCTTATAGTCAAAGTTATTCTTCATTGCACAGATTTCCATGGTTGACTTCAAAAGCTTTTTGCTTCTGAAATGTTGAGACTTCTTTACAGCATTCTCCAAAGAAAATGGAACCATCTTTTCACTCTTTTGTTCTACGTTTTCAGACATTACGCCATCATCACCATCCTCACTATCGCCACCATCATCACCATGAACCTGAACGTCATGGATATTGCATTTGAAGTGATCATTCCGCTTAGCCAAAGTCACTAATATTTCTTCTAATTTTTCGGGCATAAAACCATCATCTTCTTCTGATTTTTCGGGCTCCTTATTCAAATCAATGTTGACTCTTTTCTTTCGATTGTCAACTGTAGCTGTAAATGTCACGCACAACTGTATCGACGCATTCTTCCTTACATACCCAACGAAATTTGTGACTTGGCGATCATTGGAGATAATCACAGGAGGAGATCCTAACTTATTGATCAAATCGCCAGGTAAAAAGTTGCACTCGACATTAACAACGCTCTGTTCAATTCCGTAGTCCTCTAAAACCATATTCTTTAGCTCCTCCAGAGTAGTAGTGGATTCCAAAGCAAGTAATCTACCTCGTTTTTCTTCATCAGCAACAAATCTACACCCCTTATTAGCGCACGATATCCATTCACCACAGGTTACATAGATATGCAACATATTAACCGAAGAAGAATAGTGAAGAACGAAGAACGAAGAAAGAAGAAAGAAGAAAGAAGAAAGGAAGAGGAAGAAACGAAGAAGAAGAAAAAGAAGAAGAAAAATATCTTCTAAATCTTCGGTTTTTTTAACTAGATTTGGTAGAATATTCACTAACTATAGATCCTAAATTTAAGGAATTTTTAAAACAAATTCGCAAAAAACACATTCTCTACGTACCGTAGAAGATAGAAAATACGGTAGAATTTATATTCTGGACGCGGTAGAAGATAGAAAGAATGGTAGCATGCGTATTCAGGATTTGGTAGTGTTTAGAGAAAATAGTAGAAAACATATTCTATCAAATTGTAGAAGACAGAGCAGGTGTTAGAACTCAAATTCTACATTTGGAAGATATATATAAAAAATCAGAACAAACATTCTACAGACTCGTAGAAGCATCGTAGAACTAGAACGCGAATTCTGGAAGACGTAGAACAAAAAAAAAATTTAACTTTGATTTTTCCAAAAACGATATTTCAATTTATTCACAAAGATTATTCTTTCCATTTTTATAATTTTTTGATTTTTTAAAAATTTGAAAACCATTTATTTTTAATTATTTACATTTGATTAAGAGTAGTATAGGCAAAAAATGACAAAAATGGAAAAATGTGTATTGGGATAATAGTTGTGTTAATTTGTCCTAATTTAGGAAATTTCCCAAAAGATATTAGTCACAGAATCGTGATTTAGGATTTGGGGAAGAAGAAATCAAATTTAGGATTTCAATTCTTCTCCAAATTGATTTGGTGATTTTTTTCTTTTTTTTCTTTTTTGTAAATGACGTTTAATCGCGAGATTGTTAACTTTGACTAAGGGTCTGCCTGGTTTAAACGCAGCGGATGCGGGTGCGACTGCGGGAGATAACGGAAACGATTGGCACAGCGGTTGAAAATGAATGCGTTTGCGGGATATTTATGACTGGTTGACTAACGGATGCGGTAGCGGTTAAACAATAAATTAATAATATAAACACATTATCTAGTTATAAAAAACATCAAAAACCATATTATTATTATAAAATATAAAAATCATTAATTCAATATAATCAGTTATGGAAAACCATGTGTATAATACTTACGTTTATTTTTTAATTTTCTTTAGTTTGGATGAAAGTTATGATTTTAATGGAAAATTTTTTTTTTTTCGAGAGATTAATGTTAGATTTAGAAAATTTAAGTTTGTTAGATTTATATATATTAGTGATTGAGAAAAATTTATCGAGAGAATTTTGGTTTGAAGATTTTATAAATATAAAATTATGATAGGTTATTGAATATTAATTAAAAAGTGTCAAATTATTCATATGTTTCGTAATTATAATATCCAAATCTTGATTTTTTAACTTATTATATATATATTCTGAGTTTTAAATGAATTTTATCCTTTTTTAAAAAAATTATCCACCCGCAACCGCAAACGCTCGAGGGAAGCAGCTTTTGATTTTGAGTGGTTTAAAATTTTTATCTTAAATACTAATTAAAATTTATAAAATATATATATATATATATATATATATATAAATATTTGTTTTTTAAATTACTCTCTCTCTTATATCGAATATTATCAGTATATATATTTAATATATATTTTAATTAAACTATAATAAACTTGTAATTATAAAAAAGTTATTGTATAAACAAAAATGTTCCAAACCTTTTTAATTTTATTTATTTAATTATTCTATGATTTATTTAAAATACATCATTTTAATTTTTTTAAATAATATATATTATGTGTATTTTGGTAGTTTTATATAAATTCGCTATCACACCCGCTGTAAACCAGTCATAAAGATCCCGTAAATGCACCCTATTTCCAGCCGCTTTACTAGTCTTATAAATTATTCAATAACGCTAGAAACCGCTATCGCCCGCTTCCACAAACTCTCGCAACCGCATCCATACCTGTTGCGTTTAAACCAGTCGAGTCCTAAAGACAACAGAAAAATTACATATTTTGGAACTCAATTTAAAATATTGAGGAATAATTTTGCAAAATTGTAAAAGTTGAAGGTTTTTTTAATCATTCAAACAAGAATAAAAACTGTCTATAAACACATGAATAAAAATACTTAAAAAAAAAAGGTTTTAAGAAACTGTTTATAAGAAACTGTTTATAAGAAATCCTTAAAAAAAACTGTCTATAAACACATGAATAAAAATTTAGGCTTAAGATGGTTTTAAGAAACTGTTTATAAGAAATCCTACACACTTTAGAAAACACTAATCCTATTTAAAATAAGGTTTTTTGACTCTAAAATGTATAGTTGATGATTTTTTCAAAGGATTTTTCCCAATTTTGTTACAATATTTAATTTAACGGTCAATTAGCTCAATAACTATACTGAAATACAAAATAAAAAATATAGCTATGTAAATAGCATAATGCAACAAGTAACCATTACAAGATCCTTTAGACAAAAATATCTTTCACTTTATGTAAGAATGGCAAGAGAGAAATATGGGATGACACATAGTGCCAGATGCAAAAACTTTTTTTATGGGGATATTAAATTCATCCTTCCAAAATTATTGGGAGCATTCAACCAATAAATTTTAATTGCTCAAAACAAAATAAGAAAAAATAATAAATTATGGGAGCAGATGCACCTATTAGTCATGCTATAGATTTGCCATTGATGAGACATACTCATCACTATTTTTTTGTACTGTTTAGTTCTATTCTATGCATTATAAATATTTTTTTATTCCATTTCATTTTGTTTATTTTTTTAATTTCTTACTACCAAATGATTAAATCTTATAGTCCTACTCAAAATACACATTTTTCGTATCCAACATGATTTTTTTTTTTTAAACGGACGTAAATTTTTCAAAATTGTGAATAGTATTTCTAATGAAAATTGTGGCGTTTTAAAATAGAAAATTGTGAATAGTAATTCTAATGAAAACTGACACTCATTTATTAAAATAGTGAATAGCATTTTAATGAAGAATACGCCGTTCCATATAAAAATTTATAAAATATTTGGACTATACTATATGAAGGTATAAAATATTATAGACTCACACATTATAATTTTTAGGATGTATAACATAATTTTTTTGGTTTATGATTTCAAGTTTGGAGTTTAGTTTTAAGGATTTAGTTTTCAATTTTTGGATATTAGGGTTCAAATTTTAGAATTTAGGATTTACTTTTAGATTATTTTGTTAAGTTAATTAAAAAATTTATATTTGATAAATAAAAAAACAATATTATTCTGTTTTATTTCGGGTATTTTACAACTATATATAATTTTACAATTAATTTATGTCCGTTTTTAAAAATTCAAACCACGATACCAGCGGAAAAAAATCTAGAGTTTTTGAATATGATTACAAGTTTGAAACAATTCTGTTAAAGCAGATTGTAATCAAATATATTAAAATGGGATTAAAAAAAAGCATGAGTAAAGAAGAAAGCGAAAAAGAGAAAAAGAAGAAGAATGTGTGGTCAATAGTTGCTAGAATAGAGTAGTAGCTAGTATTATACATTACACACATAATATTATAGCATTCTATCAATATGGTTATATGGTCAACTTTTTTTTTTTGACTATTAGTGCTAATTCCCCTTAATTTAATCAAATCAAGCTTAAGCTTAAGGAAAGTTTGGGAAAAATAATGTGGGCCGGAAAAGTTGGTGTGATATAATAACATGAACCCAAAATGGAAAGGTTACTTCTTTCTCAACTATCCTCCGTCTTGGTGGATTAGGTTTAGGTTGTGTGCGAGAGAGCGATGTCTTCGTCTTCGTCCCACCGCCGGTCCGCCATGGACGTTCTCATGTGCAACGCTCTCGTCAAGAAGAAGAAAAGGAAAGTCGGGGAAACCGTAAACGCTGAAATGGCCAAAACCCTTGTAAAACCCATATCAGATAAGCCGTCTAGGGTTGGCCAACTGAAGAGCAAAATTGGATTGCTGAAGAAGAAGCCAAATGATTTCGATCCGGAAGAAGTGTCTTGTTGGGAGAAAGGGGAGAGAGTTCCGTTTATGTTTCTCTCCTTGGCGTTTGATCTGATTTCAACTGAAAGTGGTCGGATTGTCATCACTCATATTCTCTGTAACTTGTTGAGAACCGTTATCGCCACTACTCGGGAAGATTTGGTCCCTACTCTTTATCTTGCAGCCAATGAGATTGCTCCTGCTCATCAAGGTGTCAAATTGGGAATTGGCCCTAATTCCATTATCAAGGCAATCTCCGAAGCTTTTGGTACAACTGAGGCGCATGTAAAGAAGCTGAATACGGTACGTTGATTTTCTTATAATCCAATCCAATGTCTTTGCTATAAGGTTTTCGAATAAGAAAATGAGCACTTGTGAAAGGTGTTTTTTGCTCTTGTTTACTATATGATTTATAGGAACTGGGAGACTTGGGGCTTGTAGCAAAAGGGAGCTGCTCATCTCAGGCTATGATTTTCATGCCCAAACCATTGACTGTTGCCAAGGTTGCCGATACACTTGGGCAAATTGCAAAGGTATTTTTAAGACCCTTTATTGTTTTTGGTTCTTTGGTTTTTTCTTTTTCTTTTCTGATTAGTTGGACTATTGTTGCATGTTAGGAATCTGGAAAAGGTAGCAAGGAAAAGAAGAAGGATCTAATCAAGGCACTTCTTGTGGCAGCAACAGATTGTGAACCTCTTTACTTAACTCGTTTACTTGAGGAAAAGTTGCGGTTAGGGTTCTCACGTCAGACTGTTTTAGCTGCCTTGGGACAAGCCGCTGTATATAATGAAGAGCACTCTAAGCCACCCCCAAATACCAAGAATCCTTTAGATGAGGTTTTCCATTTTTATATCAAAATCCATCCATAACGATGTTTACTTGTGGCTTTAGGCTCTCTCTCTATATATATATAAATTTACCTCCTCCCTGTCCTTGTAGGCTGCGAAGATTGTTAAACAAGTATTCTATGTGCCTCCTGTCTATGACATTATTGTTGGTGCTCTTCTAACTAGTGGTGTGTGGAATCTTCCTAATACTTGTAGCCTTACACCGGGTGTTCCAATTTTACCCATGCTTGCAAAAACAGTTACAAGTTTAGGTGTGGTACTTGATAAATTCCAGGACACCGTTTTCACATGCGAATACAAATATGATGGTGAACGTGCACAGGTGATATATTGTTGGTGTCTACGTATATCCGATGAAAGAAGAGTTTATTTTTATATATATATTATGTTATGCTTTGGCTTTTCATCAATGAATTACTTCAGATACATTATATGGAGGATGGTACATTCGAGATATTCAGTAGACATGCGGAAAGAAACACTGGCAAGTACCCCGATGTTGCTCTTGCCTTATCAAGGTAGACTTGTTGGTGTTACTTGTTGAAAACATTAGATCGAGCCAAATCTTTCTACTCAAGTTAGTGTAATCTTCTCTATCTAGGTTGAAGAAGCCCTCTGTGAAATCTTTTATCCTGGATTGCGAGGTTGTTGCCTTTGACAGGGAGAAAAAGAAAACTCTTCCGCTCCAGGTAACTCGGAAAAAAAACTGCCATTCAAGTATTGTTGCAATCTTCAATTCTGTCTACTCATTTGAAGAAGTGCCAAAGATGAACATTCTAGTTTTCTTCTTGTTAGCTAATGAATTATCAAAAACCTATAATTTTTACGGTTTTGACACTGTCTAACCTATAATTTTGCCAACATTACTGAAAAAACCTTGTTACAGTAATGGATATACCTACTTCAACTATTTGACTTGTTTTTTTTCAGATTTTGAGCACTCGAGCCCATAAAAATGTGAATGTCAGTGATATCAAGGTTGGCGTATGCATCTTTGGTTTTGACATGTTATATCTAAATGGCCAACTACTGATACAGGAGAATCTGAATATTCGCCGAGAGGTGAGCCATATATATCAGTAAATCATAATAAAAGTTTTTCTTTTTCTTGAAGCAATTTTGTTGTGCAAATATGTAATCACTTGTTTGCACCCCCTTGCTTCTACCAGAAGCTATACGATTCATTTGATGAAGATCCTGGGTATTTCCAATTTGCAACTGCTCTAACATCCAGCAATATCGGTGAAATACAAGAGTTTCTTAAAGATTCTATTGACATTGGGTATATATCTCTCTCACACTTGTCTTTTGTCTCTAATTGTTGCCTATGTAGTAGCCTCTTTACTTCAACTGCACTTGCATAAAATTTAGATATATATTTACTCGTTTTTTGAGTATTTTGTTTTGGAGAGTATCTTCTTCTTCATGTTTAAGGATATTTTTGCAACTTGACCATGCTTGTATATATTGAATTCCTTTCTCTTACTTATGGCATTGACCTCTGCCTCATTTTCTCTATGCTGTTTCAATTCTTCATCCATGCATGTTATTTGGCAGCTGTGAAGGTTTAATGATTAAAACGTTGTACTCGGATGCAACCTATGAGCCTGCAAAGCGAACAAATAATTGGCTAAAACTGAAGAAGGACTATATGGACAGGCAATATACACTTTTAAACAAATTTGTGTTTATTGAAGTTTATATCCAAGAGGTTAGTAATTTGTGTTTATTGAAGTTTATATCCAAGAGCCCTTTACTAACCGACTCTAGGGTGTTATATATCTATATATGCAGCAGCATTGGGGATTCTGTGGATCTTGTACCAATTGCTGCTTTCCATGGACGTGGGAAACGCACAGGTCGAAAACCATTCGAAGCATTATGTGTAGATGATACATTTTCGCCCTTGATGTTGTTATGCTTTCCTTGTAGGTTTCTTTGGTGCATTTTTACTAGCGTGCTACGATGTTGATAAGGAAGAATTCCAGAGCATTTGTAACATTGGTCAGTCTTATGCACCTTGACATTTCATTTTTTTGTATACGTTGTCAAGTTTCTCATACATAGGTTTTACGGATTGGCTATTAGGTACCGGATTTTCTGAAGCGGAGCTTCAAGAGCTGTCTTCCAGTCTTTGCTCTAAAGTGATTGCTACTCCAAAAGTAAGATAGATATTTTTCTTCTCTCAATATCATTTATATGTTATGTTGCCTGAGTTCTTGTTAATTGTATTGATTCAAATAATCCAGCAATACTACAGAGTTGATGACAGTCTCAATCCAAATGTTTGGTTCGAGCCCACCGAGGTAGGATCATCTATCTTATGGGTCCAAGTGTGTTGATGCAAATCTAAATAATATGGCTTTTTGCTTAAGGTGTGGGAAGTGAAAGCAGCTGACTTGACAATTAGCCCTGTGCATAGTGCAGCTATCGGAATTGTGGACCCTAATAAGGTTCGACATTATCCGACTTATTTTGCTTCTTTGTTTTGATTCTCTCTGGTAAGCAATTGAGCTATTTTAATTTTTGTTTGGTTAAAAGGGAATTTCTCTACGTTTTCCTCGTCTAGTCCGTGTACGGAAAGACAAGAAGCCAGAGGAAGCAACATCATCGGACCAGGTGAAGTCTCACCCTAAACCAGAGTCATATATGGATGCAGTACTAGAAAGATTATGACTAGGAGGCTGGTTTCTAATTTTCAATTTCCGCTGCATATTTTCAGATTGCTGAAATGTATCTAGCTCAGAAACACAATCAACCAAGCAATCCAGCCAAAGGTGACGACGATTGAACAACTGTAATTTGGTGTCGGAGCTCCTAGATAGCTAAATATGTAAAACTGTTTTTAGATTTAAGTTAATGACTACTTTCGGACAAAAGCTCTGATTCATGACCCGTATACACCCATGGTTAAGGGTAAATGATGATTTTGCTATTCACAAAAAGATGATTTTGTACCGACCGAACAAAAACGGTCTACTCTGTAATTCCTGAACCTTGAGAGACTTGTTATGTTTTGCCAGGAACTCACTGTTATAGTTGTTGACAGAACTTTGTTGCGTAGAAGATCCTATTTCAGAATTCGGATCACTGAATCCCACACCACACCTACCCTTACCGTTTACCCTTTTGTGAATTTTATGCTTAAAAAAAGTAAATATTAGTAAGAAAAATAAGATTATATAATTCATACACATTTAATTTTATATTTTTTTATATTTGAAAGTCCTTGTAGCATGCTGTTCCGTCAAGAAACTAAAAGAAGGAGGAGAAGGAAAGAATATGGAGATATCAAGAAAGAGCCATCGGCCAAGCCAATCAAGCGGTCGGCCAATAGACTACACGATTGATCGAGAGAGGCATGTATAGCAGGAAACAAGATGATCGAGAAATATGTAATGAATGGACCAAATTTTCCAGAAGGTAAACAATAGTAATATTTTCCTAAACAAATTGTATTCTTAATTATAATTTTAACTCTAGTATTCTATTATTTGTTTTCAAGTCGGTCCAAAGAAAAAAAAGGCGAACCTACAGTAGGATCCATTAATTAAGGATGTTTCCGCTGCATTTTCATCTGCTCCGCATTATACCGCAAGGATCTTCTAGCACGAAACAGAAACAAACGACGCAAGTGGAGCAAGCTTATCGGTGACCACAAGATCCGTAGGCAACTTATTCGAGATTCTTGGCATTTGGCCTAGACCTCAAGGTCTATATTTATACAAGATCGAATCCTACAAATAATGGCAATTATCTACTAAAAGAAAATCTAAGAAGAGGCAAATAAGAGAATCTCCAAACTGAACTATCCAACCCGTGAGTGATTTCCGAGATAACGGACAACTAGCCCAGTCTGAATCACACCATCCTGTTAAGTGAAGTGGAGAATCTGATCGTGAGAGAATGTCTTGTCCAAGAGTACCTTTTAAATACCGAACAGCTTTTAACGCAGCAAGCCAATACTCTTCTTTTTCTTTTTGCGTAAATTGAGATAAAACATGGATGGCGTAAGCAAGACCCGGCCATGTCGAAGCAAGATAAACAAGTCTTCCGACAAGGCGGCGATACTTTCCTGGATCTGGTAGCAGTGGTCCTTCTGCAAGAGATAAGCGATAGTTCTGATCAATAGGAGACCCGACAGGCTTACAACCCAACATTCCAACTTCCGTAAAAATATCAATTGCGTACTTTCGCTGACATATGTAGTTACCGGTGGAACTACGAGCAATTTCCAATCCGAGAAAGTACTTAGCAGGACCAATGTCTTTCATATGAAAACAAGTTGAAAAATAATCTTTAAATTCTTGAATAGCGGAATGTGAGTTACCAGAGATGATAAGATCATCGACATATACCAAAATTTGAAGAGAAACTCCACCATGATGAAAAACGAATAGAGAATAATTTGACCGTGTTTGCTTAATGCCATATTTATGAAGAGCATCAGCTAACTTAGAAAACCAATACCGCGGAGATTGTTTAAGTCCATAGATTGATTTTCGAAGACGACATACTCGTTTGTCACCTGGTTGAGAAAAACCAGGCGGTGGTTTCATATAGACTTCTTCTTCAAGATCTCCATGTAGAAAAGCATTATGAACATCCATTTGATGAACTTCATAATTTCTCTCGGCAACAATATCCAATAATAATCTAACGGTTGTCATTTTAGCAACATGCGCAAATATCTCTGTATAATCAAACCCTTCTTTTTGATGATTACCAAGAGCCACAAATCGAGCTTTATAGTGTTCAAGTGTGCCATCAGCTTTGAGCTTTATGCGAAACACCCATTGGCTGCCGATGATCGTTTTTCCAGGTGAAAGATCTGTAAGATCCCAAGCGTGGAGATCTTCTAGTGATATAACTTCAGTCTTCATTGCTAATTTCCATCCGTCAAAAATCATTGCCTTCTTAAAGGAATGAGGCTCAACCACAGTTGTTAAAGCAACAAGATAGCTGCAATAAGCTGATGAAAATTGTTCAGATGAGAGATAGTTGGATAAAGGATAAGTCGTACCTGAGGATTGCTGTGGAGAAGGTGATACCGAGGGAGAAGAGGGATTAGAAACTGAAACTGTACCAACCACATAATCGCGAAGATGAGAAGGACGTAATTTCAACCGTTGTCCACGTCCGAGAATTTCTGTTGAAACAGTCGTATCTCTTGAATCCAGAGTATGTTCTTGTGTCGAGGAAACTGGAATAGATTCATCTGGGAAAGTTGCATCAGCAACGACGTGGTGAGGAACATGGACAGAGGAGATGATATCAGTGATTTCAGATTCCAGATTATCAAAATCTGCAGATGGTGTCGTTATAGGAGTAACATCTGGAATCGGAGGAACAACCAGAGTATCAATTGAGAGAGGAAAAATTCCTTCATTGAAGACAACATCTCTAGAAACAAATAATATCTCTCTGTCCAAATCATACAATCGCCATCCCTTTTT
Organism: Pseudoturritis turrita; assembly: GCA_900406555.1. Classification (NCBI taxonomy): domain Eukaryota; kingdom Viridiplantae; phylum Streptophyta; class Magnoliopsida; order Brassicales; family Brassicaceae; genus Pseudoturritis; species Pseudoturritis turrita. Next base: position 288,878 of record OVBL01000925.1, on the reverse strand, counting down.
CCCATAAAGGTATCCAACAAAAATACAATGCCTGCTTCTGGTTGCAAATTTATCTCCTTTGTGGTCAAGATTTGTGTTCTCACTGCCGCATATTTGATTAACCGTACACCCTCACAAGTAATTCATGGAAAAACACCGTTTGAAATACTGTACGGTCATGCTCCATCATATAAACACATACGTGTTTTTGGCTGTTTAATTGCTTGTGTATTCCTGGACCTTGAAGTCTATATTTATACAAAATCGAATCCTACAAATAATGGCAATTATATACTAAAAGAAAATCTAAGAAAAGGAAAATATACATATTCAATTGTCTATTTACTTGGGTATCAAGTTTAGCCTTAATATGACAAGAGATAAAATATATCGATTGAATTGCTTGTGTATTCCTGGACCTCAAAGTCTATATTTATACAAGATCGAATCCTACAAATAATGGCAATTATCTAATAAAAGGAAATCTAAGAAAAGACAAATATACATATTCAATTGTCTATTTACTTGGGTATCAAGTTTAGCCTTAATACTCCCCCCCCCCTCCCCAAGTTGGAGCGTGCAAGTATTGAATGCCCAACTTGAACATAAATGAATCAAACTCCTTGCGCTCCAAAGCCTTTGTAAGAATATCAGCAAGTTGATCCTTGATGGAGACGTGAGTTTCTTTAATGGTTCCATCGACAATATTGTCCCGAACAAGATGACAATCCACTTCGATGTACTTAGTACGTTCATGAAAAACAGGATCATCACTAATATGTAAGATAGCCTGACTATTACAATGTAGATTCATTAGTTCTGTATGATCAATACCAAGCTCAAGAAGCAGTGATTTAAGCCAAATTAACTCACGAGTAATTGCAGCCATAGCACGATATTCTGCTTCAGCGGATGAACATGACACTGTTTTTTGTTTTTTTTGTTTTTCAAGAAATAGGAGAATCTCCAAACTAAACTATCCATTCCGTGAGTGATTTCCGAGATAACGGACAACTAGTCCAGTCTGAATCACACCATCCTGTTAAGTGAAGTGGAGAATCTGATCGTAAGAGAATGCCTTGTCCAAGAGTACCTTTTAAATACCAAACAACTTTTAACGCAGCAAGCCAATGCTCTTCTTTTGGATTTTGCATAAATTGAGATAAAACATGGATGGCGTAAGCAAGATCCGACAGTGTAGAAGCAAGATAAACAAGTCTTCCGACAAGGCGGCGATACTATCCTGGATCTAGTAGCAGTGGTCATTCTGCAAGAGATAAGTGATGGTTCTGATCAATAGGAGACCCTGCAGGCTTACAACCCATCATTCCAACTTCCGTAAAAATATCAATTGCGTACTTTCGCTAACATATGTAGTTACCGGTGGAACTACGAGCAATTTCCTATCCGAGAAAGTACTTAGCAGGACCAATGTCTTTCATATGAAAACAAGTCGAAAGATAATCTTTAAATTCTTGAATAGTGGAAGGCGAGTTACCAGAGATGATAAGATCATCGACATATACCAAAATCTGAAGAGAAACACCACCATGATGAAAAACAAATAGAAAATAATCTGATCGTGTTTGCTTAAAACCATATTTCTGAACAGCATCAGCTAACTTAGAAAACCAACACCGCGGAGATTGTTTAAGTCCATAGATTGATTTTTGAAGACGACATACTCGTTTGACAAGAGATAAAAGATATCGATTGAATTGCTTATGTATTCCTGAACATCAAGGTCTATATTTATACAAGATCGAATCCTACAAATAATTGCAATTATCTACTAAAAGAAAATCTAAGAAAACGAAAATATACATATTCAATTGTCTATTTACTTGGGTATCAAGTTTAGCCTTAATAGCATTGACGGTACAACTGACACCCATATCTCTTCCGCCTCTTCCTAAACTTGGGATTTATGAGAAGTTGTTTCGACGCAAGAACAAAGATATGATGCGCAAAAATCTAGGGTTTTTATAGAGCATGGAAAAAGGCGAAAGATGAAGGAATAAGGTTAAATATGATGCATACAAAATGGCGAAAGGGAAAACAAAAGCCATAGTTGAGTAAAAACATCTCTTTCATGGGTCATGGATAAATAAAACGAAGCTTAGAAACGTAAAAACACTAACCTAAAACAGCTCTTCATCTCTCCCTCTATCATCTCCTTTAGAAAAAATTTCCATGCTTATGTATAATAGAATAGGAAACCAAATATTCTTGTATGTAATTTAGGATCTCATTGATTAGCTCCTAACGGCTAGTCTCCTAAACATTGTGTATATAATCTCTGTCAATAACATTCACCAATCTATTGATTGGATTTAACATAATCAAACATGGTATCAGAGCATAATATTTTCTAATCTCTATGTCGCCTTCTTCAACCTTCTTTCTTCTTCTCATCTTCGATCCTCCATTGCTTCCATCGCTATTTCCTCTTTTCTTTTCCTTTCTTCTTCCTCTGTTTTTTATTCTGTTTCTGCTTTTTCTCTCAATCTTCTCCAACAATGGCTGCCACAAACCCGGCTCCAACCGATCGCTCCATGAGTCTCACTCAAATCCGCGCTCATATCCCCATCATCCTTTATATGAATCAGATGAACTATGACATTTGGCATGAATTATTAGAAACCCACTGTCATATTTTCTCGATTCTTGGCCACCTCGATGAGACTTTTCTTCCGGCTAGTCCAGCCGATACTCAATGGTCTCAGATCGACGGTACCATCAAGATGTGGATCTACGATACTCTATCCGAATCACTCCCCAAATTTGTCCTAAAATCAAAGTGTTCCGCTCATGACCTTTGGACCACCATTGAAAACCTGTTTCCCGACAACAAGGAGACATTAGCCATTCAACTTGCGAACGAGATCAGAACACTTAAGATCGGCAATCTCTCAGTACATGACTATTGTCAGAAACTAAAAACGATCTCCGATCTCCTCGCCAACGTCAACTCCCCCATCTCCGATCGAGCTCTCGTTATGCATCTTCTCAACGGCCTCAGCCTAAAATTTGATAACATCATCAACATTATCAAACACAGATCTTCGCCGTGCACATTCAACGATGCTTGCTTTATACTCAAAGACGAAGAATACCGATTGCGAATCAAACAACAAACACAGTCCTCTCACACAGACCATGTCTCTGCGCCACAGGTTCTTATTGCTTCATCCTCTCAACAGTCTGGCGATCGATCCACCTTTTCCGCAACTCGGAACAACCGTGGCAATCGCAACAATCATGGCAATCGTGGCAGACACAACAACAACAAAGGACGTGGAAATTCCAATTGGCAAGGGAATAATTGGACTTCTGGATCACTTTCACCATGGGCTTTTCCCAATTATCCTCAGTGGCCCAACTATCTTCAATGGCCTAAAAACCTGTTTGGTTATCATTTTTATCAAGCTTTTGGTTTAGGTTTACTTTGGTTAAAAACCGTAAAACCGAATGTTTTTTTAATTTTTTGGTTTAAACTAGGTTCATCCTTACATTTTTATTGGAATTATCTTTGTCTTCTATGTATATATTTATAATACACAAGTAATTTTTAAAAACTTTAGTTTGCTGCCAAATTGTTGTTTTATCATTTCTAAATTCATTACAATATTCAGCAATATAATGAATCTAAATTTAACATATATATAAAACCAATGGATTCAATGTACATTTTATTAGTTTAAAAATTCAATTAGTGTATTAGTTTGATTCTATCAAAATTAACTTATAATGAGTTATTTACTAAGATGATGGGTACTTTATTGGTGTTTCTTTTTTGTAATTATAGAAAGACAAATCTGGGAAGGCGAATACCAATAAGGTGTGGACGGTGTCATATGGCTGGTCACAATTGGACAACATGCAAAAATCCGATATGAAGATATTGGTAATCCTGATGATGAAGGCTTATTTTGTACTAGACCTTTTTGTGAATCTCTTTGGTATTTTGTTTCTTAGCATGGTCTACCCATTTTCTGATGGTAAATGTGCTAACATAATATGTAATTCGGTTGGAGGTAACTACAAACACTAACTGGTTTCTTCGTGACAATGATCTGTTATGGAACAGATTCAAACTATCACGAATGTCCTTTTTGCTAATCATCATCAATGGGTTTTGCTCTCTTATGTTGTTTTTGTTTGATCTATTTTTTGTTAATCATAATGAATGATCTGTTATGGAAAAGGGAGCATCATGGTCTGTTGCCATTGAAGACGGAGGATTGTGGCCATCCTTATCTCTTCATCGGGAAAGAGATGTGAAATAAATTAAAGATGGGCCTTATGAGCTTTGATTAATATATTTCATTAAGGTCAAGATGGGCCATTAAGATCTAGAGCCCATATCTTGTTAAGAAGCCATACATAGTCTGTTGCAGTTTGACGATCAAAAAGGAGAAGAGAATATGATTTATTCACGATCAAAAAGGAGAAGAGGATTTAAGCCACAATAGTGAATATTTTTAACTCATTTATGCTTCCAAGCAGGGGGAGGAAGTTTTAGGGGGAATGCAAATTGAGCGGTCAGACAATCCTAACGTTGAAATGCTACTAACGTTTGCTACACATGTTTGTTTTAACGGGGAGTGCACATAGTCAAAATCAATCTTATACTGGATGTTTGGAAGAATCAAATTGAGTTAAAAAAGGGGAGATTGAAGATGCAATATTTCTTGTAACAGAAATTGCAAATGGAGATGGTCTTCATGAACTTAAGAGTTAAGACTTGAGTCCAATAACAAGAGACAAACAAACATATCGGCAGGAGATGCGATTATCACTCTCAATAGCATAGTTTGAAGTTGCTTGAAGCTAATTTATATCCTATTACTGTACTTAAGAATTAATGTGTCAGCAAACCATGTGATGGAGAACTCAAAGTATAATCAAGGCAGAATTAAAATTTGAGTTGGAGACTGGAGATGGTAAATTCAGAGTCACCGATAAAGAAATTATAGACATATCAAAAGTATCAGAATGTAAACACATAAAAGGCCACATATCACACAAGAACGACAACCGAAGCTTGCACATGGCTTCGAATGATAAAATCAAATCCATAGCTCGTGAAAGAAAAGGCTTTTTAAGATTTGTAACATCATAGTCTTATATAAAACAAGTATAACAATTTGCATCCGCTAAAACTAAAACCTCCCATTTCAAATCATTCAACCAAAAAAACATATCGATTCTCCAAATATTAGACTGTATTAATCAAACTGGCAAAGAAATTGAGAGAGGGTACCACTAGCGAAGAGTTTTCAGAGTAATTTTCCGGTGATGGGGAAACTGAACCACGATCCTCTGTAAACTCTTCGTTCTCTCTGTGTAAACTCCAATTGAATGCTGAAGAAAACAGATTACAAGATGCCTAGCGAGTATCAACATGATCTTATCACCATCGCAAACTTCTCTTTTTTTTTTTTTTGCATCAGAAGATGATTAAAAATCAATCAAACAATTTACAGTGAGATCATAATCATCCATGGAAATTGGTAAATAAGATCCAAAGCTCTCAACTTGGTGGCATGTGGGTCGAAATCAAAGCCATACCCACGGCCACTCCTCTCTTCCGTCGCAGAAGTCTCCACCACGGCCGACGACGGAGACAGTGGCCGCTTGGCTCTCTAGTTCCTAATGAAACACTCTCTCCTCTTCTTCTCCACCGCCGAATCTCTCTCCTCTTCCACCGTCTCAGCCTCGCCGTTCTCCTCTTCCTCCCATAATTGCATCGCCTCGACGGAAGAGAGAGACTTCTCAGCCGCCTCGGATGGGATGGAGGACAGGAAGGTGGAGAGGCGGTGGTGGGCGATGAGAAGAGAGGAAGAAATTTGGAGGAGCTAGTGTTAGTTGGCAGATAAACCCTTAAGCATAAAGGGCAAAAAAAAACAAAAAGGAAAAAACAACAATGTTCAGATATTAAATCGTGAAAAACAAATCAAATGGCAAAGCCTCTGAAGGCCTCAGAGTCTTTACTTCCTTGCATGCCAGCTCAGCCAGAGTCAATTCGCATAGTTGACTTTCTCTCTTCTCATAAAGTTTCTATATTCGCATCAATGCTCTCCGAAGGAGGATTCCTTTGAAAAGGATGTGAGTCCAATATATTCCAAACGGATAAAGCGTTAGGACATGTAAAAAGAATGTGGTTTGGAGTTTCTTGACTTTGGTGCATCGTTGGCATATTGGATCGATGGGGATTCCTCTTGCGCAAAGAGATGCAGCCGTGCCAAGAGCTTGAGATAATGTTCTCCATATGAATAGCTTGAGTTTCGGGGCCAAACGATAAGACCAAATCTTTGCTTTGATTTCTGAGTTACCAAGTGGAGGTTGAATGTTTTCTTCTCGATCATGTGATGCTAACCAATAACCTAATTTTACCCTGTATATCACATCCTTTGTGTAGTGTCAAACTAGTTTAACGGATCGTGGATGCCATGGTATATAAATTTGGGAAATTTCCTGTCGATCCAAGTCATTAGCTTCTTGGAGTTTACTCATGTCACATTGTCTATGTAACCATAGATCTTTAACCAAGATATTAGTATTCAGAGTCGGGGCAGCCATTGTTCGAGGTAGATTTTACAGGATCCACTTTCCGTTAGAGCTTTAATGTTTCCTTCACCAAGTTGCCATCGAGTTCCTTTAACTAATAAGTTACGGCCATGTAATATGGAAGACCAACCATACGATGGTTTTGAGCCCGGAGGTGCATTAAGAAAGTCTACGTGTGGAAAATATCAACTTTTAAGCACTTTGTAGAGAAGGGAGTTTGGAGATTGTAAAATTCGCCATGCTTGTTTGCTTAGCAACGCTTGGTTGAAATCGTTAAGATCTTGAAAATCTAGACCACCCTATTTTTTAGAGAGAGCCAACCGTTTTCAAGAAATTCATGCCATCTTTCGTCTATCGTCTTTTGTATCCCACCAAAAATTTGAAAGTATTACAGACACTTGTTATGGTTAAGAATACTAATTTGAAGCAAATATATCATCTTTTTAAAACTAACTATTTGAATACCCCTACTTTTTGATGATTTTTTTTTGTGATTTTCATATATGATATCTTTTCTATCTAGTTTTTGTTTTATTGGCCTCCTTATATATATATATATATATATACTAGATGAGATAGTGTAATGAAAATAAATAAATTTGTTTATTATTTTTACAGATTCATTAAAACTGTAAATAATTTGTAATTTTAAGATATAAGAATAAATATTATAGTTTATGATTCGTGGTTATAAAATCTTCTATACTCAAGAAATTGTTAATTTTTTAAAAAGAAATTTAGATAAATCAAAATAATGATTTAAAAACAAAAGTCGATCACAAAAAAATGATATGGGCCAGTAAGACTTGAACCCAACTGAAATAATTGTAAATTTGATTTATGATTTGGGCAAAAAAATGATTAGGGTCCACATACTAACAATCTCAACTTTTGGCCCAATAATTTTCTCCTTTCTATTTGGCAAAAGAAGAAGATATTTCGCTTTCTTGACGTCTCTTCCTCTAATGCGATATCCGGCCATAATCCTTGCATATCTAACGAACATCTCCTCTTCTCAAGTGACTGCTCGGTTGCCAACTCTTCCTGAATGCCAATGAAGCTAACGAACCTCTGTGACCCAATTCGGCGAGAAGCTTTGCCCAGAGCAACCTAAACCGCTCCTGCTCAATGCAATTTCAACTATCTTTTCTTCAATTCCGACAACTGTCTCTTTAATTTTTGGCGAAATACTTACACCTTGCGCGAACAAAAACATATTGAAGAAGTATATACATGAATAAAAAAGTATGTGAATTCTAGTAATTAGTACAAATTTGATTTTAGTGATATTTTATTATTGATTTTGTAATTTATATGAACGGTATAAATATAGAGAGCATATTGTTTTTAAAAAAAATTATATGGTTATTTCAATTATCAGTTCTACATTATTTAAATTGTAGCAAGAAACAAAGCATATGGCAAAATATATATAGATAATATAACGTAAATACATTTACAAAATACAATGAAGTAATTCATAGATACTTTTTAAATTAGATTACTGATGTAATGGTTCTTAGTTTATGAAACGTGGTATTGGCTTAATATAAAATTTTAATCTTGCTCTTTTAGAAATTTACCCAATTTTAAAACCGACATATTGTTATTAGGAAGTTCATCACATATTTTAACTTACATATAAATTTATTCTTTAAATATTTAACCCGATATATAAATTCGGATCCACGTACTTAAAGCCAAGTTAATCATACGTCCGAATTTTTCCACAAACCTTGACCGACATTTCAACCATATTACTGTGGAAGCCCAAATTGTCGTTTACCTCATAGTTTTATTGCATGTTCTTTTCAATTGCCGGTTTCAAATCTCCAGCGACTATTTTTGCCTAAACTTTTTTGGATTGAGAAAATGGTTCTGATGTGAGTGTTAATGACGCTTTTTCAGCGGTAGATGATAAAGAGAGAGGGTTTTTCCTTGGTGGCGGACCAAATCGATTTATGCATGAGATTTTTTTTTCCACACGCATATTGTGGATTCAAAGGATTTAAAATTTTCTTCCAAAAGTTGATTCTAATACATTTTGCAGGATTCAAAAATTTGAGAACCATAACGTGGAATGCTTTATAGCTTGCTAAGCTAAACCATAAATCCTTTAGACATGGGACATGGACATCCATGAGATTCACATTATTAAAACCTTAAAAATAAACTATTTACCCAAAAAATACTAAACCCTAAACACTAAAAAACTAAAGCTTAAACTAAAATCTAAATCTGAAATCATAAATCCGAATCCAAAAATTAAGTTTTGAACCATAAAACTAAACTCTAAACCCAAAATTAGGCATTTACATACAATGTAGTCTATATGAACCATTGCGTTCTCACTTAACATCCTTAAATTTGAACCCTAAACTCTAAATATTTATAACTAAACCCTAAATCATAAACATTAAAACAACAATCTTTAAAAAAAATAAAAAATATTTACGTATCTATTATCAATTTTGGAAAATAATTTAAAATAAAAATCATTTACAAATCTTAAATTATATATACTCTGAGTTTCTAACAAAAATTTATTTTTTAATGCAAAACTTATGGTATTTTAAATTTTATAGGCAAAAATAATATCTTTTATATTATATTAATATCTTAAATTAAAAAATATCTATGTATGTTAGATTGTACAATAATTATATTTTAATTTTAGTTCAATCAAAAACAATTTTTTCTACCTTTATCTTTAATGTGTTGAATTAATACCAAATATTTTAATTGCTATTGATTTTAATAATTTTAAAAATAACATACAAAATCTTTACAAAACAATTGATACCTCCTACATTTGTGAAAAATATATTCGATACCTCCTAGCACAATAGTCACAAATTTATGTTTAAGAGAATAATAGGTGTTGCTGAGTTATTTTAATTTGATTCGCTCTTAAAAAAAATTGTTGGCTTAACCTAAATACCTCTTAAATCTATTTATCTCTATAAATACATGACATATTCTATTGAAAAAAATTCAAACAAAAAAGGCTCAACATTCTACAAAAACGTTCCAAACAAATTAAATTGGTTACATTTTATTTGGTTTTATCTTTACGTTAGATCATATTTTGGTTTTGAATCCCTGCATATCTAGATGAACCAAATCTGATGGCTGCTACATAGACAAGATTAACACACCAAAAAGGTATGAATACACATCGAAAGCAAAAGACACATAGACAAACCGATGGATATTGAAGCGATAAGGAGATTAGAGGTTTACATATTAGCCAAATTTTTTTATCAGTTTATTTGCTTAACAATTTTCATGATGCTCGATTTATTACATGACATAAATAGAGGTAACTCAATTGATTATTTCTTATATCTAGTAGCTATATTTTTGCGAATATATTATATATATTTATTATTTGTGTTGGTAGATGTTATTCGTCGTTTCTATTGTACTAAATTAATGGTAGGATCATCGTTTTATAACTAAAAGTGGAGAATCTCTCAAAACATCTATTTCTGAATCAAATGACTCTATTTTCAAAACGCAAGGATCAAAACCAAGAACACAACTCAATAAATAATTAAGAACTCTTCAACTAAAGTCAAGAAGGAGAATGATGCTTAGTGATTCAGTCATGTTAATTGATTGGAGTAGTGATGTAGTTTTTAAGTGCATATATGGTTTTTGGTTTTCAAGTGCTATGTTTCTTAATTTAAAGTTCTATTATGTCTCTTGATTTTAGGTTTCTATTGTTTGGATTTTTATGTTTTTCTCAGACTTAGTTATTTCTAACCACCTAATTTAATTTTTGTTCAACTTATTAAAAGAATAATGGTTATGTCTATGTTTGAAAAATTCGAGAAAGTTAGTAGATCTAAATCAATGAATATTAAGAAACATAAAGATTTTGGATTGACCAATCCTTAATAAAATTGCTTCAACGGAGATATTTAATCCCCTTTCTAAGTTTTTTTAGTGCGAAGATATTGATGAATATATTCTTAGTTTCCTTTCCAAATTTTTTTCTAAGATATTTATCCAACTAAAAACGTCAATAATAATTTTATTTTTTCTAAGATATTTATCGGCCACTGCCCTAATACCCTTCAATCATGTATATATTTGAAGCGACCATGTCTCGGCCAAAGCTTGAATTCATAGAAAACACATTACTCCATTTGCTTATAGGTTGCTTCCAAAGATTCAAATAAACCCTCGACATCTATTGAAACGGTGGCACCTACAGATGCTGAAATTTCACAAATTAAAACTAAAATTCTCAAGTGTGTTTTGATAATTTCTTCATTGTTCCGGTCTATTCTTTTCTTTTTTACAAATCCAAAGAGTTGGATACTGGTAGTCTTATTTGGAAAAGACTTGTAGGTTTTTCTGTGAGAAAGTAGTAATCGGAAAAGACTATATAAATGTTCTTGGTTACATGATTTACAACTTTTTAATGGGAGATTATTAAGCCAGGTTTGGTATCTGCCAAATGAAAAACTCAGACATGGTTTTTGAAGGATTCACAATCATATGTGTGATAATTAGAACATTAAATGGAAACTATGTATGTGCTTAAAGGCATAACCGCTACACTTTCTAGCACATTTAAAGTAAAAAAAGAATCACTAAACACCTTTCAATTACAATGATAGATTCCTAAATCCTTTTACCTCTTTTTAAGCTCTTATAAATATTAGAGCAATATTCCTCAGATTAGACAATACTTCGAGCAAAGAAGAAGAATAAAACGGAGAAGAAAAAGAAGAAGATGTAGAAGAAAAAGATGACGAAAATGATGAAGAAGTAAGAGAATACGAGGAAGAATCTTTTACAGAGGCGTGGAGTAAAGTATCAACTCTCTTTGGATACAACAAGTAATGGCGATTTCTCAACAAAAACAATCCGAGAAGCTCATGCTTTGGTTAAAAATCTCACTGCAAGTAGCAGTAACAATTACTCAAATTTTGACGCAACAACACGCCCTGATAACCCTAATTCAAATCAGATTGTTGAGCTAAAAGCCATGGTTAGTTTACTTCTCAAAAATCAGCAACGTTCCATGTCTACTTGTGAAGGTTTTGGCGATGCAATCGGCAATTCCCAGAAAGATTTTGATGCAGAAGGGTTTAACAACCAAGATAAAGATGTTAACTATATCAGATATCATCTAAATCAAGGTTTCAATCCAAATTTTAGGAAGCAAGGACCAAATTTTGGATGATGTAATTTTAAGCAAAAATCCCCGCATGCTAATTTTTAGGGTTTTTCAAAAATCCCGGTGAAATCGGTCCCTGCATCTCAAGAGAACAAACTCGAGCTCTTGATGCAACAATTCTTGGTGAGTCAAGAGAAGGCTGTAATAGACATCCACACCAAGATGGACAACATGTACAACTATCTTAATGGTAAGTTTGAAGCTTTCTCTGCTCACATCATAAAGCTCCACATTCAGGCAGTAGAAACTGTTAAAAGATCAATGGAGGATAATATTGGGAAAAAAATAAAATAAGAGGAAGAAGAAAAATTGGAAGAAAAATAAAAAATAAAAACCATAAGAGAAAGACGAAGTAAAATCGGAAGAAGAAGACGAAGAAAAAATGGAGGGAGAAGACGAAGACGGTCAAGAAGAAAAAGGAAAAGAAGAAGAATAATAAAAATATGAAAAAGAAGGAAGAGAAGACAAAGACCAAGACAAAACCGAAAGAAAAAGTCGGAGAAGAACGAAGAAACCAAAAAAAAAAAACATAACGACTTTAGCTGCATGTAATAATCTTAGAAGAAACAGAATAATAATAAAAAGCGAAAAAAACTGAAGAGGAGCCAAAGATGAGGAAGAGAATGAAGACAAAGACAAAAACAAAGAAAACCAGAAGCAGAAGAAAATAAAAAGTCGAATAAGTCAAAGAAGATAAAGACGATGAATAAGAAGAAGGAAAGAAAAGGAAGAAGAAAAACCGAAAGAAGAAGAAAATCCGGAAGAAGAAGACGAAGAAAAACTGGAAGAAGAAGATGAATAAAGAAAAGAAGAGAAAGAATTAAAATGGAAGAAGTAGGAAGAGAAGACCGAAGACGAAGACAAAAAAACGAAGAAAAAGTGAGAGAAGAACAAAGAAACCGTAAAGAAAAGAAAGAATAGTGACTTTGGCTGCAAGTAACAATTCTAGAAGAAACAGAAGAATAAGTAGAAGAACAACAAGGAAGAAGAACGAAGAAGAACAAAGAAGAAACCGAAGAGAAGCACGAAGACGAGAAAGAAGACAAAGAAAAACAAGAAGAAGAAGTCGGATAAGACAAGAAAGACGAAGTTGCTATAAATGTTAAAACCAAAAAATAAAATATTAACCAATGATAACAAAATGTAGTTAATTACTATCATTAACGGACTTTACAAATTCTTCATGCATGCCCATAACATGAGTGAATTACCTAGGAGAAGAAGAAATAATCATTTTGTTTGGTTTCTTGTTTTTTTGTTGAAGTATTTCAGTTGTGTGTCTCCTCTATTTCTCGCCATATCTAATTCTTCCAATATGTTAAAAAAAATATTTCACAAATTACGAAAGTAAACATATTTTTATCTATCGTTTGCGTTTTATATCAACACAAATACAAAAATTACAAAACATAAAAACTCGTTATTTTTAAGGTAATACTCAAAATACTAAAAATATTATTTATGCACATTAATTTTCTACATGCATATAAGTTTAAACACTAACAATCATGCATATTTAATTTTTATAAATGATAAAGTTAGTTGATGGAGCCCTTGAATGCAAGGCAAAGTGCAAAGGAGGTTTAAAGCCCTTCTATAATGTAAGGATAATTCTCACTCCCGGGTTGAACAAGGAAGATGTTGAGATGGCAAAGAGAGCCATGATGAAGACTTTCAAGGTTGAACTAACTGATTGGGGACCAAGCTTCAAAGATGGTTCTCATCCTCCATCCGCCTAAATCGCCTCAAAAACGTCAAGCTAGAGACGTAGAACAAGCGCGCTTGGGAGGCATTCCCAAGATATCTTTTGTACATATTCTTTTTATCTTTTATCTACTTTTATGTGTGTATTTGTGTGTCTTTAATCTCAGGGAGCAAGAGGGACCTTCATGGATGGTTTAGGAGGCAAATAAGGAACTTCAAGGCTGGAACATCAGATTTTGCCACGGGTGTTGCATGGATCGACCAAGGTTGCTGGTTTGGTCGATCTAGATGGTCGATCCAACCTGCACCAGAGAGGAAAAAGTGTTCACTGAATCGACCAAGATGCCCCTGTTGGTCGATCTACTTGGTCGATCCAGCGTGCATTTCCAGAAGGTAAGTTTTCTTAGCCTTTCATGGTTTAACTCGGTTTTCTTTGGTATAACCCGGTTTTTTTTTGTTTAAATTTGAGTTCTAAGCTTGATTTGAGACCTGTTTTAGACAAGATAAAACCTCTTTTCATCTCTCAAACCACGAATTTACTCTCCAACTCTCTCATATCTCTAAGGTTCTTGCAACAAAAAACTCTATTTTTCCTCTAAAACTCTCTCATTTCTTATTGAGGTGCTGTTCGTTTGAGTTTCTGGATGCAGTATCTAGATGTTATGTTTATAAATGAGGGTATTTTAGACTTTTGTAATTTAATATTATGTTTATAAATGAGGTATTTTAGACTTTTGTAATTCTGGACGCACTCTACTTTAAAACTCATCCAAAATATCTGGATGTTTTGGATGAGTTTCATTTTGCATCCAATTTTTGTATCTAGACGCACTTCTTAATTTGACAAAAACGAACAACATCTCATAACTGCATCCAGATGCTGCGTCTGGATGATGAAACGAACAGCCCCTTACACACACACGCATTGTTTTTTAGAGAGGATTTTGAAACTCATATTCTCTTTTGCCATTCAGAACTCCATCATTTTCCAAACACAAGGTATACTCTCTCTCTCTCGTAACTCATCTCCTCAATTGAAATGCAAGGTTAGATCTCAATCTTTGATTTTATGGAGTTATTAGCTTAGGGTTTGAAATTGCTTGCTAATGCTTTGGATAAGGTCTATATGTCTTGGGTTGTTGGTTTCTTGAGAGTTTTTGATGAATTCATGGATAAATTTTGAAATGTCTGCCTCTCAAGGTTCTTAGTGTGAATAGTGACGAAAATTGGTTGAAATTTTGAAAATTTAGGGAAAACAGAAATTGTTAGAGCTTTGTCATTCAAATACTACCACTAAGCATGCTTGATTATTACTTGTTATTAAATTGTTGAGGAACTCTCAAATTTTCATGTTTTGGATTTGAGGAACTCTCAAATTTGTATGTTTTGGATTTGAAGTGAAATGACTATTTTGATGAAATAGGAGAAAACTTAAAATGGTGTTCTCGTGATCTTACTTGCATGTTTGTGTGAACTCTTTGGTTGATGTATGATGTATCTATCAATTTGTGCTCTTTAAATGTCAATTTGTTAAGATTGATGGATAATAGCATTTTGTTTTCATGTATGCCTTGTTATCATTTGGGAAATGCTTTTGTATGCACAACCACTAAGAACACACAACCATGAGCATTTCAATAAGAATGAGTCACCACTCCGATCACTTCTAGTTCCAAGGTACCACACCTACCATTATATTGTTATAGCCAAAAATCAAAAAATTTGAAAAACCAAAAAATATTCATATAGCTTTCACATGTTTCGTTTTTTCTTTTAAGATTGAGTCTAGTGCATATAGGTTGCATTTATATGCATGAGAAAAATGATGAATCTACCTTGTTTAAGCTCTGTACTTAGCCTTCAAAGTGATGTCCTTGTGAATGATCTAATATTTTGCTTAAACATTCTTGAAAATTTGAAACTTCATGTTTTGATCTCTTGGTTTGAAAACTCTTGGTTTTGTCGATTCTTGCTTAACTTGACACCAATTCTATTATATTTGACATTGATTGAATTTAAAATTTTTGTTTATGGGCTTGAAATGCATGTTCATGGTTTTCAATAAAAATATTCGGGTTCTTATCCACTTTTACCTAGACATATCAATTAGGGCCAAAGTCCGAAGTTCGGTTCGATCCGACCCTAAAAAATACCGGGCTCGGACCTAGATATATATGCCAAAAAAAAATCGGGCCTTTCGGGCTAAACCCATTCGGACTAAAGAGTTTTTGGACCTTTGCCCGATTGGGCTCGGACCGACCCAGAAAACCCGAAAATTAACATATGATTTATAATAAATTTAGTAATAAATTTTGTTTAAAGATACTTTCTAAATAGAAAGATAAATTAATTAAAATATTTTCTATATATTTTTCATTGGCCGAAAACCCTAATTCTCTAGTTGTGTCTTACTATAAATCTTCAAAGTAAAATTAATTTCTAGACGCACGCTATCAAGTCTCCACCTTCGTCGTTATTCAATATTGTAAGTCAATGTCTTTTACAAGTCAGTTTATTATTCTAATCATGTATTCATGCATAAATATTATTCTTTAGGAATTGTGAACGATAGATATGTGAGGCCATCACTACTCCTTGATGTTTTTACAATTTTTTTTGAGTTTTTTTATATAGCAAAGCCGATAATTAGAAAAAATTATTGAGACTACGTTTTGTTGGACCTGTCATTGAATAATGTTTTTCAATACATAATAATATACATGTGTGAGTCGAAACTCGAACAATTAGATTTGTCAAAACTTTTGAGGGATCTGAAACTTCTGGAATTAGAATCACAAAAATGAAGATCCAAAGATGGTTTTTATTAAAGTTGTTCGTATGAAAGCAAAAGTACAGAAGTTTTGCTAGGTAAAATTGCCCATCTCTTTCTCAAGAGATGTACATGTCTATATACAAGTCTAAGTCGGCTAGGTCAATATCTAAAGAGATAAGGAAGATTTTCTAATTCCTCAGGATTTTCTTTTAGCAAGCCGGCTACAACCATGGGTTTTGACCTCGTCACATCTCCATTATGGGGTTGAACTCATGGGCTCGTCATCTCGGCCCATACATTCATTTGCTCAGCTCGGCCCAACCCCCCAATCTTTGAGCTTTGGCTCGGGTTGTCAAGGCCCATGTTTGGCTCGAGTGGCGTCAAGCTTCGCGGCTCGGGTGGCATCAACCTTCACGGCTCGGGGGTCGTCGCTTCGCGGCTCGGGTGTCGTTGCTTCGTGGCTCGGGTGTCGTTGCTTCGCGGCTCGGGTGTCATCTCTCTCGCGGTTCGGGTGGCATTACTTCACGGCTCGGGTGGTCTTCATGGGACACCTGAACCGTTTCAGTCATGACCTCCGAACCGTTTTAGTCGCGACACCCGATCCGTTTTTGGCGTGACACCCGAACCACTTTCGGCGTGTCACCCGAACCGTTTTTTGGCGTGACATCCGAACCACTTTTGGGGTGTCACCCGAACCATTTTTGGTGTGATGTCCGAACCACTTTCGGGGTGTCACCCGAGCAGTTTGAGTTTGGCTCCGGCGTTCGCGACACTTAGTTGACACCGAGCCATTTTTATATTTTTTCTCGTCCGTTACCTTTAGGTGGATGAAAATGACCCCAACAATGTGTATGTTTAACATTCAAGTCTTGGAATAATATTATATATATATAGAGAGAGGCATAGCTTGCGTTTGTGTTAATTGGATGGTTCTGTTTTGTTAAAGATTTTATTCTATTAAAAAAAATTATTTTGTTTTGATGATAACTAGTGTTTAAAACTATTTTTGTTTTTGTTTTTACAAACACCAATTCAAGTGGATACAGAGGATGATGATGTGTACGAGTGTAATCAGATGAGTTTAGTGAAGAGGACACATCTTCTCAAAAGAAGAAAACGAAGACTGGTGAAAAAGCTAAACCAAAGAAACAGTCGTTTAACTTCGAAAGTATGGAAACACTTTGATCTTAATGGAAAGAACAGTGATGGTCAAGAAACTGTAAAATGCAAGTATTGTGCTGGGATATTTGTGGTAGAAAAAAATCATGGAACATCAACTATGAAACGTCATGCACAAGGATGTAAGAAACGACCACGAAATGGTAATGTGAGGCAGCTATTGATTGGTGCAGAAGGAAGATTAGCAGCCAAAAAGATTGATCACTATATTGTTGGTGACTTGATAACACTATGCATCATATGCCATGACTTGCCATTTTCTTTTGTTGAGTATCCACGGGTTAGAGAACTCTTGAAGTATTTGAATCCCGAGTACAGAACCATAAGTAGGAATACTGTGGTGGCTGACGTGCTTAAATTTCATGGGATTCGGAAAGAGCAAATGAAGCAGGAGCTAGCTGGAGTTGGTAATAGGATATGCTTGACGTGTGACGTGTGGAGATCAATTAGTATCGAGGGATATATATGTTTGACAGCTCACTATGGGGATGATAGTTGGAAGCTACAGAGTAAAATACTCTCTTTTTTGTGCTATGCCTCCACCGCATTCAAGATTTGAGTTGGCTAAAAAGGTGCTTAGTTGTTTGGAAGATTGGGGAATAGAGAAGAAGATATTTTCTCTTACTCTTGACAATGCATCTTCTAATGATAATATGCAAAGCATATTTAAAGATCAACTCTCATCACGTCATGGTTTGCTATGTGATGGTGAATTTTTCCATATTAGATGTTCTGCACATATCCTCAACCTTATAGTGCAAGATGGTTTGAAATTTGTTGAGGGCGCTTTACATAAGATTCGAGAGACAGTGAAATGGATTAAGTGGTCAGAAGGAAGAAAAGACATGTTCATAGAATGTGTTAAAGATGTTGGTCTTGAGTATGGCGCTGGTTTAAAGATAGATGTTTCTACCAGATGAAATTCTACCTACTTGATGCTTGGTAGTGCGATGAAGTATCGACGTGCTTTCTCCCTATTACAAAGGGCTGAGAAAAATTACAAGTATTGTCCCTCAAATGACGAATGGGATAGAGCAGAAAAGATACATGCCTTCTTAGAACCATTCTACGATATCACCAAGTTGTTTTCAGGTACAAGTTATCATACTATAATTTTATATTTTACATAAACTTAGAAATTAAATGTTTATTAAACACTTTCTTGTTCTTAGGTACAAGTTATCCTAGGGCAAACTTGTATTTTGAAAATTTGGTAAGTATTGGGAAGAGTATACTACTATTCTTGCGATTGGAGCCATTCTAGATCCAAGAATGAAATTAGAGATATTGCAATATTGTTTTGATACTCTTGATCGAAGCACTAGCAAGGCGAAGATGGAAGCAGTGAAGAAAAACTTAAACTTACTCTTTGATCAGTATAAGAGTTGCACTCCAAGTTCGACGAATGTGCCTTCTTCTTCACGTGGAACAAGTTTCAAAACCCAAAATGTAGGACGCTTGACTGCATTCCGTGTAAGATTCTTTCTTTTTATATCTTTAGTTTAATTAAACATTTGATTATTTAAGCCTTATTAAATTTGAATTTGTTTATAATAGGATTTCAAAGCGTATGAAAAACGCACCATTATGGAATAAAGGAAGTCTAAGTTGACTGTGTATTTAGAAGATGATAGGATGGAAATGACTTTTTACGAAGACATGGATGTTTTAGAATGGTGGAAGTGCCAAACACAACATTATGGTGAGTTAGTTCGTATGACATATGATGTTCTTAGCATTCCGATAACCACAGTTGCATCAGAGTCTACATTTAGTATTGCTGCGCATGTCTTGAACAAATATAGAAGTCGTCTTCTACCAAGACACGTGGAAGCATTGATTTGTACACGCACTTGGTTGGATGGATTTACGTTTCGTGATCCAGGAGAAAATATTATTTACTTAATATTTTTAAAATCATTATCTATAAAATTTCAGTGGAACTTTTTATATAATTTATAGATGTCAAAATTTAAAATTGTATTTCTATTTTTATATGTAACTCTGGATGGTGATGAAGATTTAGAAGACACTGAAGGAGATTCGAATCTTGACTCTACTACCTAGACTTTAAGTATTTTGATTATGTTTTATTTGGCAGTACAATTTATTTAGAATTATTTGGATTCATTTGACATTTGCATTCATTTGGTCAAACTTTTGGTTTTAATTAAATTGGATTTTGATAAAAACATATTGGTAGTTGTTCAATCTAGATTTATTTTGATAAATAATTTTTGCTTTTAATTTTATTTTGTTTCTGAGATTTATTGTTTTAAATAAAAGTTCAAAAAGCCCACAATTGCCCTATAGCTCTGTTTGGGCCGGGTCGGGCTTTGAAAAATAGGCCTGAATATTTTTTGGATCGGGCCGGACCGGGTTTAAATATATGCTGGCTTTGCGGGTTTTGGGTTGGGCCCGGGCCGGGCTAACCCGATTGACATGCCTATTTTTACCATCTTTTGTTAACCTTAATGGCCATTCTCATCTTTATAATTGTTTTCATACCTTAGCATATATGTTTGATCTGCATTTTTGAGACGTTGCAGGTAAACTTGCAAAAAATGGCCACTTGGAAGGTTGTTTGCAGAAAATCCTAATTTTGTATATGATTTTATAACGCACATTACCTAAGCTGATTGGCATAAAGTCTATCATCCGACTCGGTCTTTCCTTTTTAGGGATAATTCATATATTAATTATGTTTGACCGCTTGTCCAAAGTTCAATTTGTGAAAAAAATTATTTACTAAATCATGAAGATTATTTTTATTACCTACCATGAATGTTGAAAAAACGGACATGGACTCTATCGAATGACAGAATTGGATAGAAGATTTAGAGAAATTAATTTGTTGACTCGATACACTTTCATACTATTTCAATATATTTAAAAATATTCGTGCATTATTGCTTATCAGACTTATAGAAAAACAGATTATCATAGACAAAGAGCACATGAGACACCGGAGGACTTGCTCTTGCAACCTTCATCCCTGTAAGAATTTTTTTCTCGTTCTACTTTTCAAATATTAGCTATGAGTTCTTCCGTGCACAGTATGAAAATGTAAAGTGACAACATGTCTCATTGACGTAATACACTATGAAGAATTATTTGTCCAAAAGATTGATTGTTTATTAACACCATGTAACTCACCCATTGGATGCACCGGATAATCCAGTTAATTCAATTTTATGCAAAACCGAGTTTTCTTAGCATATTTTCAATGAATCGTCATTTCACCCTATCATAAGCTTTATTCATATATGTTTTGATCGCCATGAATTTACCTTTACATGGATTATTATTCCGGAGGCCGTGGAATATTCCATGAACAATCAAGATACTATAATAAATTAATCGATCCGAAACAAAGGTAGATTGAGTCTCCAAAATTAATTTCACTAGGATTGTTTTCAATCTCTGGCATAATTTTTTATATGATTTTATAACATGCCAAGAACGCTGAAAAATAGAGTTTTTATGTTGTCTGGACCTAGCACTTTTTCCAGGTGAATGATGAAGAAATCTCTTCATACTTCTTCTTCCGATGTCATGGTCGTAAGTGTTTTATTTATTCGTTTCGTTGTAATTCGAGAAATATCTCGCAAAGTCTTCTCAAAATATGTCGGCAAGTGAAGGTAAACAACTCCACAGAGTACTTTACCGCAACTTCTTCAATTTCATTTTTATTATTAACCCAAAAGAATCATAAAGACCTATAACTCGGTTTTCATACTCTTTATTTCTTGGTCACCACATGGAAGAATTTTGAGTTCTGATCCCCTTTCTTAATCCATAAATTCCTTGTTTTCTGTTTTTAAAAGAATTCATTGTCCTTGTATGCCTTCTAATTTCTGGGTAATCTGAACAAGTTCATCTTGCGTTCGATTATTATCATTTTTAATTTTTTTCAAAGTCGTTTGAACTTCTATAATCTTATCTTTTGTATATTAGAATATAGTAAAATTATAGAATATCAAATATTAATATATAAAACTGATATAATGAAAAATTGATATCAAAATGATGGATAAATTGTAAAAAAGTTACAATGCTCAGAGAACTAACCTACAAAAACTCTAATTGCTCAATCAAGATATCAAATTTCATGAAAAGTCGTCAGTTTATAAAGAAAGGGAAAACAAACTGAAATTTTGAGTAATTTGTTTTAAGGAAATGCAATAAAGGTACTTAGCTTCAACAATGGAGTCAATCAAAGACTATAGTTGAGCAACTTAAAATTGTGTCTCGTTTGAAATTAGTTTACTTTTATCTTTTTAAAATTTTAAATTTAAAAGTGACCTCTATGTTGGTCGCACAAACCGTATAAATAAAGTTTACAAAAAAACATCTGCAAATCTGACTCTAGAAACATAATATATTGACCGAGACTTTAGAAATTCTCAATTGATTTCTTAAAAACATATGATTAATTTTCAATTTTTTTACTTTAAAATTTTGATACTATTTTGTTGATAAAATAATATTGAAATTTTTGGATATAAATACATAGAGTCGTAGAAGAAAACAATTCATTGAATACATGGTTTACTTTGATCATTTGCACAAGTTTTTGTATATATGCTTTTGTAAACACTACAAAAAAATAAAATAAAAGTCACAACTTGTGTCACACAAGTCTCTTCTTATCTACATGAGACCAATTTTAAAAGAGACACAATTTTAGGTTTCTCAACTATAGTCTTTGATTGACTTCATTATTGAAGCTGAGGTACCTTTATCACATTTCTTCAAAACAAATTACTCAAATTTTCAGTTCGTTTCCTTTTTTTTATAAACTGACGACCCTCACTTTTTATGAAATTTGATTTCTTGATTGAGCAATTAGAGTTTTTGTAGGTTAATTCTCTGAGCAAACTACTTTCTCCTTCTTATCCACATGAGACTTGTCTGACACAAGTTGTGTCTTTCTTTTAACTTTTTTTTTTTGTAGTCTTTACAAAAATATATATACAAAAATTTGTGCAAATGATCAAAGTAAACCATGTATTCAATGATTTTTTTTCTTCTACCACACTATGTATTTATATCAAAAAATTTCAATATTGTTTTATAAAAAGAAATCAAATTTTGAAGTGAAAAACGAAAATTAATCATATGTTTTAATGTAATGAATTGAGAATTTTAAATTCGAGATCAATATATTATTATAAATTTTTGAAAATGACACTTTTCAAAAATGTCATTTTTCTAAAATCTTTTCAAAAATGTCACTAAAATTATATCAGTTACTCAAAATATAATTTATGTTTGGGTTAACTATTTTATGTTAGAGTTTATGGTTTGTTAGGGATCCAACCCCTTTTTAAGGTTTAGAATTTTAAGGTTTGGGGTTTGTTAGGGGTCAAAACTTTTTTTAAGGTTTAGAATTTTAGGGTTTATGATTCAAATATTCTTAATGAGTGGCATTTTTGAAAATGAACAATTCATGGTGGCGTTTTTGAAAATTAACACACCAAAAGTGACATTTTTGAAATTCTCCCATATATTATAGTCTTTTAAAACTTTTGGTACGTTATTTATTTTTGTTGGATTGTTAATTATTTCTATTAATAAGTTGTTTTATATGTTATTTATTTTTCTAACAAATTAGTTATTTTTTAGAATTGAATTTTAATTTCTAAGAAACAAATATACATTATTTCCCTAAAATCTATAGGATTGATGCATTATTTGCTTCTTATAATTTAAAACTTAATATAAATTTTGAGAATCATCTAGCAAAATAAATTTATTAGTTTTATGGAACATAATATTTTTTAAAATCTTTTGAAAACGACCCACCTTTTATCAATAAATTTTTTGATAAACGTAATAAAAATACTATAAACGTTGCAGGAATGTTTATAATCCCTAATATATTAATTGAGAAGCACCTTTAGAAAATAACCTTGCTTTCATGTGTGATTTACATGATTATTTTGCTGATGTATTTTCACCAGAATGAATTTCAGAGAAATATATAGAAATGGTTTTAAATTACTAGAGTAATTCCAATATATGCCACTCCTATTAATTTGGTTAGAGAATCAAATATATATATATATATCTTATTAAACTAATAAAAAAAAATCAATTATTAATTTTTTTACATCACTTTACATATCTTTCCTTAATTCACGGCAACGAAACATTATAACTAATTATTAAAAATAAAATAATAGTCAATCAAATTGAATAAGAAAGATTTGAAATCATTATATTTCTCCTATCATCTTTGTTTGATTCTATTACTTTTAGAAAGTTGAATCACCACATCATTTATATATATAAAAAATCTAACTTTTTTAAGTATATGTTATAATTGAATTTTTAAAAACGAATATAAATGACTAAATGTGTTAAAAATCTCACTTCGACTATATTATACGAGTGATAGTCCATAAACTTATTATAAAAGAACCCAAAAGATAGACAACCATAGGAGTAGGAAACCTGACTTAATAGGCGTCCATTTAAAAAAATTTATTCGATTTAATCCGGTTCTATAATTAAGTTGTATACTATCGAATAATCTAAATATTATAAATATTTTAATTTATTCAAAAAATTATTATTTTAAATATTTGGAGAATTTCAAAATGCCACTTTGGTGTCTAAATTTTCAAAAATACTACAATTAGTTGTCCATTTTAAAAAATGCCACTTATTAAGAATTTTTTAAATCCTAAACCTTAAAAAGGTTTTTACATCTAACAAACTCTAAACCCTATAAACTAAACTCTAACATAAAATAGTTAACCCAAACATAAATGATATTTTAAGTAAATGATATAGTTTTAGTGGCATTTTTGAAAAGATTTAGAAATGTGGTATTTTTAAAAAGTGGCATTTCAAAAATGACATTTTTCAAAATTTCTCTTATTAAACTAACAAAAAATCAATAATTTACAACAGAAAAATCAACGGACATTTTATAATAGATTATTATAAATAAAATAATAGTCAATCAAGAGAAGAGAAAACTTTTGTATTATATAATAGATTATTAAAAATAAAATAATAGTCAATCAAATTGAATAAGAAAGATTTGAAATCATTCTCTTTCTCCTATCATTTATGTTTGATTCTATTTCTTTAAAAAGTTGATTTTTTTATAGATTTTTTTTTAGCATATGCTATAACCGAATTTTTTAAAACGAACATAAACCACTAAATGTGTTAAAAATCCCACTTCGACTATATTATATTAGTGTTAGTCCATAAACTTATTATAAAAGTGCTATGGTAAAAACAAGTATGGACCACCTGTTTTTACCATAGCACGCATAAGGTAAAAGTGCTTTTACCATTTGACTGAGAATTCAAGCATAGATATTTGAAAGAATTTGAACTTAGTTCCCTATAGGGGATATTTCATACCTAACTCGAGTTCTTGATACGAGAAATCGGTCTCCGTGTTCCGGGTGTTGATACGAGGTATTAGCTCATCTAGTTACTCGATTCTGGGCCCAGATCACCCCGGGTGGCGGGATACATTATCCGGGGTATAGGTCGGGCCCAGATGGCTTTACCTATTTATTTGGGTCCTTGTAGATTCAGACCCAAACTTCTCTAATGCTCTCATCGAAAGATAAACTCCACCAAAAATTTTAAGGTCCCCACCGAGTCGTGAGATACGTGTCATCAGGCGATTCGCTTAACTCAAGATGATTATTTTATCCCCAACAACAAGAATTTGTCAGTGAATCTATAAAATCATCAAACCAGTAAACTTAAGCTAATTAAGAATATAAAAACTCATAAATAAATAACAATAAAATATATTTAAAAAAAAACTAAAAAAAAACTTTGAGAAAATCAATACACAAAGAATTTCTCTTAAAAAAAAACATACTCCTTCCGTTTCTAATTATTGGATGTTTTAGAGTTTTCACACGTATTAAGAGAATTTTTTTTATAAATGCATCATTTTTTTTTACTAAACGATTTTCTATAATTTTTAGCCAATAACAATTCAATAAATCCAATTATTTTAATTAATATTTTTTTAAATTTACAATTATAGAATTAGTCATACATAGAAAATGGAGAACATACATCTTTTTGAAAGAAAAAAAAAATTCTAAAACATCTAACAATTAAAAACGGGAAAAATATATATTAAGAAAAATAATCGGTGCACGTGTACACATCTAGCAGTGAAGCAAATGCTTACTAATGCGACATTGTTCACGCGTGTAAATTGTTTTATTTTTATTTTATCAAGGATGTAGCGAAATCAAATCCAGAGTTCCCTAAAATGAATTTCAAAGCTCCCTAAATGAATCATATGGCATACTAAAAAAAAGTAATCCACTCAAACTAAATCGTAACATAAACCAGTAGTCTAGCGTGTACCTCTTCTGGATTTACAGCGTATCCAATACACAAATTGTTTCATGAAACAGATAATGAATAAAAGCGCGGGTCAAGCATGAAAATTCAGGCACACTTGAGCGAACCAGTTATGAAATAAGAGATGAGATGCACCTCTGGTTCCAATGACCAAAATAATGTTCCTAAAAAGAAAAAGAGAAGCTCCAACTGTGTACTGCTTCATGATTGGGAAGAGCCAAACTTTTACCTCAAGGTTGGTTTAAATGCAAAATGCACCAAAAATGTTTCAGGTCCCATAGCACCAAGGGCTCATGCCAACTGGGAACAGCTAACAGCATCAGTCAGGAAAATGCAAGACACTGAGTAAAAGAAGAAAGTTTCAAATACATATATATGTCACATCGTCTTCCTTCATAGAATCATTCATTTTCTAACTAACAAAGATGAAGCTTTCAATTAAATCTTACAGAGAGTGAACTTGAATCCACTTTTGGAAGCCACAGGTTGATGAGTGAACATAAGTAGAGAATTGCTATAAAATAACAGACCAAACATAACATTAGCTGTTACAAAACATACTACATAGTTTCTAAAAAACCCAAAATGCATCATCCAAATTACAAAGCCACTAAATTCAACTTTTATTCATAAAGATAGAGAGATGTGCACAACAAAAGCAAGCATGATGATTGATGATTCTGATCAAATTCTTAAATTTTGCAAGCGATCATTCACTTCCGCTCTAGCTTTCATTGCTTTAGATCTTTCTTTAATCCTCTGCCACACAGATTCGACATGCATCTCCTTCAAAAGCTCAGGTTGACCTCTCACAAAATTCTTATGACCGAATTCCCATAGTCCAGCAGACCCCATCTTAATTTCTCTAAAGCCCTACCAACAACGACAAAAACACACGTTTATATATATAGCAGCCGATCATTCAAAACTGCAAAAGAATCTTTTGCAAATAGAAAACTTGCATAAAACTTAAGCCTGGAGATAAACTCTGTGACCGTGTCGCAATAGAATCTCGAAAGAATCTTTTTGCAAATTAGCTTTTCCTGATTCCAAATGACGAAACTCTTGTTGCTTTTGCTCCATGAGATGATTGAATCCGATGAAGGATCATCCACCAGCTGATATATACGCTCGTAGAATATATTGCATAGCCTTGGGAGATGGTGACGACCCATCCCTAAAAACTGCAAATCTAAATTCCCCAAAACTTATTGGACAAACGAAGAAGAGAACGCGAAAGGAATCCAGATCTGATGCGGTTCTGATCCGACCCTAATATATTCGTAGCTCGACCTAATTTCTTGGACTTGGGCTTGACGAAAAGTGTGCCATTGGGTTAAACGGCTAGCTTTGAAATTCGTGTTACGCTTGGATATTTTTTATAAAAATTATACTGTAATTTTTTAATAGATAATTTTTTTTAATTACATAAAGCACAACACGCTTAACTTAAACGTAACACGTATGCAAAATTGTAACTCACCAAATCGTGACATGTGTTCATTTTAATTGAGATTGTGACACATGTCAATATACTAATGTATAAAGTTAATTTTAATTTAGATAATATTTCCTTCTTACCTAAAAATTAATTAATCGTTGTTACAGAAGTTATTAATTTGTGAAAGAAGTCAATCAGCTATTAAAGAAAAGAAAAATAAATTAGCATGGCATGAAAAACGAAAAAACATACATCATTGATAAAAAAGGGAAAATAAGTGTCTTGACAAAAAAAAAAGTGTCATGAAAAACGAAAAAACATACATCATTGATAAAAAAAAGAAAATAAGTCATGAATTCGAGAGTTCTACAAATCGATCAAAACTATTTTTCTTTAAATCAATTAGATCGAAATCGTGTTTATCGTCGTACTATCGTACATGTTCTTCAAAAATGGGAAGCTAAAAATCTTAAAGAAAACAATGTACTCATGGGAGTGGAACTTCTATTACTTGATGAAAAGATTAGTATCTTATTACATTGTCTATATATGTATTTATTACATAGATTCATGTTAAAAGTTTTTATTTTTTTAACAGGAAAATACGATTCAATGCTTTGTGCATCATTTTATGCTTCAAATAGGATTCAATGCTTTGTGGATCATTTTATGCTTCAATTCCTCGAATTATCGAAATATCTCCTGGATAAAAAAAAACCCTTTAACATATTTAAATTCCACTCTTTTGTCATCGGATTAATCCGACTAAGTACATTGGCTTCCACATATTTAAATCCGATTAAATAACTGGCGTATATTTAAATTCCACTCTTTTGTCATCGGATAAATCCTTTAAATATCCTCTAGCCGATTTTTATCCGATTTTGACCGAAATAAATCCACCGAATTAATCCGATGACAAAAGAGTGGAATTTAAATATGTTAAAGAATCTTTTTATCCAGAGGATATTTCGATAATTCGAGGAATTTCGAATAGCAAAGAATACACGCCAGATAAGATTGGATGGGCTTGTACGAAGTCAGGGATATATACGGTTAAGACGGGATATTGGGTAGCTCAAAATGGACATAGACATCACAACCAACCAACGAAATTGGGACCATCTGTTATCCACTGCAAGCACAAGCATGGAAGATTAGAGGACCATCATAGCTTAAACATTTTATCTCACAGCTAATATAGGGTTCCTTAGTGATTAACCATTTTTTACGAAGTAGGGGTATTAACGATGACACTTCTTGCCCAAGATGTAGCATAGAAGAAGAAATTATTAACCATATCCTGTTGGAATGTGCCCCGACCGTTCAAATGTGGGAACTATCAAATATTCCAACAGACCTAGAGGTTTTCCCATCCCCCTCGGTATTTTTTAATATTGATTATTTGTTTTGGAGAATCCCAGAGGTGACCAGGAGGGAGAAGGCCTCCCACTCGTTTCCATGGATCATTTGGTATATATGGAAAGTCCGCAACAACAAGGTGTTTAATAAGGTGGATCGGAAACCACCAGATGTTTAAAAATGGCCTTAGGATAGGTTACAACATGGGAGCAAGCAAAGTAAGAGTTGAAGGGACAGAGTCCCCTTCCCCTCCACGTCAGGTCTCAACATTTTTATCGAGTCATTTGGGATCGGTTTACCAAGTTGATGGCTCATGGAAGCACGAAAAAAATGTACTCCAGACTAGGATGGTGTCTAATTTAGCAGAACAGGGTGCTTCATTTACTGGGTGCGGAGGGACAAAGAAGAAACTTAACTCCTTTGCAAGCGGAGCTGGAAAGCTTGATTTGGCCGATGGAATTCATGGTACTGCACCAAGAGTTTACCATCACCTTCCAGATAAATCGCTCGGAGTTAGTAAAAATGGTGTCAGATCCGGAAGTTTGGCCCACTTTTCACATGGTCGGCGATATTTACCAGCCTAAGAGCACGGTTTCGATACTTCACCTTTGAGCAGTTTAGTTGTAGTCTGAATGATAAGACATATTGCTTAACTTGTAATGCTTTATCTCGTTCAGTAGAATTTAGCTATGTAAACGTTGTAATTCTAGATATGAAAGAATTGTGATTATTATGGATCGCATTCTAAAAAACCTAGAGAGAAAGGTCTTGACATATTTGTAAACAATATTTGTTCATACGATTAAATAATGCAAATATTATACTTTTCAAGTTTCTAAGTGATTTGCATTCTTTTCAATTCATTCTAATTACCGGAGGCTAGCCAAATAAATTTTTACCCCGATTTTATTCTAAAATCAATTTTTATCATAGAACCAATTTCTCCACCCATACACTAATATTAAATATAGATTTTAATGATATTGTAGTTATCAATATGTATAAAACATCTTTCCATACGAAGAAACTAACCATAAAGTTGTGCCTATGATCTCCACCTTACAAGACCTTAAGCGTGTGTAGCCCTGCAAATAAGCATGGGAGGGTGTCCCATAAACTTCACTTCACTTACAATATCTTTTAGGACTTTGCTTTGCTTACATCCAAGAGTAACGAACTTATAAATTTCTCCAAAACACCTCTATCAATTTACTTTTTCTAGACTCCCTCCTACTGTTTGTTTGCAAAGAGCATTCATGTTTGTTGGTGGTAGATGCTTAACTCCGCATGTGTTTCCTTGTAACGTTGGGTGAGGTATGTCGAACATTTGATCGCTGGATATCTATACATGCAGCAAAAGCATAAACACTTTTAAGATCAATGTTTACCACTCAAAGGTCTCAGTAAGTCAAGCTAATGTCTTACTTAGGAAGGTTGCTTTCTGACTTGCAAGTTGGGAGACACTCGACTAGACACTCATGATTCGGTTCCACGAAGAATGGTATCTGCGTTGAGAACACATTAGATGCAACGTCAAATATTGTATATATCATTTAGCTAGACCCGGTTCTAACCATGTCAAACACAAAACTAAGACTGATCTGAGAATATAAATGTAAGCAAGCATTGATCATATGGCTAAAAACAACCTCCCTAATAACTACGGCAAATACGTAAACAAGGATTGTAATAGTAGACACAGTGGGCTTAGTAAATAGCCTTACCGAATATCGTTCCTGGCCATTCCCAAGAACACGATGCATGGTGGATCTGTAAGGTCAAAATGCATGTGAGAAATATGTCAGCTAGAAAAAATGACTTCCAAAATCACAATCACTGGTTAATTTGTAGTATTACTTGTAAAAGCCATTGCTCCAACGTTCCAGCATATCGCCAAGATTCACGATAAATGCTCTGTAGACAGAAAATAAATAAATCCACCGAATTGACAAACACAAATATGGATCAGATGCTCAGACTGGAACACATGTAATTAACCAAATTTTCTTAAGTTAGTCATGTATTTAAGGTTAATGGATGATTGACCCAATGAACATAAAAAGAAAAAGTTTTTCGTTTTACCCTTTAACTGGAGGTACATAATCCCACTTCTGAGGCTTTGCGTTCTTATCTTTGCATATCTGCCATCAAGTTTTTAGCAATTTCCCATAACTAACCCGGTCGTTCTAAAAGTTATATGAATAGCAAAAACTGTTCTGCTTAATACCTGGAGTCCGGTAACAGCATCAGTGGCTAACAGAGTCAACATTCCAAAATCAGAATGTGCTCCGCACGCATATATTCCTTTCGAAGGATCAGAAATCCCTAAAGGAGGCAACAAAAGAAGCCAATGGGGTGAGTATAACATTGTCCACACAGAGCTTAAGAAATTATTATGCTCTGTGACCTTCATGAGAAAATATATTACCTTCGTAGTGCAGCAATCGCATAGTTGCGATAGGCTTACCAAGCATCTCTGGCCTATCAAAGTAATCAATATCCAAGTCGAGGGCTAACGCCAATAGTCTTGCAATAGCCTTAGAAACCCTCCTGACCAATGCAAAAAAAGGGGTTCTCATAAGTGAAACTTTCGGTCAAAGTGATTTGTTCCTACAGCTATCTTTCTTCAGATTGTCAAGAACACAAATGAAATATTCAGCTAAACCTGTCAATTCCAAATTCGGTGTAATGAAACAAGAAAACATTAGACTTACAATGCTTCTTGATGATATTTCTCCATGGTCTGTCGCCACCCGGGTAAAACATCTAAGCAAACAAAGATCAAAGTTTATTCAAAGGACAAGAAATTAACATAAACGAAAGAAAAACAACTCACCAGCGTCAGGCCAGGGGTTAGGGCCATAGAATGGCTTATCCCAATCAGGATCATCTTTAGGAACTTCAATTCCAATGTAATAACCCTCTTTGTGATCCCCTAAAACCCAATTAAATAGATTAAATTATTGAGATCAATAAACAACACTCTTGATTAATGTCACACGAACCTTGGAGTTGATTCTCAGGATCTAGGATTTCATCAAGAACAGGTGTATAGCCTCTGTGCTTTTCGTTTCTCAAAACTTTCATCTTTTCCTCTAAAGGAAGAGCGAAAAACTTCTTGCTCTGTTCGAAAACATCGTCCATGAAGTCTTCGTTTATGCCATGATTGATCACATAGAAAAATCCAGAATCCAGACATGCCTGACTCAATATTTTTCGTTTTTGTTTTAAAATAATGATCACAAATCAATAAATCATAATGGAATTTGAGAGTAAACAGATGGAGACAGAGACCTGTTTGAGCAAAACAACGGAATGATGAAGATCATTGTTGGCGAGATCGATGCAATTCAGAGAAGAAACTTTGATGGTCGAGTCTTGTTTCTCCATCTCTCTTTCTCTCTCGATTCTTGTTTTTTCCACCTTAACATTTCTTTGTTTATTTATAGATGAGATTGAAATTGCAGCCGCTCCGACATATCAACTTGTGGTCCTAAAGCCGATTTGGTCAACACCCCAATAATTAGCTTTATATACGGCACATGCGCAATGCACATTAATATTATATAAATCACACAATTATTGCCTTTCTTAAGATTTCAAGGATCGGATTTGTGACATTGGGTCCGATTGGTAATCTAAAGCGGTATAAATTTTCCAGCTGTAAGTTAGAACTGTAAGTTGTTACGGCATAGTGCAAAGCTGTAAAAAATAACTGTAAGAAAAATCTATACAATTAACACTGAGTGTAATGCTTTTGGTATCACTTTTGTGATTGGTACAATCTAAAACATTAGAAATTGTAAAGTGACTGTAAGTTTATTAAGTTTGTTACCAATCAAATCCAATGTTTGAGATGTAGTGCAGAAGAAACTATAAATCATGTTTTTTTTATGTCCACTAGCATTACTTATTCGGAGGTTACTTGATATGGCGATTCAAAATTCAGAACAATGTTTTTTTTTTGATATTATAGTTTATTTGAAAAACACGAAATGATATTAATCACCATCCCATATATTTTAAAATATATGATGATTGAAGTCATGGAGATATGGAAGGCACGAGACAAATGAAAGGAAACGGTTCCCTTTGAAAGTAACGGTTTTTAGATAGATGGTTCTTGACAATGTGATAGTTCGCTCTCTACATTAGGTTGGGTTTGTTTTAGCCGGGATGGAAAATCTTTATTATTAGAAGCAAAAGAACAATGATGAAACTTTTCCCCCTTACATATGGATTTTGAGCCTTATTTTGGGAGATGAAAGGCACGTTATTGCATCAGGAGATAGTCATATTCTTCCAAACTGATATGTTGGAGCTAGTGAATCCAATAGATTGGCCGGCATTTTTGACTCAGTTGATGGAATTCTTGGGTCTAAAGGCCTGTTTTAGTTCTTTCTCATTTACCTCGTATGTAGAATGTAAAAGTAGATTGTTTAGTACATAGTACTAGATTTTGCACGTATTTTTTATTTATGTAAACTATGTTTTTTCGGTTTGGTTAACCAAACTATTTGTTTAATATAAGTATGCTTGTTGACAAAAAAAAAGAATTATGGTGGTTCAAAAGCCATAATTTATAGTAATAGAAAGCTGATTAGGGTGGAGATAATAAATTTAGAAAAAAAATCAAAATTGTTTTTGTATATCTAATATTATATATTGATTTGAACTCAAGTTTACAGAATCATTATACAACACCTTTATGCAATTCATTGCATTAAGCAATTAATAGAAATGATTTACTAAATGAAACGTATATTGACGATGATGTACTACGAAAAGAAATGCTTACTAACCTAATCTGTCATTTTCTTTCTTCGTAATCGATTCTAAACGATTGCGAATATTTCGCTTGACTATCACCTTCTTAATAATATTGTGCTTGGCTATTACTTGCGGCCTCGTCGACAACGTATTGTGATGGCCAGAAGTGAAAGGTCACAATCATCTCTTCATGTAACTTTTCTCCCAGACTGTTTTCCATTTGTAAAAGAAGATGAAAACCCGATTACGATAACATCTCACTAGTTTTGGGATATGAGTCCACAAAACTTCTTTCCAAATCCATTGCGATTGGCCATCGATCGTGCGTAAGGTGACCACATCAGAGATAACTGATGTATAGTGGATATAGGCGATGCAAAATCTCACTTCGACCACTGCTCTAACCGTCCCGAATGGAGATTAGAAGAAATCTGAATTAAATCACTGAAAAATTGAGTGACAAAGCGTTTCTCGCATTATCGATTTGAAAACCATAAAAATTTACGATTATTGTTTGTATTTCAGAGAGAACTGCATGACTCTGACAAAAAAAACATTCGCTGATGAGGGGAAGCACTTGATAACGATGAGTTGCATTTTGGATCACACATTGCTCTCTCACTTCAAAGCCTCAATCTCGTTATGCTTCACTTGATGAAGAAGAGAACATGCTTTAGCGGTAGTAAACCACCGTTGGAAAGTCGAAAACATACAATATAAGGATGTCACATTATTAAAAACATACAAGGTTAGGATTTTTTCATTCTGAGGAAATTATCGAAGAAAAAACAAATTATTTAGGATAAATTTATTCACTTAGTTTAAGCGAATCTCTTAGCACCATTTGCTTAGTGGGTCTTTTAGACCAGCCCTAGAGCTATTTGGGTCTGAGCTACTAATATCGCTCAAATTAAATCCCTAGAGCTACTCTATCAAATTAAGAGATCGATGCAGTACGTAGGGGTCGAATCCACAAGGACTCAAAAACCTCACGATAGATTTTTTCGTTTCAAATTCAGCTAAGCGAGTATGAAATAAATTAAGTAACAATGCAAATAATAATTAAAACGGGTTGTTTATCAGATGGGGAAAGCGCCAGGTCTAGAGAATTTCTCAGGAAATCAAGTAATGAAAATCAATTAATTGGTTAAGATCGAGTTACGAACAAGTTCCAGATCAAACCACTAATGTAAAATAAACCAACTTTCGTTGCGAGAATTAACTATGTTTAAAACTTAAGAAATCAAATTTCTTTGTGAATCCTAACTTCTAAACAAGCATTAAGCGCATGTTCAATTTGTTCACAAATTATCTAATCCAAATTTCTTTGCAATTATCTAATTTGCTCACTCTAGGTTTTGATCAGATTATAAATCACACTGTCATGCCAATTTAACAGCCTAAGATCGAGATTCTAGGTGATCAATCCAGAACTAGCTTTAAGTGCAACCTAGGTGAAGAACTATCAAGTTTGAATCCTAACCAATAAATCAACACATCATTCCATGAAATCCCTAATGAGAATTCCTAAACCCAACAATGGATCTACTCACACATATCAATTGAAATCAAAGACATGAATAAGATAGATATCACAGAAATCAGAAAAGAGAAATAGAAACATGGGTTCGAAATCTTCTCTCAAAGTAATACAAAGTATCAGATCAGCCCCAAAGCTCTAAATCTCTAAGTCTTCTCTAAACCAAAAGTAAAATCAATGAAAATTCTGTCTCCAAGTAAACGTGCCTCCCTCAAACTCAAAAACCCTAAAATATAGTCTAAAACACGAGCTGGGTCCTTCTGTAAATACATGAAACTTCAGGGTAAAGTTGCAAATCTCCAAAAAGTTTTGGTTTCACATGGAAGTATAAAAAATCGGGCTGTGTCGACCGACACACATGGTTGTGTTGGTCGACACAGCTGAACTTGAAAAACACCAACTTCGATTTTTCAGCTACAATTCTCCATAATTGGTCCATAATGTCCAAATGATCCCAAATTGTGTGTAGACCTGTAAAGGACTCGAAAAGGACTCGAAAGACACATAAAACACTCGATTATGTACATATATCATGGCTTTAAAACCCATAAAAACCATGATATATCAACTCTCCCAGACTTAGCTTTTGCTTGCCCTCAAGCAAACAGAGAACTGAGTAAAAGGAAGAAGTTTGAAAACACGAAAACTCACCTTCTTTCAGAGCATCACATTGACCAATCACTATGTAATCCACATGCAACAAAAACCAATCTAAATCTAACCACCATGTATTTCACCGTAGACATTCGCAACTTTCTCGATTCAACCCACAATTTCGCAACATAGTCCATAAACCCTTCATTGCTGGGTCTCATCTCTAATCTCAACTTATCACAAACCGAGCCCAAGAAGCCTTGATGGACCAAATCCATAAAGAATTTGGAAAACCGAGCCGTTGAACTAAAGAGCTCGGATCAGTTCGGCAACATACTAAAGAGATCGGTTTGGTGATGAAAAACAAGATCTTTGAGCTAGATTTCCAATGGAGTTGGAATCATATCATTTAGAGCTGAGGTTGGCAAGATACACCCGATTTACTAAAGACATATCAATATGTGCTTGTCGTACCCGAGCCGTAGAAGAAGGGGCTCAGTGTCACCAGAGCAGAAGGCAACCCGAGCCAAAATTTGGTCAGAAGATAGATGATTGAGTTAGCTTTCATCCAAAAGAAGTTTGAAGTCATTTGGATCAACGATCAGAAAGTTACACCAATGTTGGGGTCAGATTCCACCTCTTGAGAATCAACGATTGAAAAATGGCTAAGTATGAAAGAGCATTAGCAATTGGATCCCTAACCATGAAAGAGTTGGATCGGGATCCCTAACCGTGAAGGAGTTGGATAGAGATCCCTAACCGTGAAGGAGTTGGATCGGGATTCCTAACCGTGAAGGAGTTGGACCGGGATCCCTAACCGTGAAGGAAGAGTTGGATCGGGATCCCTAACCATGAAGGAAGAGTTGTATCGAGATCCCTAACCGTGGAGGAAGGGTTGGATCGAGATCCCTAACCGTGGAGGAAGGGTTGGATCGGGATCCCTAACCGTGAATGAAGGAGTTGGATCGGGATCCCTAACCGTGACAAGGAAGAGTTGGATCGAGATCCCTAACCATGAAGGAAGAGTTGGATCAAGATCCCTAACCATGAAGGAAAAGTTGGATCGGGGTCAAGCCAAACGGATCAAGGTCAAGGCAAGGAGATCGAAGTTGTCGCCACCCGAACAATGACACGAAGCAACCCCGAGCCGTGAACCATGGTGTCACCCGAACCATGAACCATGGTGTCCCCCGAGCCGTGAACCATGGTGTCACCCGAGCCGTGAAACATGGTGTCACCCGAGCCGTGAACCATGGTGTCACCCGAGCCGTGAACCAAGGTGTCACCCGAGCCGTGAACCATGGTGTCACCCGAGCCGTGAACCATGGTGTCACCCGAGCCGTTGACCATGGTGCCACCCGAGCCGTGAACCATTGTGTCACCCGAGCCGTGAACCATGGTGTCACCCAAGCCATTAACCATGGTGTCACCCGAGCCATGAACCATGGTGTCACCCGAGCCGTGAACCATGGTGTCACCCAAGCCGTGAACCATGGTGTCATCCGAGCCGTGAACCATGGTGTCACCCGAGCCGTGAACCATGGTGTCACCCGAGCCGTGAACCATGGTGTCACCCGAGCCGTGAACCATGGTGTCACCCGAGCCGTGAAATCCGTGAACCATGCTGTCACCCGATCCGTGAACCATGGTGTCACCCGAACCGTGAACCATGGTGTCCCCCGAGCCGTGAACCATGGTGTCACCCGAGCCGTGAACCATGGTGTCACTCGAGCCGTGAACCATGGTGTCACCCGAGCCGTGAAATCCGTGAACCATGCTGTCACCCGATCCGTGAACCATGGTGTCACCCGAACCGTGAACCATGGTGTCCCCCGAGCCGTGAACCATGGTGTCACCCGAGCCGTGAAACATGGTGTCACCCGAGCCGTGAACCATGGTGTCACCCGAGCCGTGACCCAAGGTGTCACCCGAGCCGTGAACCATGGTGTCACCCGAGCCGTGAACCATGGTGTCACCCGAGCCGTGAACCATGGTGTCACCCGAGCCTTTAACCATGGTGTCACCCGAGCCGTGAACCATGGTGTCACCCGAGCCG
This sequence comes from Pseudoturritis turrita, assembly GCA_900406555.1. NCBI lineage: Eukaryota > Viridiplantae > Streptophyta > Magnoliopsida > Brassicales > Brassicaceae > Pseudoturritis > Pseudoturritis turrita. Next base: position 251,352 of record OVBL01000925.1, on the reverse strand, counting down.
TGAACCATGGTGTCACCCAAGCCGTGAACCATGGTGTCATCCGAGCCATGAACCATGGTGTCACCTGAGCCGTGAACCATGGTGTCACCCGGGCCGTGAACCATGGTGTCACCCGAGCCGTGAACCATGGTGTCACCCGAGCCGTGAACCATGGTGTCACCCGATCCGTGAACTATGCTGTCACCCGATCCGTGAACCATGGTGTCACCCGAGCCGTGAACCATGGTGTCACCCGAGCCGTGAACCATGCTGTCACCTGATCCGTGAACCATGGTGTCACCTGAGCTAAAGGAAATGGTTTCAACGAAACCAAGCCTGGCCCAAGACAACGAAGAATTCACAACAAGTCCACAAACGGGAGTGGGTCGAACCTGGACAAGAAGCCCAGCAGGCCGAGCCGACTTAAGAAAGGAAAACACCCGAAGAAACAGGAAATCTTCCTTATCTCTTAGGAATAGGTTTGGCCGACTCTGGCTTATATATATACTCTTGTACACCCTCAGAAAAGAGGATCCGCAATTAATCTAGCAAAACTCTGTACTTTTTCTCTCATACAAAAGCTTTCGAAACAACTTAATAAAATTCCATCTTTGGATCTCTGTTCGTGTTTTTGGGTGGTTTTTACTCAGAAGTTTCAGATCTCTCTAAAAGACGAGACGAATTTAATTGGCGTAGATTTATACTCCCACAATTTGGCGCTAGAAGGAGGGGGATTGAAATTTTCTTACACCGAAGAACCACCACAAAATCAATCCGAAGACGATGACCAACGACGGAGACGATAGCGCTGCTGACACCAGAAAAGCCGGCGTGGAGGATCCGACGAACCAACCCAAAGACGCTGGGGAGACTTCGACAATGCTCACGAAGATGAAAGCCATGCTGGAGACACTGCTCAAAAAGGCGGAGGAGCAAGACCAGCTGAACAGCACGATGACGGGAGAGCTGAAGGCCCTGACAACGGCTAGTCGAACCCGAGGCGTGGGATCAGGTCTGGATCCAGCAAGACGAACCGGAAGGCGCCTCAATCCAACAGCCCTGGATTTCTCAACCCCGCTCAACCCGCCAAGAACCCGTGGAAGATTGCAGCCACTCCATCAAAGCTCAACAAACCTAGCCTCCGGAATACAAGGAGCAAACGACACACCGATGGAAGAGGAGCCCGCCCCAATCATCAATCTGGAGGAGGAGAATCGAATGGAGCAAAATGCGGAGGGCCGTGATAACCCCGAACCCTTAGCAGCTGGTCAGACCCGAACTAAAAGATGCTAGGCCATCCTGGAAGGAGATCAAGAGCTAACCAAGGAGGAGGAGAACATACTCTGGGCCGAGCAAGCACGGGTCAATGAAGAGCGCAGAGCAGGAGTCCGAGCCCAGAAAGAAGAGATGGCCATGATGCGGGCAGATATGGACCGAGCAGCTGCCGACATAAAAGCTGTCCGATCCATGATGCACAACGCAACTAGCAAGGTGCCGGAGATAGATCGTGTATTGGAGGAAGCGCAGAACACCCCGTTCACAGCACGGATTACTAGCACAAGAATCCCAGACCCTGGAAAGATGAAAGTCCCGATCTACGAAGGAAAGACCGATCCAAAAGAGCATCTAACGGCTTTTGCTATAGCCATGGGGCGCTTTAACTTCAAAGAAAATGAAAGAGACGCCGGGCAGTGCCTTCTCTTCGTGGAGCATCTCAAAGGACCAGCGCTTCAATGGTTTTCCAGGCTCGAGCGAAACTCCATCGACAGCTACAACAAACTGTCCGCGGCGTTCTTGAAGCATTACTCCATATTCATGGATCCCGGAACATCCGACGCTGATATGTGGACCCTGGCTCAAGGGCAGAATGAAACACTCCGGAGCTTCATCGGAAGATTCAAAGCCGTCATGTCCAAAGTAGAAGGCCTGAGCGACAAAGTAGCCCTACTAGCCCTGAAGCGAGCACTCTGGTTCAACTCCGATTTTCGTAAAGAAATCGCGCTGAACGCCCCCACGACGATACAGGATGCGATGCATCGATCTGCAGATTTCATCACCGAAGAAGAAGAAATGAAGATCCTAACCGAGAAGTATGGGAAAACAAAGACAACAAACCACTCTCCCCAAGTTTCAACCCCCTCTAATGCTAAGAGGAATAACCAAAGTTCCGGCTATGTGCAACACGAGGGAGGTTTTCAAGGAGCTCATAACTATCAAATCGATGTCCCTGGGTTCGGTCGAGTAAGAGGCCGAGGCCGCGAAAGAAGTTCACGGAGTACGTGGACCAAAAGCGAAAGTTCTTATGACGAAATGGCCTACTGCGAATATCATCATTACTACAGACACTCAACGGGGAATTGTCAGAGTCTTGGCAAAAAACTCACGGCGAAACTAATGGCGGGAGAACTCGGTGACACTATCACCCTCAAAGATCTCGAACGAGAAGACGAAGAAGACTAGCCTGATCAGGCTGCCCAAACTAGAGATGCGATTAAGAGAGGGAGGCAAACCGACGAGGCAACACAACATGATTCCCGTAGAAGAATTAACATGATAATGGGAGGATCCTAGTACTGCATAGATACGGTATCCGCAATCAAGGCTTTCCAATGCAAGATGGATGTTAGCACCAACTGGTCAGTGCCCGCCAATTTGCCAAATGACGTGATTTCGTTCGAACAAAGTGAAGCAGTCAGCATTGACCAGACTCATATCAACCTCTCGTTATCGAGCTGATCATAAGAGACCATGACATTGCTAAAGTGCTGATCGATACGGGAAGTTCTGTCGATGTTATTTTTCGAGAAACATTAAGGCATATGGAGATCAACCTATCCGAAGTTACAGAAACACCGGAGCCACTAACCGGATTTTCAGGAGAAACAATGATGATACTTGGAACGATCAGGCTACCCGTTCGAGCCGAAGGAGTAACAAAGATTGTAGAATTTTCGGTGGTAGATCATCCCGCGATATACAACGTAATCATGGGAACCCCTTGGATAAATTCTATGAGAGCTGTCCCATCAACATACCACATTTGCATTAAGTTTCCGACGCCGAACGGAATCAAAAACATTCGTGAAAATCAGAAGGAGTCCCAAAGCTTTGTTATGGCCAAGTATAAGCTCAGGAATCCCATAGCAGAACTTAACACGAAGACGAAACAGAAGAAAGCCAAGCCGAACCGACAACCTAAGAACGAGCTATCTAACTTCAATTCGAACGGGAGTGTACGAGCTCACTAACATTACCGACATTTCAGTACCAGGATCTCAGAATACAATGCATCTCAAGAAACACTAATGTATTTTACATGAACTACAAGGCGGCTTGATCTCTGTAAAAGGGTACGTAGGCAGCTCATCTTCGGATGAGTTCAGCTGTCCCCTTCCTTAAAAAAAAGGGGGAGAGTGGGTACATATACTCGTATACTCCCATCTTTATAATAGACTCTATGTCTAATTAAAGCAAACTTTTCGAAGCTAAGATCTTCAAATCACATCCTTTACGGATTACTACAGCCTTAACAAAACAGGCATCCCACTCACATCCTCTACGGATTACCAGTGTCAACTAAACAGACATTTCATATCACCTCATTGCTGTTGGCCACAGCAACGGGACATTACATCATTCTCAGGATTAAAAGCGCGCTATACAAATATTTATTCATTGTCGGAGCGGATATGTTTACGGTAATGTATCTGTAAACCGAAATATTCATCCTAAACTATACAAGCATATGTCCATTGTCGAAGCGGATATATTTATGGTAACATATCCGTAAACCGAAATGTTCAAACTAAACTATGCAAACATATGTTCATTATTGGAGCAGATATGTTTATGGTAACGTATCCGTAAGTCGAAATGTTCATTTAAAACCCAGCAACTGATCGCTGGTCGCAACATCTTAGAAACTTAACACTAAACGTATATGACTAGCGTGAGATACATAAACATGTTTCGTCTAAACCAAGATATCACACGCTAGTCTTTAACATCTCAAAAACATAGTACTAAATGTATGTCATTTAGTATGAGATACTTAAAAATGTTTTATCGAAATGGCCATGTAAGTCGAAGGTACATCGTAGACCCTAAAACCGGAGGCAATAACCAAAACCCAGCAATCACTCGCTCCTTAGCACGCTGGTCTTTCACTTCTTAAAACCCAGTAGACATCGCATCCTCATGATAATCTTGGCACATCGCGTTTTCCTTGGCACAACGCCACATCCTTTTTTCCTCGGCAAAACGGCTCGTCATGTTTTCCCCGGCCTAAATGCCTCGCCAAGTACTCTTACGAGAAAACAGCTCGGCAATTTGATCGAAGACACAGCTCGACGATTTGATCGAAGATACAACTCAGCAAAGTGATCAAAGAAATGGTTTGGCACGTCATAAACGACAATTTCAGCTCGGCATGTTGATCTTAGTAACGACTACTTTCACCTCGGCATCACCATTGTGGGGGTCCAAACTCGCACAATCAAAAACTTGTAAAGAGATTTAGGGATTTGACAAATTTCTATGTAAAGAAACCAAGAAACGGAGATCCAAAGATGGAGATTTTATTCAAGCTGTTTTGAAAGCTGTTTGTAAAGTAATAAGTGTTTTGCTAGGTCAATTTTCGGATCCCTTTTTCAAAGGGGGTACACGTCTTATTTATACAAGAGTAAGTCGGCTAGGCCTGTTTCCTAAAGGTATTTGGAAAACTTCCTTTCTCTGGCTCGGATGTGGGCTTCTTTCTTAGGCCTAACATCTTGCCCCACCAATCTCTTATGGCTCGTTGCCTCGGCCCAATAAAATATTGGGCTCGTTGCTCCGCTGGGTCGTCGGTGAGCTGGCTTGTCGTTTGTCTCGCCTGCTTCTCCCAATTCTGAGCCAGGTAGTTGGCTCATTACCTGACTTCCCTTGATGCCGAGCCAGAAAGTTGGTTTGCCAACATGTTGGCTCGTCACCGCTTGTTGGTTTGCCAACACGTTGGCTCGTCACCGTTCGTTGATTTGCCAACATGCTGGCTCGTCACTTGTTTCTTCATGCTGCCTAGCCAAGATATTGGCTCTTCTCCTGATTCTTCCATTGCCTAGCCAAGATGTTGGCTCGTCATCGTTTCTTCATGCTGCCGAGCCAGGATGTTGGCTCGTCACTCCTTTCTGCCTAGCCAAGATGTTGGCTCGTCTCTCCTTTCTCCTTACTGCCTAGCCAAGATATTGGCTCGTCTCCTTTCTCCTTACTGCCTAGCCAAGATGTTGGCTCGTTTCCTGATTCTTCCATTGCCTAGCCAAGATGTTGGCTCGTCATCGTTTCTTCACGCTGCCGAGCCAGGATGTTGGCTCGTCACTCCTTTCTGCCTAGCCAAGATGTTGGCTCGTCGCCTAGCCAAATGTTGGCTCGTCAATGCTTGCCTCTGCCGCCGAGCCAAGAGTCTGTGCTTGCTTGGCTAGACTTTTCTCCATACTTAGTCTTATCAGCAGTTGATCTCGCTGAGGTGAAAACCGACCCCAACAGTTCGAGATCGAGATCAACATGGTGTCACCCGAGGTGAAAACCGACCCCAGCTCGGTAGTATTATTAATAATAGTGACGAGGTGAGAAGTCAAGATCGAGATCAACTCTCTTTGGGCTACCGAGCCAGATTTGTGGTGAAGTTGTCATCCGGACATTGACGCATGCCGAGCCAAACTGAGTGTTGCCGAGGAGTTTTATTTCCGAGCCAACACTGGAATATCTTATCGCCGAACCAACCCCTCGACATGCTGCTTATTCGTCTTCAATTGCGTTGCCGAGCCACTTTGGCCTGTGATATATTTGTTTTCATTCTGCCGAACCGACACCTTTGTCATGCTGCCGAGCCAACTTATCATTCGTTTGACCGAGCTGTTTTGGCTTGTTATCTTGCTGCATTGCTTAGACTGTTATTTCGCCGAGCCGTCTTCTTCTGGTACGCTGCCGAACAATCCCAATAAGTGATATGTTTTTGGCTCGGCAGTAATGTTGGCTTGAAGTGTCTCTGTTCATGATTACAACTTTATTGGGAACTGTAAGCGTTTCGCATGTTCCTGAGGCCGCGTGGCGTTACGCGCTTTACTTTTATGCGCCTTTATATTCAGATCCTTGTTTCACTCTTCATAACTCACTCCTCTTCATTTCCGAAAAATCAGGTAGCTCTCTTCTCTATCTTCTTTTCTCTCTATTTGTTTAAGTTGTTGGCTAGGTTTCCATCGATTCTCCTGTTCCGCCGCCGCCACTATTGAATTTTCTGATCCATCTTCAAACGTGGCTCGGCGTCTCCTTACATTTTTCGATCCATCTTCAAATGCGTCCGGCGAGTGTTTGAATTTTCCGATCCATCTTCATCCAGATCGAATTATTCTCCTTCATCTTCTGTTTCCGAGCCAAAAATCTCTCCAAATTCTTTCTAAGTATCAACTTGACTATGAGCCAGAATCATCAATGTCTATTATCACCGAGCTACAGGATTCTATTGGTTCGGCAACTTCCGCTTCACTGCTGGGTCGCAAGATGGTTTTATCTCCAGAGGTTTCCGAGCCGGTCGAACCTAGTTCTTCGTTGGGTCGGTTGCAAACTGTCGTCCTGTCTTTGGTTGACGAGGCTATTGATGCCGAGGCGGATGCCGAGGCAGTTTTGATTCAGAGAGCTCTCGCAGAATTCAAAGCCGAGCCGACGGAGTATGTTATCGACGAGGCAGAAAAGATACGGTTGGAGAGATTATTTGCGAGCCATCAAGCCAGTACGTCGACGAGGCGAAAACCCAAGAGGAAAGCGCCCAAGAGACGTCCTGACCCACCTGGTTCGTCTTTGTGCACTGTGGAGTCCTTGGAGGCACTGAGGCATCGATTTCATATTTCAGAAGGCGTCGAACTGGTTGTCCCCGCTCCAACTGACCGAGCTGAATCTCCGCCGCCTGGGTATTTCACTCTCTATGAGAGTTTCTTCTACGGTTGCCTACTCTGGTTTCCGATTCCCAGCTTGATCGTCCATTTCCTATACAAACACGGGTTAGCGCCGAGCCAAATTACACCTCGTGGTATGCATCACTTAGTCGGGATCCTGGTTCGGAGCTACGAGTGTGATGTGACTGTTCGCATCTCCCATCTTCGGTAGTTCCTTGAGTTCCGAAAGATCAAGAACTCCCGAGCCTACTATATTTCCAATAAAAAGCAAAGAAAAATAATCGAAGGCTTCCGAAGCAAGGACGGCGATTGGGGGCACTATTTCTTCTTTGTTCCTATCAATGATGCTACGGTAGAAGCCGAAAACATCCATTACGTCAAGTCGGAGTGGGGAGATATTGGTGGGCGAGCCGTAGACTCTTCAGGAGATTCGCTAAGTTTTGCTTTGTAGCGAGCTGAGCACTTTTTTTTTGTACTTTTGCAGTTCGGCAGATTCTCCCACGCTACCCAGAAGACACGCTTACGCTTCGGAGCACAGTCGTCGCTAGGAAGTGCCATTGGGAAAAACATTTTTCCCTAAGAAGAGTTGAAAAAGCCCGAGCTACCTTCGCCGGTGTTGAAGTATCTGACAGCTCGGAGTCCGAATTTTCATTGCCAAGTCCTCCAAGGAAAAAGATGGGGAAAAGGCTAACGATCCGCGATAAACAGGCAATGAAGGAGAAGGAAGCAAGAGATGCAGCTAGCCGAACCGACGAGGCAACAAAAGGAGTTGATCAATCCGCTGAGCCAGTTGCCGAGGCGGTTACCCAGCTGCCACCGAGGTGGAGCAACAGCTTCTTCCCGAGCCTCTAGCAGTTGATGCAGAAACCAGGGAAGTGGTGTCTGCTATTGTTCCCGTTGCTAGGCCTTCTAGCTCGATGGTTGTTCAACACAAGGATGTCCGGAAGAAACGCGCTGTTGCCGAGCCTGACAAGGAAAAGAACAAAGAAAAACCAAAAAGGAAACGCCAAAAACCTTCCGATCCAACTCCAGCCGAGCCATCACTAGCGTTCAGACACGAAGGATCCGAGCCGATCTGTAATGACGGGGAAGCTTCTGCGACTCTCTTCTCGCAGGTCCGTTGCTCAGGGGATAGGCTGCCTCCTATCGATGTTCTATCTCATGGCGACTTGCACACCGACATGTCGCTCCGAGGAACCAAGGTATGTCTCGTAGATTGAATATTTCGCCAAGTAGAACGCTTTAAATGCTGACTGTCTCTTCTTATGGCCAGTTTGTTGCGTCCATAAACAAGATCGTCGCCGCCTTCGAGCAGGACGTGCGAAAGGATAGGCGCCAGATCGAGGATGCTCAAAAGGACGTATCTTTCCTTCGAAGCAGGGTTGCCGAGCTGGAAGGCAAACATGCGGACGAGCTGGCGACTGTTGCAGCTCGGATCGAAGCTCTCGAGAAGGACAAGGCGTTCCTTAAGGAAGAGTGGAACAAAGCCGGTGATTTGGCTATGAGAATAGATCGCTCCAAGCAGAAAAAGGCTGCCGAAATTGAATCCTTGAAGAGGCAACTCACTGCCGTAAAAGCTTTGCACGAGGCAGATGTGAAGAAGGCGCAGAAAGCAGCGAGGCGGGAGATGTCCGAGAGATTCCAGGAACGGCTCGCTAAGATTGAGAAATAGATTGACGAGCTGAGAGAGGCGAAAGAGAAGGAGCTTGATCTGGCCCAGGTTGATAGCAATCTTCAGTTGCTCGAAATTCTGCAGAAAGAGGATGCGCCTACCCTTGACTCCGAGGTGGCGAAACTAACGGGCTGGAGAGCTGATCTGGCCGAGGCGGCTGATGAGTTCGAGAAGATTGAGGCCGAGCTGAAGAAAGATCTGACGCTTTCTCCTGTTTCTTCAGAGTCCACGGGCACTCTCTTAGGGAGCGAACCAATGGAAAACGCGGCGGCGAACGTTGGTGTTGGAGATTTTTCCGGCTCGAACGCTGGTATGCCTGGGATTTCTGCTCTCGCTGCTGAGAAACCTTCCGAGCCAGATCCTCTCGAATGATCTTTTTTCTCTGTTTCTTTAACTTAAAAACTCCTTTGTCTTTTATTCGGTATTTTTGGGAAGACAAGTGCCTGGATGGCTTTATCCACTACTAAGCTTTGTAATGATTGTTGTTTGTCGGCATAACATCTTTTTGTTTAAGATTATCTGCTTTTGCTTAAGTAATCTCTTACTTCTGCTCTGATGTGATATTGCGAACCATCTTTGTTCAGGGAAAGTATGGTTATCTTTGTATTGAGTGCTTTTGTTGTCAGTTTAGGGTTCGCGGTGATCCGACTTACATTCCCGTTTTTTGACAATGAAACATACTTAATCTCATACTAACTTTTTAGGTCTAGTATAATGTTTCAGAGATGTTTATGACCAGTGTACCAAGAGGCGTTTACTGGGTTTTAGAGTTTAGTTTGAGTGTTAAGACTTGCGAGTTCTCGACTTACGGGTCCCTCTCAAAGATAAACTTGTAAGAATATCACTCAGGATATACCTTTCGGATATTAGATTAGGATATACCTAACCGAAATTTGTATAGCGCGCTTTCATACCCGTAAGAGGGTGTTGAGAACCTTTAATCCCGTATAGAGATAATGGTTAAAATCCATAAAGGATGTGGTTGTCCGTCTGTTGTGGCCAGCAACGGGCGAGGTGATGAATATCCATGAAGGATGTAAAGATGTAACTTGTGTAGACTAAGTGACATGAGTTGTGTTAGAAAAAATTTGAAGTTATTACCTTTAAAGAATGATGCGAGGTGTGGGAGTATACATGTATACGTACCCACTCCCCCCCCCTTTTTGAGGAGGGGGACAACTGAACCCATCCGAAGACGAGCTGCCAACGTAACCTTTTCAGGGATCAAGTCGTCTCGTAGTTCATGTGAAGTGATTTAGTGGTAATACCTCTTTAGGTGCATTGCGTTCCAAGATCTTGGTATCGGAACATCAAACATGTTTGAGAGCTCGTATACTCCTGGTCGAACTGCCTTGGTGATTTTGTAGGGTCCTTCCCAGTTCGCTCCTAGTTTGCCAGCGTTTGTTTCGGCTGTGTTCTGAAAAACTTTGCGGAGAACCAGATCGCCTTCTTTGAACTTGCGACTTCTGACGTTAGTGTTGTAATACTTAGCTGCTGCCTGTTGATAATTTTGAATCCGAACGAGTGCCTGATCCCTTCGTTCGTTAACCAAGTCCAACTCATCGAGTAGCATGAGGCGATTCAGTCCTTCCTGCCCAAAAGAAGTATGCGGCGGACTCCAGGAAATTGGACCTCGGCTGGGATGACACATTCGGTACCATGGACAAGAGCAAAGGGTGTTTCTCCAGTGGCGCCGCGGAGTGGTTCGGTGCGACCATAATACTCCTTCAAGTTATCTGTCCAGCGTCCCTTCTTTGCATCAAGGCGTTTTTTCAAGCCATCCAGGATAGTCTTGTTTACTGCTTCTACTTGTCCATTCCCTTGTGGGTAGCGTGGCGTAGACTTGCTGAGTCGTATCTTCCATTTTTCGCAGAAGGCTTCAAACCTTGTAGAGATAAATTGTGAGCCGTTGTCCGTAACAATTTCGTAGGAAACTCCATGTCGGCATAAGATATTTTTCCAGACGAAATTTTCGACTTGGGCATCCTTTATGTTGGCGTAAGATCTGCTTCTACCCATTTTGAGAAGTAATCTGTCAGAACCAGCAAGAACCTCTTTTGTTTGGACCTATGCAGAGGCCCGACGATGTCCATTGACCAGCGCATGAAGGGGTAGGGCGCTGAGATTGATGATAGCAACTCCGTAGGTTGATGAATCATTGGGTCATGTCGTTGGCATTTTTTCGCACCTGGCGGAGAACTTTTCACAGTCCTTCACCATCGTTGGCCAATAGTAGCCATGACGCTTGATCTTGACCGCCAAAGCTCTTCCGCCGGAGTGATTGCCACACGAGCCACTATGGACCTCTTCCATGATGTTTCTCGCTTCGGCGCCTTCGACGCAAGCCATCAGTGGTCCTGAGAATCTCCACTTGAAGACGTTTCCATCTAAGAGAACATATCGAGCAGCTTGAGCTCTGAGTTTCCTAGCAGCCCACTTATCTGATGGTGTCTCGCCGTCCATGATGTATACGCGAATTGCTCCCATCCATTCTTTGTCGCACCCGTAGTCCGTTTCTGTTTGTTGTGGGTCTTCCTCCATCTCCACCACTTCAGCTTCGGCCGGAGGCTCCGTTTCAGGTTCTTCCCCTATCTCAATTGCCTTGCCTCCACCGATGGTGTCACGTTCTGGTCATCCGGATTGGTGGTGTCGGTGCTGCCCTTTTCTGCAAGGCTTGGCCCAGATATTCCTTCGGTTCGAACGGCTGTTTGGGAGCGAGTGACCGCGTTCACGGTGTCAGAGAGGCTGATACTTGGGTTTTTGATGAATTCCACTAGGATTATTCTTTTCAAGTCCGGATCGGAGGAGGATGCGAGTGCTGCTAGCGCGTCTGCCGAAGTGTTTTCCACGCGTGGTATCCGTATTAATGTGAACTCTTCGAACTGTGCAGCCAGTCCTTTGACAATCGTTAGATAAGCTTCCATTCGGTCGTCTCTGGCTGTGTACTCGTCGCTAACTTGGTTGACCACCAGCTGTGAATCGCAGTAGGCTTGGATGTGCGAAACCTTGAGTCCAAGAGCAAGTCTCATTCTAGCTATCAAAGCTTCATATTCTGCTTCGTTATTGGATGCACGAAAACCCAGACGGAATGACTGCTCGAGGATTTCGCCTGTTGGAGAGGTTAACCGTATTCCCACTCCGGATCCTTGTTTTGATGATGATCCATCCGCGTGAAGCCTCCATAGTGTGCTCAGAGCCGGTTCTTCTATCACTTCTTCTGGGAGTTCTATCAAAAAGTCGGCTAGGACTTGAGATTTTGCGCAGGTTCTGCTTCGATATTCGATGTCATATTCGCTCAGCTCTATTGCCCACTTTGCCAATCTCCCAGACTGGCTAGGGCTATGCAAGATGGATCGCAGTGGGAAGGTAGTCAAAACGACAATCGAATGTTACTAGAAGTATGGTCTCAGTTTTCGAGCGGACATTACCACAGACAATGCCAGCTTCTCCATCTGTGGATACCGTGTTTCAGCATCGGTGAGAGTTTGACTAACATAGAAAATTGGCTTCTGCTCGCTGCGCTCTTCCCTGATGAGTACACCACTTACCGCCGTGGCTGAAACGGCCGTGTATAGAAATAGTGGCTCGCCTTCCACCGGTTTCGTAAGTACTGGAGGGCTAGCTAGGTACTCTTTCAACTGTTGAAACGCCTGTTCGCATTTTTCTGTCCATTCAAACTTCTTGTTCCCACGTAGCGTATCGTAGAAAGGCAAACATTTATCAGTTGACCGAGAGATGAAACGATTCAGCGCGGCGACCCGTCCAGTTAGCCTCTGGACTTCGCGCTTTGTCTTCGGTGACACCATCTGTATGAGCGCATCAATCTGCTTCGGATTGGCTTCAATTCCACGGTGGGTGACCAGATATCCAAGGAATTCTCCAGACGTGACCGCGAATCTACACTTGGTTGGGCTCAGCTTCATGTTATGCAGATTCAGTTGCTTGAAACATTCTTCTAGGTGAGCTACGTGATCCTCCTCCTCTAAAGACTTCACCAGCATGTCGTCTATGTAAACTTCCATTGTCTTCTCCAGTTGGCCAGCGAACATTCGGTTTACTAATCGCTGGTAGGTGGCTCCAGCATTTTTAGACCGAACGGCATGACTTTGTAGCAGTATATCCCGCGGTCTGTGATGAACGCCATCTTCTCTTGATCGTCTGGGTTCATTAGGATTTGATTGTATCCGGAGAAGGCGTCCATAAATGAAAGGAGTTTGTTGCCTGCTGTCGCTTCCACCAATCGATCAATATGTGGCAGTGGAAAGCTGTCTTTGGGGGAGGCTTTGTTCAGGTCGGTGAAATCCACGCATACACGCCATTTCCCGTTTTTCTTCTTAACCACCACAGGGTTAGCGAGCCAGTCTGGATACTTTGCTTCGACTATCGATCCCACACGTAGTAATCTTTCCACCTCGTCATTCACTGCTTGTGCTCTGTCCGGACCAAGTTTTCGCCTTTTCTCTTTGACGGGTTTAAAGGTTGGGTCCACGTGCAGCTCGTGGCACGTTACATTGATGCTGATGCCGGGCATGTCTTCAGCTTCCCATGCGAAGGTGTGTAGGTTCTTTTTAAGGAAAGAAATCAGCTCTCCCCTTATTGGATCTTTCAGCTCCGCCCCTATTTTGACACAGCGTTCCGGGTGATTGCCATCTATGTTTACCGAGACGACGGGGTCACAAGTTGGTTTGCTTTCCCTCTCACGATCCTCCGAGATCTGTAATTGCTATAAGAGTTTTGCCAACTCCTTCTCGGGTTCCCTGTCAGTCTTCATCTTCTTTCTCCTGGTGGTGGTTTCTGTGACAGGGTTCCTAAGTTTGTGTTCGGCTAGGAAACAAATGCGGGATTCCTTTTGGTTTCCCCAAATTGTTTTGATTCCCCCAGGGGTCGGAAATTTGATGTAGAGGTGATAGGTCGATGGTACGGCTCGCATCGAGTTTATCCAGGGCGTGCCCATGATCACATTGTAGATCGCAGGATGATCTACAACCGAAAACTCCACTATCTTGGTCACCTGTTCAGCTCGGACAGGGAGTTTTATTGTTCCAAGGGTCATGGTCGTCTCTCCCGAGAATCCAGTTAAAGGCTTCGGCGTGGCTGTGATTTTGTCCAGGTCTATGTTCATCCTTCTGAGAGTCGCCCGGAAGATCACATCTACGGAGCTTCCTGTGTCTATCAGAACTTGGGCGACGTCGCAATCATCAACGATCAATTCTATCACGAGGGGGTCATTATGTGGTCGGTCGATGCCGGTGGTTTCCCTTTCTTCGAACGAGATAACATCGTTGGGAAGTTTGGAAGGTGCTGACCAGTTTACACTCGCATCGGCTCGCCGCAGGAAAGCTTTGATTGAAGACACCGTGTCCGAACAGTATTGTGATCCACCCATTATCATATTTATTCTTCTTCGAGAACCCGACTGCGTTGCCTCGTCATCTCGCCTTCCTCGCTTGGGTGTATCATCATTTTGACTTATCTGGTTCGGCTGATCTTTTTCGCCTTCTTGCTCGAAGTCCTTTAAGCTGATTGCGCTACCGAGTTCTCCGTCTACCAGATTTGCCACAAGCTTCATTCCCAAGGTTCGGCAGTTGGCAGTTGAATGACCGTGCATGTGATGAAATTCGCAGTAAGCTTTTTCGTCGTACGAACTTTGACTTCGTGTCCAGGTGTTCCAGGGTGTTTTGCCTCGGCTCGTTCCCACCTGGTAGTTGTGGGCTCCTCCAAAATTAGGTTTCTCATGGTGTACATACCCGTTTCCTTGAATACTCTTCTTATGAGGAGGTTGGCTCGGGATTTGGAAAGAACAGTTCGTCGCTTTGGCGGCTCCATATTTCTGAGACAAAACCTTCATCTCTTCTTCATTGACTATGAAATCTGAGGCTCGGTGTAGTGCGTCCTGGATTGATAGTGGTGTGTTCAGAGCAATCTCTTTTCGGAATTCGGATTCGTACCACAGAGCCCTTTTTAAAGCGAGCACAGCGGCCTTGTCACTTACGTCTTCAACTTTTGACATCACTGCTTTGAATCTCCCTATGAAGCTTCGTAACGTCTCCGTAGGCCCTTGAGTCAATGTCCATAGGTCGATCCATAAACATGGAGTAATGCTTCAAGAAGGCGGCAGACAGCTGTTGGAAATCATCAATGGAGTTCCGCTCTAGTCTTGAAAACCATTGGAGGGCTGCACCCTTTAGATGTTCCACAAATACGAGGCAGAAACCGGCATCTCTCTCCTTTTCTCTAAAATTGGCTCGGCCCATTGCTATGATAAACGCCGTTATGTGTTCCTTTGGGTCGGTTGTCCCTTCGTAGACTGGGACTTTGATCTTTCCTGGGTCGGAGACCCTTGCCTTGGTAATTCGGGCTGTAAACGGTGTATTGTGCGCTTCTTCCAATACGCGGTCAATCTCCGGGACTTTGTTGGTTGCCTTGTGCACTTGGGATCGGACGGCTTTCATCTCAGCAGTGGATCGAATCAATGAGGCTCGGATTTCGTCCAACTCTTCTCTCTGGGCTCGGCTTGTTGTCCTTGGCTCGTCAGTGTATTGTGTCTGTCGTACCCACAAGAGATTTTCTTCCTCTTCTGCTAAGCTCCTGGCTCGGTTCGGATCGATGTCGCCTTCGCTGGCTCGGATTTGTGTCAGCGTTGGCGCAAACCCTTCGTCAGCGGGATTCTCCGTATTGTGATCTCCTTCCATGTGGCCCTCTTTGTCAAGGACGATCGTTGCAGCCGAACCATGATTGGTGTGTTGGTCGTACCCACCGCTGGCTTCTCTTGCTTCGTGAATCAGTCAAGGTGGCTCGGTGATACTTGACCTGGTTGTCGCGGGTGTTTGCTCGTTGATGGGATACGGTGGTGGCAATCCTCCCAATGTCCTTGGTACATCTCGTGGTGTTGAAAAATCCAGGGCCGTCGGGTTTAAGCCAAGCCGTCTGGTGATTCCACTGACAGGTGGGTTCACCGCCGAACCCATTCCTCCGAATCGTGTGTTTCTGGCTCGGCTCTCCGTTGCCAGTGTCTCAACTCTCTCCGTCAGCGAGCTGTTCAGCTTTTCCTGCTCCTCGGCCCTCTTCAGTAATGTGGTCATCATGTTTCTCAACTCTGTCAGAGTTTCGGACGTTTCTTCCGTGTTTGCCGGAGGCAGATTGTTTCCTGCTCCAAGAAGATCGACATCGTCACCACTTCGATCTCCGTCGGTAGTCATCGTTTCAGATCTCGTATTCGGTGGTTCTTTGGTGTCAGAAAGTTTAAATTCCCCACAGACGGCGCCAAATTGTGAGAGTCGAAACTCGCACAACCAAAACTTGTAAGGAGAATTTAGGGATTCGACAAACTTCTATGTAAAAGAACCAAGAACAGAGATCCAAAGATGGTTTTTATTATCTAAACTGTTTCGAAAGCTCTTGCAAAGAACAAGTGTTTTGCTAGGTCAATTTTCGGATCCCTTTTTCAAAGGGGGTACACGTCTTATTTATACAAGAGTAAATCGGCTAGGCCTGTTTCCTAAAGGTATTTGGAAAACTTCCTTTCTCTGGCTCGGATGTGGGCTTTTTTCTTAGGCCTAACATCTTGGCCCACCAATCTCTTATGGCTCGTTGCCTCGGCCCAATAAAATATTGGGCTCGTTGCTCCGCTGGATCGTCGGTGAGCTGGCTCGTCGTTTGTCTCGCCTGCTTCTCCCAATTCCGAGCCAGGTAGTTGGCTCATTACCTGACTTCCCTTGATGCCGAGCCAGAAAGTTGGTTTGCCAACATGTTGGCTCGTCACCGCTTGTTGGTTTGCCAACACGTTGGCTCGTCACCGTTTGTTGATTTGCCAACATACTGGCTCGTCACTTGTTTCTTCATGCTGCCTAGCCAAGATGTTGGCTCGTCTCCTGATTCTTTCATTGCCTAGCCAAGATGTTGGCTCGTCATCGTTTCTTCACGCTGCCGAGCCAGGATGTTGGCTCGTCTCCTGATTCTTCAATTGCCTAGCCAAGATGTTGGCTCATCATCGTTTCTTCACGCTGCCGAGCCAGGATGTTGGCTCGTCACTCTTTTCTGCCTAGCCAAGATGTTGGCTCGTCCCTCCTTTCTCCTTGCTGCCTAGCCAAGATATTGGCTCGTCTCCTTTCTCCTTACTGCCTAGCCAAGATGTTGGCTCGTCGCCTAGCCAAACGTTGGCTCGCAATGCTTGCCTCTGCCGCCGAGCCAAGAGTCTGTGCTTGCTTGGCTAGACTTTTCTCCATACTTAGTCTTATCAGCAGTTGATCTCGCTGAGGTGAAAACCGACCCCAACAATGGGTACTCATCCAAAATCATAGCAACCAATGTATCAACTTGAGCATCAACGACCTCATCCTTAAATCTAATTTCCTCGTACTCTCCATCCATTGCTTCACTCAACAAGGACAACACCGTCGCCTGCAAACAAAGACTAACTTTTAGTTCATATGATTTATCAACCCCATACTTGTAAAACATAATTACCTATACCATATCTGCTATTCCCATGTCGTGTTTTACACATATACAGTTTATTCATCCTTACGTACACAAAAGTTACTCATCCAATACATTTTATAAACAAATATACTACATCCTAGGCAAGTAATCTAACTATGTTCGTATGTGACATAGTCCCAACATAGCCTATGAAACATATGCAAACCATCATCACAAACCCAAAGCATATGTTATGAGGTTTCACATCTGTATATATTACCTGGCCTTTCTGATCAACCTGTTTTGCATATATAACATTCACACACAAGCGTCGTTCAACAACACTCTCTATAATGTCCTCGATCGGAATATCCTCATCCATTATCCTATCTCGGATTCCTGGTTTTGCCACTATCTCGGGACAGCAACTGACTGTCAGTAGAACCATAGCATGTGCAAACCCTTGTATCGCGGTTGACTGTTGTGATAATTGTGACGCAGAACGAGCTTTAGCACTACTAACTGTTAGAAGAAACGAGTCACGGCCCCAAGGATGGTTCAGAAACACTTCAATGTCATCCAATATTTCCACAATCTCGGGTCTGATATTGGCACCTTTACATGTTGTACAGAGAATACCCTCAACCAGCAGTAGTAACGCAAGTCTAAACCGGGTTAGTGGATCCTTGTACTTTTTTCCTAACAAAATCCTTTCAAAAACCCAATCAGTTGTTGGTTTCTCCTCTCTCCCAAACAAAGTTTTCCACACTGCCACATCCGTGCATTGTGCTTTAACTTTTCCTTTACCACTTCCTTTCCTTCTCACTGTTGCCGGTTTACTTCTCCCCTCCTCTGTTGTCCCTAAAGGTGAACAATTCAAACCAGTAACAGCCGCAAATTCTTTAATTGAGTAGCGGATTGGTTTACCAGCAAATACCCACCACAACTCATACTTTTTTTCCGTCACAAGCTGCCTCGACAAGAGGTAGTGGACAAACATAACTGAAAATGTATGATTTCCCATCTGCATTATGTTGCCAAACTGTGATTCAGCCAACCTCTCAAGATGCTCATCTTCTAGAGCAGCCTTTATAAGCTCAATCCACCGGAGATTAAAGTAATAGTTAATGCGTTTTTTTCCAACTGGTTCTTCCCCATTTCAAACAAACGGTGTGGCAGCTCTTCCTCATCCATCGTTCACAAACACTACAAATGAATAACACAAATCAAATTACTCAATCATACAATGGTATCCACAGCATATTCATGTTCCCAACATTTCAAATCCTTAGTTATACAATTCTTTTATCAAGTTTAGAAAGGGTATAAACGCATTAGCAACCATATTTACACATTTCCGTTAACTCACGTACATTTATTTTTTTCAAAACACAGCCACACACAAAGTTAACATACACCACCATAACCTCACTATACTATATAGACACAGCCACACCTAACATGTCAATATGCGTGCCTCAATATAATATATACATATAGCCATACTTAACATCTCACATACACCCCCAATAACCTCACTATACTATATACTTATATTTTTTTGGTAGGTTTAGTAGGCACAAATATAGTATAGTACAGCACAAGAACCCTAATATAGCTGTACCCACCATTTCCTTCTTTTACATTACCCTACATCAAACTGACTAGATATGCAAGTTCCTTTACGGGTGACCCACACATCCCCTTTCCGTCTTCCACACAGATACATATATGGAATTTAAACCTGATACATTAACCTCCGTCTAGTATCCACTAACCTTGCACAAATTAGCTTCGCCTTTTTGCCAACTCCAAATCTTAGCAGTCACCTAGCAATCCGAGCCTCGTTATCCTATTACACCTGCAACTATCTGGACATACAAAAACAATCATCAATCTTCACCGAATTACCTTAAATTAGACAGTCCGAGCAGCTTGCAGTTGCATATATACCCACACAAAATCATCTCTTCACACACTATAACTCACCCCTTTCGTACAGTCCGCTCCGACTCCGATTTCATATATACCACCGCTGCTACTCCCGTTAGACGTATTCCGTTTTCACTTTCGATTTCTCCTCCAATATAGAGACGGTTTCTCTGCCTAAGACATGGTCCAAGTTCCACCTAAAGATCTACTTTTTACTCTATCGAGGAACAAGAGTCATAATTGCTAATTGTTTAAAAAAATTTCTAATGTCAGTCAGGTTAGTTTCGTCATTTTTATACATTACACACTTCATATCTCGGTTTTGGTTAGTTTGTCGAATATAATTTTTTTTTTGGGTATATCTGCCAATTTCTCTATTTGTTTAACTTGAAATTATTTGGTTTTGTAAAGAAAAAGGAGAGTTTTAGTACATCAAGAATATGCCAGATTTTTATCATGCTGAAGACCATGTTAGCATGAGAGAAAGCGAGATTTAACTACATAAAGAAAAGAAAGAAAATAATAATTAAATTACATTTTTTGACAAGCCAATAATGAATTTTAAAAATTAGAGACAAATAAGGTAGATAAATTCAATTAAAATACAATGTCATACCAAACTTCTAAATATTTTAAAATTTTGATAAGTAATTAAAATAATTATGTCAAAGATGAATTTAATCGTTTGACTCCCATCAAGAATATGCCGCAAACTTATTGGTATTGATGCGGCAGACTTATTTATGAACCATGGTTTTCTCCGGGGCAAAACTGAAATTTCACAAAATCGTTGGGATTTTGATGAAAAAAATAATTGCCAATAAGTCTGCCGTTGTTGTTAATAAGTCTGCCAAACTAAAAAATCTGCCACTTAAAATCTGCTAAAACACAAATACATAAGTCTGCTAAAAAAGGTTATTCTGTTAAGAAATAAGTCTGCTGTTAAAAAATGACATAACTCTGCTACCATTACGAATAAATTTATCGTGAATATAAAAATCTGCCATCACTAAAATTAAATCTGCTGTCACTATAAGTCTAGTCTAGTAATAAATAAATTTGTATTAGTCTGCCGTCAATAGTAAAAAGTCTGCGACGATTTAATAAATCTGCTACCAATAAACTCAATAACTCTGCCAATATCTGACAAATATACCGTCGTTACTAACAAGTCTGCCAAACAAATCTGCCATACACTTTAAATCTGTCAAACATAAAAATATCTACCATGTCGTAGAAAAATAAATCCGCCGTTCATTAAACAAATCCGCTGTCCGACGAACAAGTCTGCCAATCGAAAAATAAATCTACTCAAAAAATAAGTCTACTCTCAAAGAAAATAAATCTGCGAAACAAATCTGCCGTCCTCTAAACAAATCTACCATTCTTAAATAAGTCTGCCATTTTTACATAAGTCTGCCACCATTGGAACGGCAGACTTATCGTGGAGACTTGTTATGATCCGAAAATTCCAGTGGCACCCTCCGTAATTAAATGACAGGCTTTTTTGTAATTAAATGCAACTTTTGCTGACGTGGAAAAAAATAGTAATGACAGTTTTGTAAATACATTTTTCCTAACAAAGGGTTGTAAGGGTATAATAGACACGAAAAATATTCTAATAATTTTATAAAAATGAGATTCAATTTAGTCATTTTGATACATTTCAAGGTTATTATAGTAACTCTCCCTTTAATTTAAGCAATAAATTTGCTGCTCAGCGGCAATTCTTATTGTCTTAACCCAAAAAAATTGGTTTTGGTTCAATTAACATAAAGATACAGAATTTTTGATAGTATTAAAATCTTAAATAATATTAGATATTGTTTAAGATAAAATGGAGCTAAATTTTAAAATATAAAATGCAAACAAATTTATTTTATCACGTCCAAAAATCAATTTTGTTTTTAAAAAAATATATAAAATATATAAGTTATTATTCGGATTAAGTGAGGAGATTTTAGTAAATTAATATTTAAAAAGTATAGTTTTCAAAAACTTTAAAAAAAAGTGTAGTTTTCAAATTTAAAAACACAAAATAAATATTTTTCCAAATTTCCTAATTTATTGGGGTCAATAAATAATTTTAATTGGGTTCAATACACTTAATGTTGAATAAATATAATAGATTTTCTCAAATTAGTATGGTTAGCTGACCCTCCCTACTGTCCAGGTGCCTCCGACTCTGCCTCTATTGCAATCTTCTGCACATGCCACAAATACAAAACAAAATTAGTCTCCCTTAGATGGCAGTTTGGAATAAATTTGTTCACTTAGCTTACGCGAATTTCTTAATGTCACATGATTTAGGCTCTTAACGCCATTTGTGTAGTTAGTCTATTAGAATGGCTCTACAGGTATTTGGGTATGATTTACAATAAACATATCGTCCCGAACGGTGTGGACCCATCGCGAAGGGCAAATCGGGCTGGAAACTGAGTGGTCAGACGTATATGTTAAGGAACATAGGGGAAGCTAAACACGCAGCCCGGGTTTCGGGGTTTCTATATCAGAAACCCGGGCTATGTATGAATTTTCATCCTTCTATGGCGCGAACTTCAATTATTCAAACATATTTAAACTAGTCTCCGGTCAAATGGTTAGTATTATTTACCTTGCGATGTGATAGGTAAAAAAGCTAGCCTCTGCTCCACGTAATGATTAAAGCAGACAAGGGTGATTCCGAGGAAACATCCCAGTGCCTGACCCGCCGCGTTATCCGTTGTTCCTCGTACAGTAATAACGTCACTCTATGTCTTGAGACTGAGTTGTCGGGTAGCTGGCACAAAAAGACAAAGTTGGTAGATAAAAAGCACCCGAGTACTTCGTACAGGTCCAAGCCGAGGGACCAAAACCGACCCGACCTAGCACGTGTGATCCAGTATTCTAACCCGGGCAGGTAAAACCCTATAAATACATTTATCTCCAACGAGAGAAAGAGAGATCTTTTTTACTATTGGCTTAAGTTTCTGATGCGGACATCACTACCAGTAACCATGGAGAAGCTCGGTGCAACGGACATGAGAGTCTAGACAAGGGTAAAAGAGAGGCGATCTCCCTTGTGGAACAAGTAAATGGCAAAGGGGAGGCGACTGTCATTTATTTGTTCTCTCTAGACTCCAATCCCATCACTAAGAAGCCCTCATACCATTCAGATCACGTCCCAACTGAACCAGACCAAGAACCATCCCACAGTTTGAGCAAACACCGAGAAACTTCAGCAACGTGTACCAAAGACAATTCTACTCGAACCAAGGCTGAGATATTGAAGATTCACCGTCCCATTTTGTCCAAAAATGATAATGGTTCAAGTGGAATTCCATTACACAAGCCGATTCTCTTGTGGTCCACAAACCACCATCCAGAGCCTTAACCGAGAAATGGAAGCGACCCATTGAAGAATCCACTCGTGCCAATCACCTGGGCTTTCATTTTCATCAGAAGAACATATATTTTAAGGAGAATAATCGAACAAAATCATGCTTGGTTCGAGCTGGTTTAGGAGTTTATCAAGGAGGTCCAAAACTGGATGAGTTCCCTTTTAACCCATGAACTCTTCCACATTCATCCCAACCAGCTGGAGTTTCAAAACAGCAAGTTAAATCTACACTTGCCTTAATTGGGAGCATTCACACTTATGTTCACACTCAACATATCTTTTATCAATACTGCTGCATTTTGGAGGCATTATACACCTACAAGATACTCTCAAGACACATCCTATGGTGCACCAGCCCACACTTGATCATGCATATTCAAAGACGACCAAACTTGCCTATTTTGGAGTCAAATGCAATCAAACTCCAACAGCTCTTTCTCTCTCTGTTTGTGCATGTTTTAGAGACTCTCCAAGTGCATAAGAGACTCCCAAATGTGCAATTCCACCTTCCCAAGCTGTCTAGATACAAAGCTCAAGAAGTTTTCATATTCTGCCAAAATTCACCATTTAATTCAAACAACTCTATTCTTTTAATTTGACGATTTCTTTTCTTGTTTTAGACTTTAGAACCGTTTTACCTTGAGCCTATAAAAGTTCAGCTTTTGTTTCATTGTAATGCACCTTTTATCATTGATTTAATAAACAATACGTTTTTCTCTATAAAGTGTTTCTTTGTGTTCTTGATCATTGGAGCCTTAGGTGGATTCCTAATCTCTTTGATTGTGCGGATTCAGTTTGTTTGTGGAATCAAACTCTCTGATTTCGTGTGTTTGGTTGTGGAATCAATCAAACGACCCTCACCTCCATCTCTACCAACGACCATCTTCCGCATTCAAGCTTGGAATCTCTTCATCATCGTGTGATAATAAGTTGATGGATTCCAATCTTATATCATCTGGTATCAGATATAAAAGCTCCTATTAATCTCAGGTTGTGTTTATCCAACCTTTATCTCTTTCAATTTTCTGTTTTATAGTTTATCTCATATCTAAATCGAAAAAACTATCTTTTGCTTATTTCTTGCTTATTTTCAGTTTATTCATTCCATAAAATTAAAACAAAATAAAAAAAATTATTTGCTTTGTTTAGTTTCGTTTATAAAAAGAAAGATCCATAAAAGTTATTTCTCTTTGTTCGATTTCCTTTTTACTTTCAGTTTTGTGTTATTTTTCTAAATAACTGAATCATGGTCTAATCCCACAACCAGTTTTGATGCGGATTCAGAACATGAATTTTAGCTTGTCCGAGCTAACACAACTTTGTTCTCTGGTACGGGTTGGCAAGCCTTAGGCCGGGGTTTAGAGGGATGGTACAACGGATGGATTGACCGAATCTTTGGATTTGTTTTACGGACAGTCGAACCGACCGTTGTATTCGTCAGTTGTAGCATTCTCGAGCTGTATAGTTCATAGATCGGTTCGGGGGTATTACAACCTACGGTGGTATCAGAGCATAGTTTTGATCATGCTCAAGGGACTCGTGTTTTCAAATGGTTTATCGAGTAAAATGGAGTCGCACATGCAACTAGGATAAACTGGTATGTCCGATGCATAGTTGGGTAGGTGGGGTTAGGACTTACCTTTTGTTCGATGCAGATGGTAAAGTGCAAGACGAATGGAGGTAAGCCATGGAGACCACTATCTCTACAAAGGAAAAGGAGGTACGCTGTGGAGATCATCATCCGGACATGGAGAGAGGTCACAATTTCTTGTTCAAATGCATTAGAAGAAGGTGATTCCTTAGATGTAGGAACCTAAAACCTTCATGATCTTGTTATGATCTCAGTACAGGTGCGTATGAGTTTTAACTCTCTCGTGACTACGTGATTTTGTGATAAGCATGGTTTCATGATTGATTGTTTGAGGAAATTGGAATAAGCATGTTATTGCATTGCATGGTAATTAGTGCAATTGTTTATTCCATTTTGGTTTCGAGAGTTGTGAAAGAGTAACCTTGAGTAAACCAGGAGAGGTAAGGAATCTGGTATGATAAGTTAAGATTTCCGAGTCTAGTTGAAATTAGATGGAAATCTATTTGGTTAAGGTAGAATCAAGCCTTAGGTTTCTAGATCGTTAAGGTAAAGCCTAGTTAAACTATTCCGGCTAGTGAGTCGAGAAAGGTGTGAAAGTTGGTAAAGGATTACGAGTAATCAAATGCGGTGCTGAGAGTGAATCATGCCTGAGGAAAGGTATGATTGGGATCAACTACCCTGGAACAGGACAGTAATGGAAGCTGTCGAGGGAGGTTGAGTAAGGGTTATTGCGGCTATACTATATAAAATCAAGAGGAAGAGAAGGAGTAAGTGGATGGGGAAGAAAAATTCTATCGGGGATAGACAAGGAATGACCTAGAGGCTGTGGGAAGGAAGGACGACCCAAGATAATAAAGAGAATAAGGGGATTATGTGCATGTACCCC
Source organism: Pseudoturritis turrita (assembly GCA_900406555.1). Taxonomy (NCBI): domain Eukaryota; kingdom Viridiplantae; phylum Streptophyta; class Magnoliopsida; order Brassicales; family Brassicaceae; genus Pseudoturritis; species Pseudoturritis turrita. Next base: position 226,569 of record OVBL01000925.1, on the reverse strand, counting down.
TAGGGAGAAAATGGTGAAAAAGATTGGGCGATCCAATGCGAGATGGTAAAAAGAGGAGTAAGGAAATCAAAGGAAGCCGTGATACTATGAGTTGGAGATCATACAGAAGTGGTCATGTTGTACCATAGGAGAGTATCTGGCATGGATGGGATAAGTAACTGAAAGATCGTGTAGTTAACTTATAAGGCAAACGAAAGAAATAAAAAGGAAGCATGGAGAAGAGGATGAGTTTCCTCAAGACCTTAAGGAAGTGGAGTGACGGTTGACACCAAAGGTGACAACACAGACTGATGGTAACAATCTTGATGAAGTCCGGGGAAAGTAAGAGTAGGGAATGAAAGAGGATCGTGAGGTAATAAGTATGGAAGGAATCAACATAACAAAAAGGTTCAAAGGAAGCAACCTGAGATGAAGGAGTTGGAGCAACATGAACTTAAAATATCAACTAGGAGGTTGGCAGAGCGGCCGACATGGCAAGGAAGGGACTGTCAAATTAAGAATTGACAGACCAAGTCATGAACAACTAGGACCAATGAGGGAAACTTATGGAGGTTCGTTGGTCAAGAGAGATCAGGATTGGGATCGAAGGGACTCGAGGTAGATCTGAAGTTAGACCATCAAAGACAGTTTGGATGACGTAAAAGTGATATTGGAGAATTGTATATGATGGTGGAGAAGAGATTAAGTGGAGTATATGCGTTGTACGAAGGAGCAAGGGAGTGAGTATTCGGGGGAGCGATGTCAGAGACATCAAGGGGGTAATATGGTGCAAAACGGATGGAGCCTTATGCATAACGTTATGGAGAACACCTAAGAAGATGGTTGGTCAAGATATAAAACAAGTGGATCGAGTAAATTTTGTTTTTAACAAGATAATCAAGAATCAAATCGAGAATGTTAGGCCTAGGGGAGGTCGGAACTGAAAGTGTTGGCCTAAGGAGGACATGGGGAAAGCTCAAGAAACCAAAAAAAGACTGTTAGTCGAGAAACATATCTATTGAGTTGGGCCGGTCAAGATTTGGGTCACGATGTACTTCGATCAGATACTGTCAACAAGGTACGACCAATAATGGGAGAAGCCATGGAGTGCTGGAATAAATGTAATGCATTGAGCCGAGGGAGGGCATTAAAATGCATGAGGAGATAAAGTGATCGAGAAAATATGAATTTAGTGCCTAGAATTGAAATCCTCTCGCGGCGGGTAAGGATTCAGTCATGACAAGGTAACAGTCGACCAAGAAGTGGTGAGATGTCTCCAAATGGATCAAAGTTGTCAGGAAAGGATGGAATGGTCAAAGGATTCTCAGTTGCTTTGAAAGAATATCAGTTGGTCGAGGTAGTTGGAATCTGGCCAAGGCGGACATGTTTCACCAAAGGAAAAAAAAAGACGATTGAGTAAAGGAAAGGGGATCAGGAGATTGTGATTATGGTTTAATGAAGGGTGAAGAGGGATCAACAGTACACTCTGAGTCTTAGAGAATTCGGGACGAATTCTATTAAGGTGGAGAGAATGCAATGACCCTGATAAGAGCTAAGGACGGCCTGTGGAGCCAACCTTGGAAAGTTTAGGGAATCAAGTCGTGAGAGTTGGAATTACTTGAGGAGACTTAGAAAAGAGTTATAGTCGAGGAAAATTCCATTTGGGTCGAAGGAGTTCTGGATTGGACCAAAGGAATGGTACAGGTAAGCCACGATCCAATTTGAACCAACAAAGGACGTTGGGGTCAAATGAGTGTAAACTACTTAGGCTTAGGTCAAGGGAACGATCTGGATCGAAAAGAAGTAGGCCTAAGTTGGGTTAACCATGGAAAGTTGAGATTGATCGGAAGTTCAATTTGCAACGACCCAGCAAGTACATATGCTCGGGATGGAATCGAGTATCAGGAACTAGGCCTTTTAAATTGGAAAAGTTAGACAAAGGTGTAAAGAGAAAATTGGGTCAGAGAATGTACAGTTTGGGTTGAGAAATATGAAATTTGGGTCGAGAAATATTAAATCTAGGTCGAGGAAAATTCTATGGGTCTAGAAATTCCTACCCGTGGGTTATGCAGTACGACCCATGGTCGAGAAAAAGGTCAATCATTCTGCATGGTGCAATTTTAGTCTCGGCAGGCGCGTGTGTGGGTCACGCTGGGTAGTGGTTGGGTTACAGAACTTGTTGGACACATGTCCTGCATGTGGTGCATGCGCAGAAAGTGTCTGGGCACGGATTGGAGCGCAGAAACAGACTACCACGAGCCTGGCATGCGGCAGCATGGTCTACACTTGGCAGATTTTGTTTAAAACGAGATTTCTTGGGCTGAGGCTATATATATCAACCCATCCCCTTATAAGCCACCCATTTCTTATTTTTTCTTACCCAAACTCTGCCAAAATCGTTCCAGGCCCGAGTTAGGGAAGAAATCCTAGATCTAACCCGCGTTAAAGAGTATTCCGGGTAGAATCTACGGTAAGATCTAGTGTTTATGTTGGTTTTAACCTAGATCTGTTTAGCTAAGTCATTGAGGTAGATTTATATACTTTAGCTTCAGGTTGATCGAGTCATCGAGGAAGTGAGATCCGTTCGCGTTGGAAGTTCAGTCTGCCGAACATAAAGCTTTGAGTGTGGTGATGCTTGCCGTGTGTTGATGAGTTGAACACACGTCGGTTGTTTGTTGTTATGCTTTATAGCCGTTGAGGTGCATGCTAGAATTTTATGCATGAGTTGCTGATTTTTACTAAGGAAAACCTATAGAAATGGTTGTGCATGATTGATCGGTAAACAGTAGTAAAACTCGGTAAAAGTATGGGTTTGAGCGCTAACAAAGTATTATGCAGGTGGAATGCGAAATGATTTGAGATGATCCGTTTATACAGTATGCGTGTTTAGTTAAAAGTGTTGCTTGAGGTTCTTAGTAAATTTCTGTGAAATTGGCTAAGTATAAGTAAAATGTTTGATTGCATATTGAGTTGTTTTGGTGATAATATTTAGTGAAATATATTGCTTTACGTATTGCATTATATTGAATATTTGCTAAAGTCGAATGCATGTTAGATTGCATGATTGATCTTGTGGTGAGCGTTTGTGACGATGTGTGTGTGGAGTCTCTATCTTATGACTTGGTTGAGCATATCTAATTATGAGACTATGTGTGAAAATGGGATTGTGGTGATGGATACTTAGTGAGAAGTATTCGGGTGAAGTCTCAAGCTTGAGTTCGGTGGAACTTAGCTTAGGATGAGACCGTGTTGTGGTTATGAATTATTGAGGTTATTATGCATGTTCGTTAGTAGGTTCATGCATATGATAACCTAATGTGAGGCGGTCCGACGTTCCCAGGGGTAAGACACGGTTAACGGCATAGGTAGATGCTACGGGTAACTTGCACAAAACGCGGCATGAACTTGGGTAGCTCTCAGGGCTGTGTATACACGAAAGTGTATGAGTTCACTGAAGAACTGGGGTTTATGTGCCTTTGTGGTTATAAATCCATGTGGGGCCAGGAACGGACGACGGGACCGCAAGGCCTTATCGAAATAGAATGAAATGCATTGCATATAGAGTTGGTCATTTTCGTATGTAATCATTCTGGTTGGTTGATTGTTTTATCTTGGATTGTTGGTCCTTGATTGATTTTAATGTTGTGGAAAACATCTTGTGTGGAGATACCTTGCTTCGATTGTTGATTTGAATGATCATTAAGTGCTGATTGTTATTTTGGATTTGGTTGGGAATAATTATGCATGTTAAGGGAGCCGGACTCACTGAGTAATACTAGATTACTCACCCCTCATCTTTCTTACAGGTAACCAGTAGTCGGCAAGGCCTTAGTGGAAGTATCGGATGTTAGGCCATCAATGTAATTTGCGCTACATTTGTAAAGTGGCATAGTGTTTAATATGTACGATTTTGACTAGGGAATTTCCAATCGATATGGTTTTGGTAACGGATTTAACGATGTACTATAATTAGTAATAAGAAATGTTTTCTTAAAAATTTTATGAGTGTCTAATGGTATTAGCTTGTCCGAGTTAACACAACGCTGTTCTCTGGTACGGGTTGGCAAGCTTTAGGCCGGGATTTAGAGGGATGGTACATCGGATGGATTGACCGAGTCTTTGGATTTGTTCTAAGGACAGTCGAACCGACTGTTGTATTCGTCAGTTGTAGCATTCTCGAGCTGTATAGTTCTTAGATCGGTTCGGAGGTGTTACACCAACTCTCTTTTCGACCTCTCACGGTCAGCTTTTCGGCCACTCCCGGTCACTCTTTCGGCCATCCTTGGCCCTTCTACACTCAAAATACTATGTTTTCCTCCTCTTTCGCTGCCTAAATTTTTTCCACAAACATCGTGATACACCGTGGATCAACCCGTCTTAACCCGGTGTCATCCATTCCTTTCCCTTCTGTTTTCCGACTTCTTTCCGGTCTTTCCACACTTCAGCTTGTGGTCTTTCCGTCTTTTCTCTTCTTCTTTGTTGACTTGAGTGTTGGAGAGCCGTCGGAAAACACTCCACCATCATGTTTCCTGGCCTTAACACATTTGTTGATTGTGTAGGAGATTTGCATCTTAGTGGTTGGATTCACTGACGAAAAAATTCCCTAAATGATAATTAGTGGTTGCTGCTATGTCTTCTTCATTTAAGGAATGTAAATGTGATCATCGTATTTACTTTTCGAATGGGTTTAGGCTAATACAATATTTTTTGCTCTAGAGGATTGGAGGTGTGTAACAGTGCAAGTATTTGAGTAATAAAGCTTCATTTGCTATTAATAGGTAATTGTTGTTTTCGATCATCTAGTGTTCATAAATTTCAATCACAATAAGACATTTACGACAAATGTTAGCATCAAAGAAGAGTGCTAATTTTGTACGAGAGCCAAGTCTCACGGTTTTAAAGGCACATGTTTGGAAACTCCAATGTCCATCTAAAATAAAGTATTTTTTTGGCAAGTTATACCGGGCTCATTGGTAGTTTCGTCGAGGTTAAACCAACGAAGAATTAACTGTTCACCCATTTGTGAGCGATGTGGGGTAGAAGAAGAGACGGTTAACCATGCGTTATTTGAATGTCCCGTTGCGTTACAAATTTGGAATCTTTCCCATATTCCTTTGGTTAGGGATTCATTCCCATCTTCTTCGGTCTTCTCAAATTTAGAATTTTTATTTTGGAGAAATCAAAGGCATGAAAACAAGGATGGAGGACAAGAAATTTTCCCATGCCTTATATGGTTCATATGAAAGTCAAGGAATAGAAGGATGTTTCAAGGAGCCGACTCGGAACCCTCAGATATATTACAGCTTGCTAAGAGTGAATTTTTGGCATGGAGGGACGCCCAACCTAGTAGTTCAAGTTCAGAAGAAGTGCACCAGACTACGACCCAACAATCAACTGGCATTCATTGTAAAGTTGATGGTTCTTTGAAGGAGACGGATCCTACCTCGGGGATGGGTTGGATACGCTGCAAGGGGGACTAAACTCTGCTAATCGGTGTGAGAGGATGAAGAAGATGCCTATCACCATTGCACTCGGAGATGGAAGCTTTGTTATGAAAGATGAAGTCCATATTGGAGAAAAGGGTAGCTTCTCAGACTTTCGAGACAGATTGCTCTAAGCTGGTTAATTTGACTCAATTTCCAGATTTGTGGCCCGCCTTTTCCATCCCATGGATACTTTTGGTAATTTTCGTGCTAGTTTTACTAGTTTTTCATTATTATTGATTTCACGCTCTCTTAATAGTAAGGCCGACTGTTTGGCTCGATCAATCCGTTCGAGGTTGATTGATTTTTTTTTGTATGCGACACATCTCCAAATTGGATAACCAATGGTCGAGGCTTATTTTAATGAAATGAATAGTTGACAAACAGAAAAAGACATTTAAGACACTCTTCGTGGTGACTTTGGATGATGGAAAACAGATCAATGTACAGGAACGAGAGTGCAGAATGGTTTGTAGCTAACCCAATTTAATATGTGCATCTATCACCAATTATGGTTTTCATAGCAACTTTTTGTAGCTTATCTGTTTATTTATATAAATGTATATAATTCTAATGCTCTTTGATTTCTTTATCAATTGCAGCATCTTTGGATTATCTGGTTAGCTTCACGAATCATGGAGTAAAGAACTTTCAGAAATTTCATGACTACAATTGAACATCTTTGATTAGGGTTGAGACGTGTACAAAGTGTAACATTCAAAGACGCATACAAAATATGATGACCACATGTTTGAGTCGTATGGGATGACGAAGATGTTCAAAATTAGATAGACGGTATTGCGTGTAAAATATGGTCATATTTTGGTGTACAAAATGTGATGACCAATTTGATTCTTACTAAATGATGTAATAGTGTAAGTTTCGTTTCTCTTAGTTTTTCTTTAAAAAAAAACAAAACAATTTCATTTGTTCATTTATGTCAGTGCTGTTAGGTATGCTTCCCAGTATTAACAACAGAACCTAATCATATATACAAGAAACTGAGAGGGTGGATAGAGAGAGAGGAACATGGATCTCGAATGGTTTCTCTAATATCGTCTCTTGATCTCGAACGGATTCGTCGACGGTGTCGAAATCTGCTGATTCATCGACGGTGTCTAAATCTACCGATTCACAGATTTAGGGTGATGGGTCATTGGGATTTGGGTTGATGGATCATTGGGATTTAAGGTTTTGCACCATACTGATGAACGACATGGGTTTGCAGCAGATTGATTTTCGTAGAAATTCTTCTTCAACCGAAGACGATGAGCTGAGAGGATTGAAAGAGAGAAACACATATCAGGGAAGATGCTATTCACATATTTCTAATAAATGAACGGCTAAGGTCTTTTCCCATGTAACTAGATTTTCTCTTACTTCTTTCTCCAAACTCTTTCTTATTTATGTGGAAAGATACTATGGTACCAAAAAAAATGAAATAATTGTCCCATCTAACACTTATCCAACTTTTGGTATGGGTTCTTAACACTTTCTCGAATTCGTTTGTGGTTTTGTCACTTTGAAACATGAAAGGTCCGAAATACCCCTACGCGCTTCAGTACCACAATTCGAGAGGCCCATTCTCCCATACACAAAATGATGCGTGTAGCAGAAAGCGTTAGGAGTGAAATAAGATGAGACTGTAACAGGACAGCTTTGACACCGAATTAACGCGTGTTTTGGGCTGCGAAGGTTCCTGAAACCAGTCTGAACACAAGACGAACATAACCGGATACATAGGAAGATACAGGATCACCACAACTCGTAAAGCCGAAGCAACGGAGCTGATAAAGAAATCCGCTGAGCTAGCACCACACCTGGATAAAGTTGCCACCACCAAGTGATAAAGACGCTCAAAAACCACCACCAATGACTCTTCCAGAAATCAAAGGATAAAGGTAAAAGATCTAAAGAGATCCAAGGGGTCACAAAGACACTCCAATTTCTTAAACTTGTTTTCTGATTTTTATTGGTCAATATGAGCCTCAATATATAAAGGAAATACAATAAAAACGTTCATAAAAGCTACTCTACATGCAGAAGACATAGAAGAAATAAATTCAAACTCTAATCTGCATGAAGAAGAGAGAAACAGACTGAAATAAATGATGTGTTGACTGTGGACAAAGATAACTCTTCATGTGTTATTTTTGGCAGATTATCAGCAGATAATTGGCAGAGCAATGGCAGATAAATATTCAGCAGACCAATGGCAGAGCAATGGCAGATAGATATTCAGCAGACCAATGGCAGACCAATAGCAAACTAATGGTTACTGAACCAGAAACAACAATGTGACAGCCAACCCGTTTTGCTTCTCTTTTCCTTGGGTTGTTTCCTTGACTTGCATATCTGCTCCCGCATCATTCCCTCCGGGTTCAAAAGGATTTGTCCTCAAATCCAGCAACTCTTTATCCTCAAAGTATGGAGAAAGATCTCCCACATTGAAAGTAGCTGAAACTCCATAATCACCTGGAAGTTCAAGTTTATAAGCATTTTCACCAAACTTTTCAAGTACCTTATAAGGACCTTCTGATCTCGGCATGAGCTTTGACTTGCGTTTGCCTGGAAACCTTTCTTTTCTTAAATGCAACCAGACCAGATCCCCTGGTTCAAATGACTTAGCACGGCGATTCTTATTGGCTTTCTTCTTATACTTCTCATTCGCCTTCTCAATCTCAACCCGAACATTCTCGTGCAGCTTTTTCATAGTCTTAACACGTTCTGCTACTTCAAAATTTGCTTTGAATTCACAAGGCAACGAATCAGATCAATAGGAGTAAGAGGATTCATACCATACACTACCTCAAAAGGTGAACGTTTTGTAGTGTAACTAGCTGAACGATTGTAAGCAAACTCCGCCGGAGCCAACTTCAGATCCAATTCCTTCAAGTTCTTCTTAATTAAACCCCTCAAAAGTGTAGTCAAAGTTCTGTTGGTTACCTCAGTTTGTCCATCAGTTTGTGGATGACAAGGAGTACTAAATAGCAGCTTAGTACCAAGTAATCTCCACAAAGTCTTCCAAAAATAACTTAGAAACTTTGAATCACGATCAGAAACAATGGTCTTTGGAACTCCATGAAGACGCACAACCTCTTTGAAATACAAATTAGCAACCTGACTTGCATCATCCGTCTTGTGGAAAGATATAAAATGTGCCATCTTACTGAAATGATCAACCACTACCATGATATAATCTTTTCCCCTCTGAGTTCTTGGCAATCCAACAATGAAATCCATGCTTGCATCATCCCAAGGCTGTTCAAGAACAGGCAAAGGAGTGTAAAGTCCATGTTGGAAATGACTTTTCATCCTTTGACAAGTTGCACACCTCTCCACAATAGTATGAACATCCTTTGCCATCTTCGACCAAAAGAAATGCTCCTGCAGTATGTCCAACATCTTATTAATTCCAAAATGACCAGATAAGCCTCCACCATGTGCCTCATGAATCAACAACTCCCTTATAGAACTCTTAGGAGCACACAGCTTGTTTCCTTTGAAAAGAAACCCATTTGCAACTGGTACTGATTTGAAACTCCCTTCTTGCACTCATTATAGATTTGTGTAAAGTCCAGATCTCCATCGTACAGTTCCCTTATCAACTCAAAACCCATAATCCGAGAATCCAAAATAGAGATCAAAGAATACCTCCTTGAGAGTGCATCTGCCACCACATTTACTTTTCCAGCTTTGTATTTTGACACAAATGAGAAAGATTGTAGAAACTGCACCCATTTAGCATGCCTACTGTTAAGTTTGTGCTGGTTGTTGATGAACCTCAACGCCTCATGATCAGAATGGAGAACAAGCTGTCTTGTTACAGTCTCATCTTATTTCACTCCTAACGCTTCCTGCTGCACGCATCAAAGTGGTATCAGAGCGACCCAAGTTGCTGGAGTGAAAGGTTATCATTTATCCTCTATTTTATATTTTATCATGGATGCTCCTAGAGGATTGACTCTCGACCAAGCATACGCTGAGCGTATTGGTAGAGAGATGGCGGATTTAAGGCAGCAGATGCGGGAGATGGTTCAGGCCTTCAACGGCCTGAATATGCAAGAGCAGCCAAGGAGACAAAGGGTTGTGGAAGATATTTCGTCTTCTGATGAAGGTGGGGGTTCTTCTCATGGTTCTGATTATGATGATGGTATTCAGATAGAACGTGGGAGAAGGAGAAGAGACAACCGTCCGCAGCAGCAGCATCATCGTCGTGAAGAAGACTTCAAAGTGGATTTTCCTGATTTTGAAGGTAATCTGAATCCAGATGACTTTCTTGATTGGTTGAGATCTATGGAGAGGGCATTTGAATATAATACATATGACGATGAGAAGAAGTTTAAAGTGGCTACCTTGAGGTTTAAAGGTTATGGTAGCCTTTGGTGGGATACTCTTAAGTCTCAGCGTGTTAGAGAAGGCAAGACTCGTATCAGGTCTTGGGAGAAACTAAAGAGGATTTTGAAGAGGAGATTCTTACTTGATGATTACAAGCAAGATCTGTACCTAAAACTTACACACTTGCAGCAAGAGAAGCGTACTGCTTAAGAGTATACAAGGGAGTTTGCTCTTCTGCAGTTAAGTTGTGATGTTCAAGAGCCACCATATAGAACCATTGTGCGTTTTGTGCATGGTTTAAATGAAGAGATTGCATCTAAGGTGGAGCTGCAACCTTTTTGGACTCTTGATGATGTTAAGAAGCTTGCTATCAAGGTGGAGAAGCAGATTAAGACGGGAAAGAAACCATACACCAGATCATACAATTCTGGTTCTTCTTTCAATCCAAAGGTGACTGTTAAGGGTGAAGCTAGCAGAAGCAGTAAGAAGGGTGATTCAAAGGCTATAGCAGCACCTACAGACCTTAATATGAAGAAGAAGTGCTTTTAAGTGTCAAGGTTTTGGGCATTTCCAGGCTGAGTGTCCTAATCAAAGAGTTATGACAATTCAAGAAATTCAGGAGATTGAAGAAGAGATGAAGCATGAATCTCTTGATTTGGCAGCGGTAGATCAGAAAGTTCAAGATGAAGAGGAAGAGGTCGTTGAACAACCTGATCATGGAGAATTGTTGGTGATTCAAAGGGCTTTGCATTCTGTTCCTATTATAGAAAAAGCACAACAAGATAATATATTCCAGTCTCGTTGCACAGTTCAAGGGAAGGTTTGCAATCTGATAATTGACAGTGGGAGTTGTGCAAATGTGGCGTCTAGTACTCTAGTGGAAAGGCTGAGTTTACCTACAACAAAGCATAAGCAGCCATAAAAGCTGAAGTGGTTGAATGACAGCAAACTTCAGGTATCAAAACAAGTTCTGGTTTCATTTTCTATTGGAAAGAACTATGAAGATAAGGTACTCTGCGATGTTATTCCAATGGATGCTTGTCATCTGTTACTTGGGATGCCTTGGGAGTTTGATAGGAGAGCTATGCACGATGGGTACAAGAACACTTATTCTTTTTACAAGGATAAGAAGCATATCACGTTGGCACCATTGGTACCTACTCTGTTTGACAAAACAGAACCAGAAAAGAGCTGTAGGGAAAGTCTTTTCTTGGGAGAACCACCGGTTGTGAGGAAGCTTGACGTGGGAAAGGAGGTTTTTGCACTTCTGGTGGTTGAGAAAAATGACAAAATAGAAGTGATGTGTTTCCTGAAGATTTACCACCTGGTTTGCCTCCTATTAGAGGTATTGAGCACCAAATTAATGGATCAAAGGTATTTTCGAAGATTGATTTAAGAAGTAGTTATCACCAGATCAGAATGAAGGAAGGAGATGAATGGAAGACTGCATTCAAGACGAAGAATGGGCTGTTTGAATGGTTAGTCATGCCATTTGGTTTATCTAATGCACATAGCACCTTCATGAGGCTGATGAATCAGGTACTACGAAACTTTATTGGGAAGTTTGTGCTAGTGTACTTCAGCAGAACAATGGCAGAGTAATAGCAGATAGATATTCAGCAGACCAATAGCAAACTGATGGTTACTGAACCAGAAACAACAATGTGACAGCCAACCCGTTTTGCTTCTCTTTTCCTTGGGTTGTTTCCTTAACTTGCACATCTGCTCCCGCATCACAAAACATCTACGTATAGGGCCCACATTTTGGTTTTCAAACCCTTAAAAAAAATCATCCCACGCCTACCCCTCCACATACGAAACCTTTTTTTTGTTTTTTGTTTCTTTTATTTCTTTTATTATTACACCTACTTCTTCTTATCTTTTTAAATATTTCATAGTTTATTTTATTAAAAATATATATTTTCAGATTCCATTAAAAAAAAAATTTATTGTTTGATACCCATTTTATATACTTTATTAATTTTACAAATTATTTTTAAAAATATATATTATACTTGTACATATAAACGTATAGACATCTATAAAACTATGTTATATGTCCACGAATCTAAATTTATAGATGTCATACATATATGTGTACAATAAATTTCATGAATTATGTTATATATGCACATATATAATATGTTATCCGTGTACACTAATTTTATCAATTATGATATATATGTACATAAATAATGTTATATGTGTACATGTACACACATTAATTATTATATATATGTATATATATGTACACACATATATGTACATGCACATTAAAATACATATACATATACATATACACATACACATACGCATATGGATATATACTATACATATGAAACACGCGTACATACATATTTATATGTACATATACACGTACACATACATATACATATATTTATAAATGCAATACCTATTGTACATACATATGGAACACACATAACCATAAATCTCACAATGTTATATATATGTACGTGTACATAAATTAAGTATCATATATATGTACATGTACATAAATTAAGTATTATATATATGTGTACATAAATTAAATATCATATATATGAAACTACTAAATATATAACCAACAGCGGGCCTCGTACAGCCTGCACAACATCCCGATGTACTTTGCATAAACTGTTGGTGTACAAAACCAATCGTGTACAAGCTCTACGTATATTTGAAACAAAATGCATCAGACGTACACACTTACCTCAACCATTATCGGATCCGCCATCTTTAATGCAACTCATCTGCAATAACTGCTCCAAATACCTTCTCAGAGCCTCATTTTAAATACTCAAATGCAGCCATTTTAAAAATATTATTAAAATTATCCTTTCAGTCGAAATCGGTCAATTCCCGAGCATTAAATGCTTCTATGAAAGTGAATTTATGTCACCTCAGCTGGCTACACACACCCATCTCATGTACACTCGCGCTCCCACCATCCACGCACCCCAGGGGTAAAACGGTTACAAATTCTAGAGAAAGTGCCAAAAAACACCATTTCAGATTAGATGTCAAAATAAGTTAGCTCTTACGAGAAAGTGTTACTTTGACGTATTCTCTCTAAAATTTTTTGCATAGTTGAAAAAATGTCTACTCCCCAAAAGTGTCTAGAGAAACACACAAAAGTGTGTTATAATGTAATCGTCTCTTTTTCATGACCCTATTTAGGGAATGTCAAAATGGATCCAAAGTTGATAGGCTTTGACACCCCTACAAATGAGATTTGTTATATATTTTGTGAAACGCAAGTTTTCTATGTTTATGAATCTGTGTAACAAATATGATGTGGGAAGTGGTACACAAAGAAGATTTATCTGTTAAATTACAGCAGTAGCAACTTACAATTTACAAATGCTAGAGAGATCATTCTATTTTTTACAGCATGGTTGATAAAACGTGTACCAACCAAAATCTGTTTTTCTTATGAAACCAAGACAACAAAATTTAGAGTGTGCAGTGAAATTGTTATCAAAACCGATTCAGGTCATAATAACAAAAGCGAGCTCCACCAGGCGTTGTTTACTCCCCCTCCTCATTCATATGACATAACCTTGCCCGGCCAGGATTTAGCAGAGATTCTGACATTCTCCAACCCTAACAAAATGGAGAATCCCTTACCATTATCAAGAAATATTTTGTAATTATATACTAAGAAAGAAAAATGCAGCTCCTTCAACAGATGCATACTCGAAAAAACTTGAAAGTATACAACAGATTTCTACCAAGTTACCTGTTCTGCAGCCCTGCTTTTGAAGATGCCATATGAGGTAGAAACCATTTCACACGACTCAGCAATTCGAGACTCGAGCTCATATTCCATAGGAGCAAAAGCAGGATCTGATTGCTCCACAGATTTTGGGGTACCATCTTTTGATTGATTCATGAAATGAAGAAGCACATGTGCCTGTTATATCATCATGCAACCGAATGAGAAAATTTAGGCCTTAATTACTTCTTCTCCACAGAATAGAGATATAACAGTTGGTAAATCATCCCACATGAAATGCCGCTTTGAGAATGTCATCTGAGTTAGCCTGATGCTTGAGCAGTGCATAGACTTTACCCTTTGTAGGGCTGTATGTCACCATGTATCTTTCTTTCTGCCATAAGTAGAGAGAACAGAGTCAAACATGGAGATAAAAAGGTCGAAGCTTGATATTGACATAGGAAAAAAATTGCATACGTCGAAAAAAGGCTTTACTGCCAGATATGTGCTGGGGTCTTGGAATGCATCCTTAAATCTGGCTCCTGCCAAATGGTATGAAAATCCATTTCAGTAGGTTTAAGAGAAAAAAAAGAATATAGCTTCTATGGAATGCTATATAACACATACCAAGCATCACCGGCCGATCCTCCACCCACGGAAAAGTGAATATCTTTTCTTGGATATTACCTTCCTGCAGTGAGGGAACCCGCCCTGCAGATAGATGGAAAGTTCAATCTGTGATGTTTGAATGTGACTAACCTCAAAAAGGTTGGCCTAAAACGAGTGGGGGTGGGAAATCAGAGCTATACGAGCACACTCATGTGCATGCTAACAAAGCATCATAGCTTACCCGTCTTGAGAAAGGACTCCACTGCTACTGTAAATCTTGCACGGTTTAGTGTATGCAATACTACCGATCTAACCTGAGAGGGAACGAGCCATGTTTTCGAAAAAAATCCAAAAAACCCGAAGTGCAATAAAATAGATAAACTTGAAACGGAGCTGCATTCTACCTCTTGGTATGAGCTCATGAGATAGCCACATGATAGAAGACCAAAGGTTGTGACTAACGAAGGATTTCTTTTGGATATCATGATACTAAACCCAGTTCCCATCTTCACAGAAAAAACAATCATAACAGATGAAAAGAGTTTTAGATCTCAAAAAGAAGATCAATAACCTAGCTCTGAAAAACATGATACAGTAAGCACTTTATAACGTCAAACAGAATCTATTGTGAGACCCACTAGCGACAAGTAGCAATGTCGTCTCTAAAAGTCCATGATTCATTCCGCTTGATAGATAAGATAACACGGACGAAACACCCGAGAAATAATGAGAACTAATTCAGAAAGGGGTGGTCATACCAGATCTGCAATATTACCAACACACTCTCCCTTCGCAGTGACATCTCCTATGTTTTCTCCTTTAGCAAAGGCTTTATAGATCGGTGTACGAGTAGAAGTTGATGTTACAGCTGCAACATTCTGTTATAAAACAATGCAATATACATAAAAATAACGTATTAAAAAAATAAAACACCAACAAAAACATAAAGAGTTAGTAGCAAGGCAAAAGAGATAACTTTGAAGCTCACAACAATTATGAGTGTTAAACAATGATGGCAATACCTTAACAACATTAGCAGCACAAGCCAGAGGGAGAAAAAGGTGTGGAACTGCAGCAGTGGCCAACTCTACCCCAGCACCCAGCTCCATTAAAAGATCCCCAGCAAACCGTAACTGCAAGTTTAAGTGAGTTATAAGGTGAGAGTCAACCAGAGCATTTGTTAAGATAATGGAATAAGTACCTGTTTCAAATCATAATCAAATTTCTTTCCTTGTCGCGCAAAAAGCATTTTTCCAACACGCCCAGCACCATCCTGCAAAAAAAATCATATGATCTTCAACAATGAGTAAGCCATGTAATGGGAGGGTTGGTATACTTGTGAAACACTTAAAAGATATAAAGTTTCTAGGTGTAATGTGCATGCAAAAAAACAAGCAAGTTACGAAATGCAAAGATTCAAAAGAGAAAAACAATATTTTTCAAGTGTTGGCGACTTAATGACAAGAAAGTAAACCTTGAGAATCCAATTGATGGCAACAGCAGCAGAAGCAGAACTGTTTCTTGAGGCTCCAACTGAATTGAGAAGGGTCTGAGTCGTAAACACACCCATGGCTCCACCAAAGAAATGCTGCAAACACGGCAGTTAAGAAGATGAATGAATGAATATACACTGAGTTCTCTGAATCATTGATACCTTCAAAGCTCTCCATGTCATGTACGGAACATATGACTCGTTAACACTGCCTGGAAATCCTTCAGGTACAACGTAAGATCTGAGAAACGAACCCACTTCCTGTAAATGGAAAAATTCGCCATGAAACCCAGAATTGGGGAAATTCAAATATTGTTCACTAATCAGCAAGAAAAAAGATGGGAAGAAATAGGTTACAATATCCATGGAACCTGGCATACATCAAGAGGAGTCTGAGGAGACTCTAAGCTTATGGCACGGACGGAATTCCTCTTGAATCTCCCAGAAGCATCACTCTCAGCGACGTACTTCCATCGACGGCCGTCGATTTCCTCGCAGCATATGAATCTGAGAGTCGAATGAAGAAAGTGGGAATCGGGAAGAGAAGGAGGAGGGAGATCATCGGGAGGGGAGGCGAGAGAGGCGCTTATGCGGAGGGTCTCGCGGGAAAGAAGCCGGACGGAGTCGGAGGAGGAGGAGGAAAGGATGTCAGATGAAGAATGTTTAAGCTTTACGCTCGGCATTGTTGCAAATCTTCACAAGAATCGAGCTAAGGGCTTTAATGGAGCAAAGCAAGACGGAGGAAACGAGGAAGCCACAGACCAGTTGTGTTGTTCCACTTTGACGACTGACACAAATTCAGCTCCAAAATACAATTATTATATATTTATCTTGTATTCCCCCAAAATTTCACTTTAATTACATATATATATATATATATATACATATATTTGATCAATACTTTTGCCACGGATCCGGATCCGGATATCCTGAAATTCCACGATATCCCGAATCATCCCACCTCTATCAGTCATATGTTTACGCTACTTTTATTTTCTTTACTCAAAGTGAAATTCATTAACCAGAGAATTTTTTTTGCGGTTTATCCGTTATTACAAAGAGTCATGACCAATCCGTAGCCTTATAAGTTGTAAAGGATTAGGATATATTTACCGATTACATCCCCGGCTTTGTGTTGTTTGCTGTGATAAAAAATATATATATATGTGGAACTCCTTTTGACATTTTTCATATTTTTGTCAAATGGTTCGTAAACAGGCCAAAATAATTTCTCCCATTAAACTTGTTACCAAATTTTGGCAATTTTTTTTGTATATAATTCTATGAAAACCCAATTACATAAGTGATTTAGTGGCCAATAAGAATGCTTGAGCCTTTCTTGCGAGAGAAACGATGAATATCAAGACATAATTTTTTTCTCCCTAATGCTTCGAATCGCCTCTTTGATCCTTGAGAATACATCTTATGGAGCAAAAATCAGCATCATCGAACTTCCATAATGTGTCAAAATCGCATAGCAGCATCAACGATGGAAGAGAGTTCCAATTGATAGACGGATTAGGGTTTGTTGAATTCGATAGTGGAGTCGGTTGGAGACTGTTGTCTGATTAGTCGCTCATTTGTCTGCATCTTCCTTGGATTTGGTGACAATTTCTGGAGCTGATATATAAGTGACGTTGAACAACAAGTCATTTCGACTCTTCCAGATCCGCCAAAGGATCCAAGAGAACGTTGAATTGCACTTCATCACATCCGGATCTTCGTATCGAAACAAAAGCACCTTAGCCATATTCTCGTATACAGACGAGGAGAAGGAGCCTCTGTTTGCACCTGAGACATCAGAGATGAACCACACCAACGAGCATATGGGTAAACAAAGAAAACCAAAAAGTTATTTATGTTTTGGTTATTTTAATGGATTTCAGCATATGTGTAAACAAAGAAAAGATGATTTCAACATATGGGGAAAGGAATAACTTTAGCATGTTGCAAAACTCACCTCATTATTAGATTTTTCAACGATTCCATGATTATATATGCTTGATTGATATCGAAATTTCTAGGATTTATCTCATGGTTCTTCACTTTTATTTGTACGAATTTTGTATTGCTTGGTTGACCATCTAGCAATCTAATATTATGTTGATAAACTCCCTAAAACCTTGTTAGATTACATGGACTAATATTTGGTGAGCAATACGTCATAACTTGCGAAAGTTTAGTTATGGATTATTGTAAACAATTGAATCTTGGGAGATTTTGATAAATGTCTTAAATTTTATTGAAAATTTGAAAACTACACTTAATCTTATAGAAATTGGAAAACTATACTTTTTGTTACATAAAAATACGTAAATACCCCCTATACATATTTAACTAATTATTATATAAATTTAAAATAATTGAAAATTATTAAACTTAAATTCGAAATTTAATTTCGTATTTACTTTTTATTAAAAAAATATTTTGTTAATTAATCATTATCTAAAAGCTAAAATTCTAACTAAATAAAAAATAGGTGGATTTATTTTACACTGTCGACTTATATTTTGCTTGGTTGATTTTTTAATTTGTTGATTTATTTAAACCATTGATTTATTTTTTTATGATCGTCGACTTAATATTTATTTTCGTCGACTTGTTTTAAACAGTCGATTTATATTTTTATTGGTTGATTTTTTACTTTGTCGACTTATTTAACCATTGACTTGTTTTTTTATGTTCGTCGACTTAATTTTCAGTTTCGTCGACTTATTTTAAACACTCGATTTATATTTTTTATTGGTTGATTTTTTACTTTGTCGACTTATTTGATCATTGACTTATTTTTTATGTTCGTTGACTTAATTTTCAGTTTCGTCGACTTATTTTAAACTTTTGACTTATTTTTTGTTTGGTTGATTTTTTACTTTGTCGCCTTATTTAAACCACTGACTTAATTTTTTAGTTCGTCGACTTAATTCTTTTTGTTCATCGATTTATTTTAAACTGTCGATATATATTTTGGTTGGTTGATTTTTTACTTTGTCGACTTGTTTAAACCATTGATTTTTTTTTAACATATTCATTGACTTGACAAACTATTATTTAAATTAATCAAATTTTAAATTATAAACACTTAATTTTAATTGATAAAATGTAAATTCAGAATTCATTTTTAAAATTAATTTGTAATTACTTTAAAATTAATTATATTTTACATTAATCATTATCTAATATCTTTACAAAATCTAAAAAAAAAATCTAGAAAGATATGCTTTCTAGGTTTTACATTAATCATTAGTTAATATTAATTTTTCAAATCCTAACTTCTTTCGATTAATTTATGCATACGGTTTAGCACCATACAAGAGTTGTGTGAGTCGTGAGAGTCGGAAAAAAGAAACAAAATACAAGAGTTTATTAATTAAAAAAATTATTAGTTAATACTTTTTTTAAATTAAAAAAAATTATTTTAGATTGACTAGGGACAAAAATGTCATTTTAACAATAAAAAGGTATATTTCAAAATTTTAAAAAATTTAGTATAGATTTCAAATTACTAATAAAATTTAGGGTATACAATCCAATTTTCTCTTGAATCTTTAACGAATTAATGCATGATTTCTTCTTGTAATAACCATCGAAAATTGAGTCTATTAGGTTGTTAAAGCATAGTGATCGCAGCCACGAAAGTGAAATGATTATACTTTCGTGATTTGAGTTCTAGAACAGTTCTTATAAAATCCCTAAATCGATATATATATCTTGTGTTTCATGAGTTTTATTTACTTGCTATTTTGTTTTTCATAAACACAAAAACCCCAAAATATATTTTGTCTTGGTTCAATTTTCAAGTCTTATAAATTAGTAGCATAATATCTCACATTCCTCATTGGATCGACCATTAAGTACTACTATGATTGTATGTGCACTTGCAGATCTATTTTAGGGTATTATAACTTGAGCACATCAATTTGCAAGAAATGTAGACCTACATCGAAAACCTCGCAAATTTCCTGTTTTCTTGTAGTGAACTACACCTTCTGCCACATATCCTATGCGTGTAAGCATCCTAGTGAGCATCTCCTCAGATCTTATATTACCTCCCTAGCACTGCATTGTCATCATTCGAAGTCTATACGTTAAAGTGACCAGTCCAGAGATAATGACGACAAAAACATCATATTTTTTTACAAAGGCATCACATTTTCTGAGAATGACATAAAATATATAATGTTTTGGTTATTTTAACGGATTTCAGCATATGGGTAAACAAAGAAAATGTGATTCACCGTTTGTAAATCTGCACCACATATATGGCAAGTGCGATCACGGGTAAGACTTCTATCTGACATGTTTGCACCCACCGGTAGACAATTTTCATAGCTTTTCAGATGAAATTATGAATTTTGGAAGATATTTGGGTTTTCCAGATCTTTTGGAATAATGGATTTACATTGGGATTCACGACTTCTCTTTCTTGATGAATATATTACAATAATTTTGCACCATAATAATAATATTTTTTGCTAGATTATAAAAGTTAAGATAAATTTAATTCATTATATATCAACAATTTATAGCAATATATATATATATCAACAACTTACTCAGCTCGTAAACGTGGATGGTAGGCTCAAGTATAATCTTCTTCTAATGACACTTCCAAATTCCACCTCAATGAAGTACATAAACCCAACATGTTATTAAAAATATGGTTTCTCTGTTCAGATTGTTTATCGTTTATGGGTAATTGTTGGTGATAAGTCATATTCATGTGAATTTTTATCTTCAAAGCATTCCAGAAATAGGAAGTAAACCGTGAGTTTTAATCGTACACATGTACTAACATGAGCCACGTGATGCCGCATAATCTTGTAAATAAAGTTTTAAGACAAACGGTTTAGTAAGAATGCTTTCTTGTGTGCACATATAGCCTAATACACAAGGTTATACACAATATGTAAAACCGACTTAACAAAGAATATGAAATAGAACTTATCTAAGAATAGAAAATATCACTAATGTAATATTCTGTATATATCTCTAATACTCTCCCTCAAGTTGGAGTGTGAAGATCTCGAACACCCAACTTGGACAATAATGCATCAAACTGAGGCCGACCAAGTGCATTGGTAAGAATATCAGATATTTGGTCTTTGGTACGAACATTAATGGTAGAGATTAGACCAGCGGAAACGGCATCACGAATACTATGACAATCTCGTTCAATATGTTTCGTTCGTTCATTTAGCTGCAATGTGAATGGCTAGTTGACTATCACAAAAGAACGGAACAAGTTTAGTAACTAAAATACCCAGATCCGTCATTAACTGAACAATCCATTTTATCTCACGCGTAGCATCAGCCATGGCTCTATATTCAGCTTCAGCAGAAGAGTGGGATATTGTAGTCTGCTTCTTTGTTTTCTAAGAGATTGGAGACCCTCCAAGAAG
The DNA here is from genome assembly GCA_900406555.1 of Pseudoturritis turrita. Taxonomy (NCBI): domain Eukaryota; kingdom Viridiplantae; phylum Streptophyta; class Magnoliopsida; order Brassicales; family Brassicaceae; genus Pseudoturritis; species Pseudoturritis turrita. The sequence continues at coordinate 205,554 of OVBL01000925.1, read as the reverse complement.
AACGACATAAGCGCTAAGTGACCGACGAGTGAGAGGACAAGATGCCTAGTATGCATCACAATACACGGATAACTGGAGATTACTATCAGAGCGTAACAATACACCTTGTCCAGGGCAGCCTTTGAGAAAACGAACTACCCGTAACGCTGCCTCCCATTGAGAAACTTTAGGTTCCTTCATAAACTGTGACAACAAATGAATGACATAGCAGAGTTCCGATCGTGTGATTGACAGATAAACTAATCGTCCAACAAGACGCCTGTACTGATGAGGATCCGAAAAGAGTGGTCCGTCATCAGCAGCTAACCTATGATTCTGCTCAATTGGTGTGGACACAGGTTTCGAACCGAGAAGACCTGTATCAGCGACAATATCAAGCACATATTTTCGTTGAGAGAGAAAAATACCTTCCTCTGACCGAGCTACCTCAATGCCTAGGAAATACTTCAATTTTCCTAGATCCTTCATATGAAAACACTTACTCAAATAAGCCTTGAATTTTGTTAACGCATCCGGATTATTGCTGCCAATTACCAAGTCATCAACATACACCAAAACGTGAATCTCTATATCTCCTTTGGTGTATGTAAATAAGGAATAATCAGAGAATGACTGAACAAAACCAAAATCAAGCAACGCTTTAGAGAGTTTTGCGAACCAACATCGCAGAGCCTGTTTAAGTCAATACAACGATTTAGCAGACGACACACTTTGGTGGGATCAGAATGCATAAAACCTTGTGGAAGTTTCATATACACCTCTTTATCAATATCACCATGAAGAAAGGCATTGTGAACGTCCATCTGATACACTTCCCACTTCTTAGCAGAGACAATACCAAGTAAGCCACGAATTGTGCTCATTTTAACTACCGGAGCAAAAGTCTCATCGAAATCTTCACCTTCAACTTGGGTATTATCCTTTGCAACAAGCCGAGCCTTATGGCGTTCAAGTGAGCCATCTGCATTATACTTCAACTTGTAAACCCACATGGAGTCCATGGCCGTTTTACCAGGCGAAAGCGATTGAATATCCCATGTTCCACTGACTTGATGAGTGAGGACTTCATCTTTCATAGCAGAACGCCAAAACTTATCTTTCACAGCCTCTAAATAGCGCTTAGGCTCAACGCCTGCAGTCATTGCTGTAAGGAAGGCTTGATGCAAAGGTGAGAAAAGTAAATCAGAGACAAACTCATCTAAAGGATATAAATGCTTAATTGGAACCGTTAGAGAAGATGGAGAAAGAGAGGCGGGTGAAGAGAGATGAAAGTCTTCCTTGCACCGAGCATTATATATCATATAATCATCCAACTTGGCAGGCTTAACACGTGGTCTTTGTCCTCTGCCTAAAACCTCAGGCTCGCTCATAGGCTGGTCTATTGAAATTAACAGATTCTAGTCGTTTGCAGAGGCATGATCTGATGTCATCCTTACTGCCTCAAGCACTGCCTCAGGGACTGGTACATGTGATGTATCCAGCTGCGTCGTAGTTAATATCAGCTCAGATTCAACGCGGGTTACTCCTACTGAGTCGTAACTGCCTCTGCTATACTCCCCATGTCATGTGACCCTGAAACTGGTTGGATAAGCCAATCATCATCATGAAAAGATGGATAGGAAATCGGAGCAGAATGATTTCGGGAAGCAGGGGAAGAGGATGCCAGCGGAAACGTATTCTCATGAAACACAACATCTCTGGAAATAACAAATTCTTCTTTATCAAGGTCTAATACTTTCCTTTTTGACCGAAAGGATAACCCACAAACAGACAGCGACGACTACGAGGACCAAACTTATCCTTATCTCGCGAATGAACATGTGTATAACACAAACTACCAAACACTCGAAGATGATCATAAGACGGTTTATCACCGCACAATAGCTTATATGGAGAGCGGCCTTGAAGCACAGCCGTAGGAGTAAGGTTGATTAAATGAGTTGCGGTCATGACAGCTTCTCCCCAGAACTTTATTGTCGTCTTAGCTTGAAATAACAGAGCTTTAGACACATTGAGGATGTGTTTATGTTTTCTTTCTACTCGACCATTCTGCTGTGGAGTTGCAACGCATGAAGTCTGATGAATGATTCCTTTTTCTCTAAAGGATCGAGAAAGACACATAAACTCCATTCCATTGTCACTTCTAACTATCTTCACTTGATTACCAACTTGTTTTTCCGTCATTGCGTAAAAATTTTGAAGCACATTACGAACCTCAGACTTTTCAAGAAGTAAGTACGTCCAAACAGCTCTTGAAAAATCGTCAACTATTGTGAGAAAATAAACTACTCCACAAGAAGCTGCAGTGCGATAAGAACTCCAAACATCACAATGAATAAGATTAAAACATTCATTCGATTTATTTAAACTGCCAAAGAACACTTTTCTAGTTTGCTTTGCGCAAAAACAAGTGTAACAAGGACTAGGGTCAGCAGATTTAATTGAAGCAGAGAACATAGGTAAAGCCGATAAAACTGAAAACGATGGATGACCTAGCCTCTGGTGCCACCGGTACTGATCAGCTGAGCTAACAGATGAGTCAACAATGTGATGAACCCGTGCAGCCATGACATCCTTGAAGTAGTAGACCTCATCTCTCTCTTTACCTGCTCCAATCAGGGTCCTCGTAAAATGGTCCTGTAACACGCACAACATATCAGTTAGAAGGGCAAAACAATTTGTTTGTTTTAGCAACTTTGATACAGAGATCAAAGAGCAATTCAAATTTGGAACAAACAAGACATTGGATAGTGTAATCTGATCAGATAAATGAAAAACACCCATATGGGTTGCAAACGTCTTGTTTCCATCGGCAAAGCCAACCAGACACGGTGGAATACTTGATACATTTACTAGCAACAAGATTTCTCCTGTCATATGATGAGATGCTCCCGTGTCTAGAATAAGATCACCGTATATACTCTTACGAGACAACTTGTCTGATGATGATTTTGTTCTCTCTGTTACCATTTGCGACATTGCACGCCATTGCTCTTCTGTGAACTCGGGAAACGATGACGAGTTAGAGGTGGTTGCATGAACAATGTTTGCTCTAACTCCAGTGTTTCTATTTCCAAAGCCACCATGTCCTCTACTTGCTCGTGTCGCACCTCTTTTCTCTCCTCTTCTTGGTATTTCAGATTTGTTTTCGCTTTTATTAGGTGCTCATTCACCCCACCAATCGGGAAATCCGACCAACTGCCAACAATTGGCTTTCTCGTGGCCAACATGACCACAATTTGTGCACTGATTAGGATGTCATCTTTGTCCAGAACCTCCAGCTTCCGACCTCGATGAATGTTGATCAAAACCAGACTCTCTTCTTACAACAAACCCCACTGCATTTTGCTGCGATTCTCTGTCTTTTGCAGAATTGAGACGCTGCTCTTCTCTAATCACCTTGGCATAAATTTCTCCAAGATCAAGTTGAGTATGAGAGCCAATAATACTTGTACATATTCCTCCAAACCTCGATTCATCCAATCCCATTACGAATTGATGGACTTTCTCTTCTTCACGATCCATTTCAAAATCTGAAAGAGCAGAACATGTACAAGCAGGTAGTGGTTTATACATGTCCAGCTCCTCCCACATCTTAGATAATCGACCATAGTAATCAACCATAGGTTGACCTTCTTGTCGACACGAAGCTTGCTGTTCTTTTAGATGGTGCACTCGCACCTTGTTTTCAAAATAGAATCATTTTCGTAGATTCTCCCACAACTTATGTGCATACGAGATGAATGTAATAGTTGACCTAACCCTAGGTTCAATAGATGATCGGATCCAACCCATAATCATGGAATTTACCGATAACCATAGCTCAAGATTTGGATCACTAGCTAACGGCTTTGGTATTGTTCCTTCGACAAAACCTAGCTTTCGTTTTGTACGAAGAGCATTGGTCATCTCGGAATACCATTCATTGTATTTTTCACCGGTTAATATCACCGACGTTATTAGCGAACCCGGATTATCAGAGGCGTACAATGTGTATGGTGTAGCAGCCTCGTTACTCCGATCATCAGACATTGTACTCTTCTTACTCATGGTGGACTCCTCACCATCAACCATCTATGTTTCTTACGAAAGAAAACAGAACACAACTTCTCACGATCTAATTTTGAACTTCAAAATCAAGACAACACAAAAAAACTTTAAACAAATTCAAAAATAAAAACGTGTGTTTAGGTCTCAGATTTGATGCTTTGGTACCATGTAAATAAAGCTTTAGACAAACGGTTTAATAAGAATATTTTCTTGTGTGCACATATAACCTAATACAGAAGGTATATATACACAATATGTGAAACCGACTTAACAAAGAATAGGAAATAGAACTTATCTAAGAACAGGAAATATCACTAATGTAATATTCTGTACATATCTCTAATAAATCTCATCCATGTAAATCTTAACGATTAGATCCATTCTATCACTCTCTAGATCTACGGGTCTTCCTCTTCACTTGCACTTAAACACTTACCATAGTGTTTCGCGTGAATGGTCCAACAGATCCATTCCTAAAACCTCAACAACAACAATGAAATAATTAAGCTGCTTAAGATGAACTTAACTAGATCGAACAACAAACACCCTACACATGCAATCTAAAATGTAAGCAACAAGAAACAAGCAATTTGCAACGACCATGCAGAGTTACCGCATAGGCCGTGAGCACACAACATCCCCAACTCACAGATACTTGTGGAATGTCGATGTGACTAGAGCTTAGGGCTTCTCTCTCTCCTTTTCACGGTTGTCTTGTGACTGGAACCAGCTCCTCAATAACTCGCAGCAATTCTACAACTCCACGAACACACCTCACGGTTCCTCCCAACTCTCGGATCTACTTATCGGCTAAGATCGGGTTCGGTTTAGCTCTCAGGTTTTTGGCGAAATTTAGGCAGAAGTTTGGCTTGATTTAGGATAATGATTAGGCCTAGAGATGGTATTGATCTTCAATCACAACACTCTCTCTCTCTCTCTCTCTCTCTCTCTCTCTCTCTCTCTCTCTCTCTCTCTCTCTCTCTCTCTCTCTCTCTCTCTCTCTCTCTCTCTCTCTCTCGGCATTCTCCTTCTTCGTGAAAGGCTCTCGGATCTCTCTCTCTCTCTCTTTCTTTCCCTTTCTCTACGATTTTGGGTAGAGGTTTGTGAAGAAATGTTGATAACAAAATGAGCCCCCTAAGCTCTCCTTTTATAGGTGTGAAGAAGCTCTCTCTCTCTTATTTTCGTGCATGTGTGACACATGGCACACCTTGGGAAATAAAACTTGAACATGCATTGGCCGAATCCTCCCTTTGGCTTATCTTTGATTTGTGTGGGGGAGAAGGATAAAGAGACATTGTGCCACATAACACACAAGTTTTGTGAAGATTATCTTGCTCCCCATTGGTCGAAATCACTCAATCTCCTCTCTTGCTTCTTCCTTGAAAATTGTGGTGTATCCTTTACCTTGCTTCTTTCTTACACTAAAAGAAATGTGTCATTTATCCTTTCTCTCTCCGCTGTGTGTTCTGTCCCGACTGCACTCTCTCGTTGATTAAACTAAATCCGATTCTCGAACATAATTCACCCGCCTTGTAACGTAACCGCATTTTCCCGACCCGTCTATATACTCCTTCGACCCAACTCTTCTTCTCTCGAACCGTGCCTTGATTTTTCTTCGACCAAATTCCTTTCATTTAAGCCTCGTGATAGATTCATGGCTTCTTTAAGTTAGTCTCGACCATTTGGTTCACGTAATTCAATTGACTCGACCCGGAATCATTTCTTCGACCCTCACAACATTTATTTGACAGTGACCTTATTTTTCTTGACTGAATACAATTATCTTCGATCCTTAGTCTTTTCATATACTTGATTTATTCAAATCTTGATAAAAATAAATTAACTATTTTTATCCCTTTAAAGGGTTATTACAACTGTACTTCTATCTGTTTTTTCAGAAACGCCTCATTTTTGTGAGTAGGAAAATCAATTTTCAAATAACAAAATCCTTGACATTCATGACATTGAATACTTGTACTAATTTCATTATCATGTCTCTTAATAGTCTTTTGTCATTTCTCAAGTCTTTTCAGAGATTTTTCGAATTTTCTGGAATTTCTTGTCATTAGTGCGATGGTTTCTTCTAGTTCTTTGATTTTTCTTTATCTTTTGCAGTTTGGAATGTTATTCCTGGTCTAGTTTCAGATGTGTCAGAATCCATTTCCATTTCATAGAATTTAAACATCCCAACAATTTCACTAAATGAAATGCTATCAGTATCCAGAGAGACTCCATAGCAGCCTTTTGTACTGCAAATTTTTGAGGTAGTGGTCTCATTAGCTTCTTTACCATCTTATTTTCTTTATACTTATTACCAAGTACCAAAACCTCATTAGAAATCAAACATATCTTTGCACTGAAGTCTGGTATGTTCTCTTGCTCTCCCATCAAATTGAGTAGCCAACATATCTACTCTAGATCTTTTTACGCTTGTTGTTCCTTCGAATTTTTCTGCAAAAATATCATAGGCTTCCTTTGCATTAGTACATGCTTGGATTAGTTTAAACTGATTTACTTCCACCAAACTAAAAATAGCTGACATGTCCCTTGAGTTGAATTTAGCCAGTCTCTTTTCCTCATCTGACCATTCTGATTTTGGTTTAAGCACACTAGTAGTTTGTGTAGGAGCCTCCCAGCCTAATTCCACTGCAGTACAAACATCCCCATCAATCCCTCTTATGTTAGCCATCATCCTAACCTTCCAATAGCCATAATATTTGCATCAAGGATTAGTTGCTTCTATACAGCAACAAGTTCTCGTTGTGTTTCCATCTTCTCTCCCGGATCAACCTGAAAATGAATTTAAATTATAAGATCAGATATCCTCTCTGATACCAAGTAAAATTTCTGAGAATATGGGAAAAAATCATTTTTATTAAAACACGTTGAGCAACACAAGTTTAATAGATTTATCCGGCACTACAACAACCCATTAGTCTGATACCAATTTTTTTAATAAAGATTAAAAACTCAGTTTAGAACAACTCTAGACTTTGTAACTCTATAAACTCTCTCTAAAAAAACTCTTAATCTCAATAAAAGATAAAATGTTTATGCTCTCCAAAAATCGGTGTTCCAATTATTTGGAGTAGTCCTCATTTTATAGAGACTACTACACAAGAATTAGGAAACCATTTTATTTTCTAAGCTAATTTCCCATTTTTAATGAATATAAAAAAAACTAAGGTGATTTCCTTTTACTCCACGTAGTTTCCTTTTTTTGTTGACACCTTGTATACTGATATTTCCTTTATGTTTTTGTATAGGTATTGATGCTCTTTGGAAAAACCACTCCAGTTCAACTCCGCTCCGGTTCATGAAGCTTAGTGCTTCAAGAAAGCTATCCATTGAACCTCTAAAAGACCAACACAAATTCAATTGCAATTATGTAGTTAATTTAAGGAACAATTACATCATGACACTTTTTTATAAACTTATTTCACTAGAGACACTTTGAAAACCAAGCACACTTTCTTGTAGGCTAATGAATTTTATACCCTCTAACTAATACATCTCTCTTCTTCTTTATTTTTTATCTCTTCCTCGTCAACAACTATAATAAAAAAACATCTCTTTATCTTCTTCTTTCAAACACAAAAATCTCATAATTTCATACAGAAAATAAAATAAATCTCGATCTCTTCTTCCGTATGATTTTCCTAAATATGTTTTACCTGCAATTTTGAATTTGAAATTATTATTTCTCTCCCGAAGTCGTAATCTGCGTCGATTACTCCTACTGGAGATCGGGATTTATCTCTGTCCCATTATCCCCTCTTCTTCTCTGGTTGAATTTCTTGGCATAATCGATGCGTGATGGTGGTTGAATTTCTGGACAGATTGATGCGCGAATTTTGAGCTGAAACCGTTGGAATTTCCGAAATTGGGAACGAGGACAATTGTGAGTGGACGAGTAAGGAGAGATCTCTCAGAGCTTTCGACTCAGACGAATCCAAATGGGAATATTCCGGTGAGGAAATCAGAGAATCATTCAAACTCTCTTAAAAAGAAGATCCAATGTCAGAGCAAGAAATTTGTGGTCCGCTCTATAATTTGTTCGATACTTGTAAGAGAGCTTTCGTTATTGGCAAATCAGAATTTTTCCTTTCTCGTGAAAACATTGAGAAGCTTCGAGTTGTTCTTGGTAAATTCCATAATTGTTCGTAGACTTGTCAATAATTATTTTTTTTCTAAAATTCATTTGTTGTCCATATAAACAAATAGAAATGGTCATATTTTTATGGTTACGAATTCATCTGTTGGGGTTTGGAGCACATGAACCGATTAGGTTTTCTTCCAAGTTTTGTTTTGATTTATCCGAGAATTAAGTTACCATCGAATAAATGCACATAGATGGATTTAAGCTTTATCCGAGTTAGTTATTCAAGATATACCATCTACAAAAATATAGCAATGCTATCGCACGCACTGTCTGTTTGTCTTTAACTATTTGGTCGATGCTTAGTTGACACAAGATGATTCATGATCAAAAGCTAAAATTTAAAACTCATATATCAAAGAACACCAAACCACATGTTCATTTAACCTGGGTTATTTTGATTACAACTTAGAAACCTTCTTCATTCTCTTTGCAGCGTGGACAAATCCTATAACTTTGAAGCTCGTCCATTGTTTTGGTATGGATAACATATCCACACAAACGTGTCCAAAATTTTATGTCCACAAAAACTTGTCCAAACATAACTCTCCACCTATAAACACAAATAAATCTCATATTAAACAAAATTTGGATGATTCCATTGCAATTCCTTTTTCTTCTTTACCGACAACCGACTTCGGAGCCTTCTTCTTTGTCTTTCTCTGTTTTCTCCTCTTTACCTCCTAAACTCATCTGAAACCCGTTAACCTGTCATTTTTAATAAAAATACTGAGTGTGAACTCTACAAAATTGTTTAATCAGTTCTCAAAATCGAACAATTTATTGGTTGGATAAAATGGAGAACGGCGAGAGAACGAGTCGATTCGATTCGGAGAAGTTAGAAAATCGCCAATGACTATTAATCTACAATAAAGACATATATAATTTCGAAGATCCCAGACCCTTATAACCGAAAACTAACGACATCGAATGGACAATCCATCTATATTCACAAAATCTTAAAGACCCCAGATCCGTAACACACAAAGACGAAGCTGTCTTACCTCCCATGAATTATGCTGGAAGAGATGACTGCGTAACCGTGAATCACCGCTGCGAACCGCTGTTCTGAGATAAAGAAGGTCGCTTTTTTGCGGCGGCTAGAGTTTTTAAGGTAAAATCAGAAACGATAAAAAGTAATAAAAAGGCCCCCGGTAACTGATGAAGACATATCAAAATTCTCAAGCCATCTCAACCGCACATTGTCATTAATACCACGAACCAATCCAACGGCTGGGAATATATATGATCTAAACACATAGTTACATGTCTCCAAGGGTATTTTCGTCTGTTTGATGGACAATAGAAGCAAAAAGTGTCCACAATCCAAAAAGTGTCCCTCTTGAATTAAAAGTCCAAAAAAGTATTCCATAGTGTAATCAACCCTTAATTTAATGAACTGGCAATTACGATAAGTGCGATGAGAGGTGTCGGTAACTAGACAACCCGAAATCGCACAAATTAAATGGTGCCTTTTTCTGCTAATAGCTTGAGCGCTTTAATCTTGTGGGAGTAACACATCCTTTATTGGTAATCAAAGTAAAATATTTGTTATTGGTAATCGATTAGATTTAATAAAAATAAACTTTATGAAAATGTAAGAACTATATGTTAAATTTATTGATGTAAATAATTTAGATTATGATTGGCTACTCAAACACTTATTTTAGATTTGGATTGGTTACTTACACACTTATTTTGGAATATGATTAGTAATTCATCTTAAAACTGGATTTCAACTTCATGCCCTTCATCTCGCAATACAACACATCTACTTTTTTCATCATATTAAAACTAAATTTCTACTTCATGCACTTTATATCATTTAATAAGAGCTAAACGTTTCATATCAAAACAGTAAATGCATAATACATTCTATCAAATTTTTGTCTATATATCATTAATATTAAGAAAATAGTTAAAAATAATAACAAAACATAATTAGTAAAGAAATAAAAATATATTAACAAAAATATATTAAAATTTTGACATATGTCGTAATCTCATGAATAACAAGTTAGTTATGTATTACACTAATACTTTCGAAATTAGAAATAATATTTCATATTTTTCTTTTTTAGTTTTTTTTATTTACTATTTCTTTTTAATTTTCTAATTATAATATCTTTTATTTCATTTTCTTTTTGATTTATTATTTCTTTTTAATTACACTACAATTTGATCTAAGAAATAAATAATGTAGAAAAAAAATTTACATTTTCTATTATTTATAGTGACACGTATTACAATCTAAATTAATAATAATATGTGTCACGATTTAGTAAGTATAATTTTGCATATATGGTGTGAGCGCACCATAATTTATATAATAAGATTTGATGAGTCCAGTATAATCTCTATTTTTTGTTTAATCCGTAGGATGGATTTGTCGTTTTGTGGTTGGCCTAAACATGAACGCAAAAATTAGGTGATGTGGATGGCCTCACAAAGGCTAAAACGTTTTATATATATAGGAATAGATTTGCATGTTACGTGTTTACCTTGGTAAATTGCATTTGGTCTTTGATAGTTTATGTTTCTTTTAGTTCACATCACTCATTGAGCAAGTTAAGTGACCATAATCAAATAAATTGTCATGGTTTTCTAGATATATCAAGTCTTTTATTTAATAATTCCACAATTCCATCGTTGGATTTTTTTTTCATACGATAACAATTGTAGTGTTACCAATCCAAACCAAACCAAAATTGCAAAAAAAAAAAAAAAAGACCAGTCTTTTGTAGTTTCATCTAAATTTTTTTACAAAATTTAAGATGTGAATAAAAAAACTCCAACTTAATCAACAAAGCAAATTATACCGACTTATTTCATCACAGTAAAAAAAACTTAAAAGTCAGGACATTAAATTTTAAATAGAAAACAAAATTGTTTTATCACTTTGTTTTGCATTTAAAATTAAAAAACATCTTAAACTGCAAATAATATCACATAATATTTAATTGGTATCTTCAAATTGGGGAAAACTGTCATTTAATTCTTCAAGTTTTTCGATGTGGCATTTTTATTTCCCAACTATTCGGGTTTCAATTTTATTCCTCAAGTTTACCTTGACTGAGATAATCAGAGTTTCGTAAAATCAACCATTAAGTGCACGTTAATGGCCGTTTAATACAAAAATCAAACTCTGCTTTACGCTCACCAACAACCATCCTCGTCGCAATTCCTCAGAGAAACCCCAATCTCATCTCCTTCCACGGCCTCCATCCCCTCCGCATCGGTGGCAACTCCTCCTCCGCTCTCCCCAATCTCTCCGTCGCCTCCGGTAGAAAATCTTCTTCCACCGTCGTGAAATCCGCGCTCAATCCCTCAGTCGTGATCAGCCTCAGCACGGGACTCTCACTTTTCCTCGGCTGATTCGTCTTCTTCAACTTCCAGAGAGAGAACGTTGCAAAACAAGGATTACCGGAGCAGAACGGGAAAACTCATTTCGAAGCCGGCGATGATCGGGCCAAAAAATACGTTAGTCTACTGAAATCAAACGATCCCGTCGGATTCAACATCGTCGATGTTCTCGTTTGGGGATCAATCGAACACATTGTTGCTTGCTACATCTTAGCTACTTCAAGCAATGGATACGATCCCAACTTCTTCGGCTGATTCTATTTCAAATTTTTTTCGATTGTAATTGGAAATTTGTGTTATGTAGTATTGTTGTTAGTTTGTAAGCAAATGTTATCGATTCTATCACTCTTTCTTCTTCACTTTTGTTCTGGATATATATGGCTATTACGATAACACTACAAAATGGCACTTACTAAACGAACAAGAAGAAAGACATTGCTAGTTTGTAACTCTTCACTAATCCAAAAACCATAAACATGGCAAATTCTGCAACTGATCTCAAACACATAACATTAAGAAAGAAAGAAAAAACATCTCTAGAGAAGAAAGTCAGATGTTACAAACAGAGAAGACAACAACAACAACATGGAGATAAAAAAACAAAACTACTGTGCCACTGTGGCAGCAGCTCCTGAGTCATGTGAAGATTTATATTCCAACATCTCAACTATGTATCTCTCAACATCTTTGACCCCTTTGTCTTCATAAATCTGTAAAAAGACGATCCAAATTGTAATCAAACACTGGTTTCATTATAAAAAAAGGCGGATTTGATTTGATGAATGAGTCGTTACCTGTTTCTCAGATTCTGTGAGATTGCTCCACATGTGTCCTATTTTCTTGGTGATGGTTCGTTCTTGTCCATGGTACTTAGGTTCGTTCTTGGTCGATTTTGAGGAGTGAAGATGAGAAGAAGAGAGGGAGAGGATATAGGGGAATTAGGGTTCTTGAGTCTGATTTGGGAAAAAATACGAGTTGGGTTATGTTTTAATCGGGTTTTTCGGAGTTTGATTTCTGTGTTAAACGACCATTAACGTGCACTTAACGGTTGACTTTACGAAACTCTGATTGCCTCAGTCAACGTAAATTTAAAAAATAAAATTGAAACCCGAATAGTTGGAGAATAAAAACGCCACATTGAAAAACTTGAAGAATTAAATGATCGTTTTTCTCTTCATATTGGGATGTTAGAATGAGAATAACAATTGGACAGCGAGAGAGAGCTAGCTAAAATCCATGAAGGGAACAACGGGAAATTCATTAATGGGAGTATCAAATCCTCAAACATCTTCTTAGACTCACAATGTTATGGCTGCATCAATGATCTTGGTGTAATAACTATCATGAGATCTCTTCCAAAAACCACTTGTCTTACTTTGGGTTACCACATACTTGAACTAACAGACACAAGAAAAATCGTTGGTGAATCCAACAGATTCAGTAACAACACAAGGCAAAAACATAGATTTTAACTAGCTAGATAAGATATGTGGTGGTATACGAGTGGGCCAAATAATTTTTCGATATGGAGATTTTGAATCAATCAGGTGGTTTCGAGGAAGAAATGTTGCAAATAGTATTGGTGTCATGGCCGTGTCCCGTAGATTTTGAAATTTTTACGCGGAAATCTTTTTAGACTGAGAACGCAAAAAGGGCCAAGAGAAAAGCCCACTAAATGACTTGAATGGATTGGGTCAATAGAATTATTTTCTTCCCTAAAGCCCATAACCTCAAATATATGATTAAACCCTAATCATAAGTCTCAATGTCTATTTAAAGGGAGATGTTGTGAAAGTTAGAGGCAAAGAGTGTTTCTGCGGCGAAATCCTGCCAAAATCTCGCCGGAGCCACCGCCGTTGCCGGAAGGTGACAATGGAGGCAGACCTGTCCCGCTCTGGGAAAGGAGAGAAACGGACAGGCAAAACAGATCGGAATTGAACAAAAAAATTTGAGTAAGTAGTCAACTCAAAGATCTAGCTATAGCCGAAAGCGGTTTGTCATTCTGAGATATGGTCTGAAAGTTATTGGTGTTTTTCTGGGACTGATCTGTGCAGAGTAAACCTGCGATCAGCCGACTTCGCAGGCGTTTTCCAACCAGATCTGATAGAATTAGGTTACGTTCGTTACATCTCTGGAAAGATCTTTTTGTCTAGTTTCTGGAAAAGTTTTCCGATTATGAATCCAAGGTAAGGTCAGTCCGAAAATCGAGTTTAAAGTTGGCAAAAACTCATTGTTTTCGGAATCCAGAACACTTAGTCTCAGACTGGAACAAAAGCAGATCTGAGACTAAGTGTTCTGGATTCTGAAAACAGTGGGGTTTTGCCAACTTTAAATTTGATTTGCGGACTGGCCTTATCTTGGATCCATAATCAGAAAACTGTTCCAGAAACTAGACAAGAAGATCTTTCCAGAGATTTAATGAACGTAACCAAACTCTATCATGCCTGCGAAGTCGGCTGGTCGCAGGTTCACTCTGCACAGATTAGTCCCGGAAAAACACCAATAATTTTCAGACCATAACTCTGAATGGCACACCGCTTTCGGCTATAGCTAGATCTGTTAGTTGACTACTTATCCAGAAAACTTCGTTCAATTCAGATATGTTTTGCCTGTTCATTTCTCTCGTCCCCCAGAGTGGGACAGTTCTGCCTCCATTGTCGCCTTGCGGCAACGGCGGCAGCTCGACCTCCACGGCAGCGTCTCCGGCGAGATTTCGGCAAGGTTTCGCCGCAGCAACACTCCTTGCCTCTAACTCTCACAACCTCTCCATTTAAATAGACATTGAAACTTAGGTTTAGGGTTTCATCATAGATTTGGGTTTATGGTTTGCAGGGAAAAAAACAATTATATTGGTCCAATCCATGCAAGCCATTTTAGTGGACTTTTCTCTTGACCTATTTTACGTTCTCAGTCCAAATAAATATCCGTGCAAAAATTTCAAAATCTCTGGAACACGTCCATGACAATGGTTTGTGTTGCTTTGAAAAAACAAGAGCGGCCTCATATAGCATAAGTTAGTGATCGAAGATATTCTATTAATTGATGCGGAATGAAGGAAACAAAATACCTTTTCCGACAAAAAATCTAAAGCCCTTAAAGCAATACCTTTTCCGACACAAAATCAGGTGGTTTCGAGGAAGAAATGTTGCAAATAGTATTGGTGTCATGGCCGTGTCCCGTAGATTTTGAAAATTTTACGCAGAAATCTTTTTAAAATGAGAATGCAAAATGGACCAAGAGAAAAGTCCACTAAAATGACTTGAATGGATTGGGTCAATAGAATTGTTTTCTTTCCTAAAGCCCATAACCTCAAATATATGATTAAACCCAAATCATAAGTCTCAATGCCTATTTAAAGGGAGAGGTTGTGAAAGTTAGAGGCAAAGAGTGTTTCTGCGGCGAAGTCCTGTCAAAATCTCGCCGGAGCCGCCGCCGTTGCCAGAAGGTGACAATGGAGGTAGAACTGTCCCGCTCTGGGAAAGGAGAGAAATGGACAGGCAAAACAGATCAGAATTGAACCAAAAAATTGGATATGTAGTCAACTCAAAGATCTAGCTATAGCCGAAAGCGGTTTGTCATTCTGAGATATGGTTTGAAAGTTATTGGTGTTTTTCTGGGACTGATCTGTGCAGAGTGAACCTACAATCAGCCGACTTTGCAGGCGTTTTCCGACTAGATCCGATAGAATTAGGTTACGTTCGTTACATCTCTGGAAATATCTTTTTGTCTAGTTTCTGGAGAACTTTTCCGATTATGAATCCGAGGTAAGGTCAGTCCGAAAATCGAGTTTAAAGTTGGCAAAAACTCATTTTTTCGGAATCCAGAACACTTATTCTTAGAATGGAACAAAAGCAGATCTGAGACTAAGTGTTATGGATTCCAAAAACAGTGGGGTTTTGCCAACTTTAAATTTGATCTGCGGACTGACCTTATCTCGGATCCATAATCGGAAAACTGTTCTAGAAACTAGACAAGAAGATCTTTCCAGAGATGTAATGAACGTAACCAAACTCTATCAGATCTGGCCGGAAAACGTATGTGAAGTCGGCTGGTCGCAGGTTCACTCTGGACAGATTAGTCCCGGAAAAATACCAATAATTTTTAGACCATAACTCTGAATGGCAAACCGCTTTCGGCTATAGCTGTGAGTTGACTACTTATTCATAAAACTTCGTTCAATTCCGATCTGTTTTTCCTGTCCGTTTCTCTCCTCCCCCAGAGCGGGACAGTTCTGCCTCCATTATCGCCTTGCGGCAGCGGCGGCGGCTCCTCCTCCTCCACGGCAGCGTCTCCGGGGAGATTTCGGCAAGGTTTCGCCGCAGCAACACTCCTTGCCTCTAACTCTCACAACCTCTCCATTTAAATAGGCATTGAAACTTAGGTTTAGAGTTTAATCATAGATTTGAGTTTATGGTTTTATGGGAAGAAAACAATTTTATTGGCCCAATCCATGCAAGCCATTTTAGGTTTTTTTCTTGATCCATTTTGCGTTCTCAGTCCAAATAAATTTTCGTGCAAAATTTTCAAAATCTCTGGAACACGTCCATGACAATTGGTTTGTGTTGCTTTGAAGAAACAAGAGCGGCCTCATATAGCAGAAGTTAGTGATCGAAGATATTCTATCAATTGATGCGGAATGAAGGAAACAAAATACCTTTTCCGACACAAAATCTAAAGCCTTTAAAGCAATTTTCTTCTTCATAGATCATTTGTTTAATTAATTTAAAAGTAAATGTTGTTTACGGAATCAACCAAAAATGAAACTCTTTTTTCTCCAAATCGATTTCAATTTAATAGGGTCGATTTTGAGAAATAAATAAAATAAGTTTGAAACTCTTTCTTCTATTAAGAAGATCCGGTGTCACCAAAAAGTGTTGTAAAGCGAAAAATCCTTAGGTTCAAGTGTAATACGTCTGGTCTTGTTAACATCTTAAAGGCTCCTATTGATCCGGACGGGACTACGGAAGATTGTTTTCTGAGCTAGCCTCTTCAATTAATTAATGGTTTCCTTTCAGGTTGGGTTTTCACTTGTCGGGGTACCTGTTTTAATCTTGGAACTAACTAGTCGCGATTTGACAAAACGCGATTAATGGTTAGTTAAACGAAATTCGAATGGTTTAATTTGATATGTTGAATTTTGAAGAATTAGATAGTTTGTGTAGTATAATGGAAAACACAAAGTTATCAGATGGTAAAATGAAGATGTCAAAAGTTTGAAAACGATATATTTTGGGGTAAGTCTAATCCAGTCAACCCATTTTAAAACAACTTCTAATTTTAAATGCAAAACAAAGTTTTTAAACCAAATGATAAAACAATTTTGTTTTTTAATTTTAAAATTTAACATCGCCAACTTTTAAAAAAAAAAATTTGTTTCAGTGAAATAATTGGGGTTTTATTTGCTTTTTGCTTTAAATATGTCGGATCTTTCTTTGTTTCCTTGAAATAGGTTGGATCTTAATTCACACCTCAAATTTTTGCAGTAAGGTGGAATTTTTTTTGCAATTTAATGCGGAAAAAAAAAACGTAGTTTCTCTTTCTCCTTGAAAAACAGCTACTTTTAGATTTAGAATTCTGATATATCTCTTTCATGTACAGTCAAAGAGAGAAGCTTGAGATATCTCCGACGTAGCTTAAACTTTGCTACATCAAATCCAATACCAAAAGATAAAAGAGAGTGTAGCATAAGGAATAAAGATCAACGCTCTCTAAAGAATGCATCCAGAGAGACAGAGGACCGATAAAAGAAAACATATCAACTCAACCACATTTACACGCCCCACAATCATCTCATCAATATTTGGAGACTCTACAAAAGAAACAGAGCTGAGAAGAGAAGATCAAAAGTTATTAACCACTCTCACCTTCTTTACAAATGTAAGATGCGGTTGGTTCAATAGCTGCCATGAGATCTTGCTGATGAAACAGACTGAGCTGACACTGAAGCAGTCGGGCTGTGGACTTCCCCATTGTTGCCTTTTGCCTTACCGCTCAATCTTTCCATCCCATCCACACATATCTCGTTGAACCACTCGTCTTCTGGCAGCTCACTGCACATCATTCAAAACCACATCTAATCATTTATACTACCCAGAGAAGCTTATACATTGCAAAATACTCTAAAAACCGACATACCTATAGGGATCCATCCCTGTTGCAGTGAAAGCTGCTAAGGCTTTCGATATTATCTCATTAGTGCCCCTGTGCAAATTCCTTGATAGGTAGCGACCTTGAGATGCAAAGCATATGACAAACTTCATGTCCAAATACAGCTGTGACAGATGCAGCTTGTTAAAAAAGGCATACAACAGTTTTAATGCTCGCAAAATATACGTAGACAGAAGCTAGAACAAGTTTACAAACCTGCCGTAGGCCAAGAGGTCCCAAAGGTCTGGGACCTTCCTCAATGTCATCCCAAAAGCTCTGGTCTCCAGAAAGCCATAAGATCACAGTCTCTGTTAATCGCATCAACAAAGATGTAGCAAATCTTTCTCTTCCTACAAACATATCTGCTGCTAGACCTGCCATCCTGTTAAGTTTGGCAAAAAGTTCCTGTTTTCCAATGATGCAACACCCGAAGTATAAGAATATTAAGCTAAAAAGGAAACAAAAAAGCACGTAGTTGAAGTGGTCAGATAGACCACGACAAACATAGATTCAACTAGACAACATTGAATCAGCCAATAAGAGTTCCCAAGTGACTACAAACTTGGGAGTTCAACAGTAATTTATAAAGGCTAACTGGACTGATGGAGATGAAAGTCTGAAACCACAACTACCTGGAATATCAGAGATGGAAACCAGTCCATGTCATCGCCATTCCCGTCCATGTTTATGTACATATCCGCAGACAGATGGCTATCACCTTCCTCGGTGAAAATGAGATCCAAGGCATGCTGGCGACAAAACGCATCTTTTAACTTGTCAACAGTACTAAGTAAACGCCTCTTCCATTCTCGTTGTTCAGGATTACGATTTTGTCTGTCCAAAGGTCTCCTTATGTCGTCCGCCCTGTAACTAGTCTGATCAAGAGGAGCGAGTTTCATGGCAGCACGTGGGAGTAATTCATCCGCTAGCAATGATGCATTTGCAAGTAATGCAAGTTGATGTGCCTCAGTCTCAGCCATCTGGACAATCTTATTACCAAAACCTTCAAAATTTGCCTCTTCTTCTTCTATCGAACCAGGAAGTGCTCTTATCAGCACATCTACATATGAGTTGAACACTCGAAACAGACCTTCCAGCGCTTTACTTCCCAACTGCATACTTAGAAGAGGTCCAACGTCCTCAAAGAAGTCCTGCAACAAAATACGATTTTCAAAAGGATCTACTTGACAAATATCTCCAACATTCATGATAATTTAATATGCAGTGCTTTGCCTATAAGAGCAGCTAAGACAGAATTGGTACCACATCAGAGTTTATGAATAATTTGTTAATGGGGATGCACGCGCAGTTTGTCATCAGTTTCAGGCCTTGCCATACTCTAGTGCAAGTTCTAATCAATCATCATCCACAATGGCTAGTCTATTTTGCAGCTGCTATGTAAACATATTATAATCAATTTCATGGGATACTGGCATATCTAAGAGTGACAAACATGACGTCTAAGAGTGAAAGAAAATCCAACTTCCTAGCAGAACTTTATTTTGTCTAGCAGAACTTTAAAACAAAGGCTGAAAATTTCTGAGAAAAGCGTTTGACCAAGATTGCTTACCTGGACCATCAGATTAAAGCGGTGGGCACTAGATGTAAGCTTATTCTGAAATGCTGTACTAGCATGACGACTACCCGTAGGAGGATATGTCAGAACCCAATCATCTGCTGCAGCCATAGCTGCAGTGTTTTCTTCAATTCGCTTAAGATTTGCCTCCAATGCCTGTTCCACGATAGGCTTAAAGTGCTTTAAAAGCACTGGGCAGAGGGACAAACCACGAGCTTCCAACAAAGAACAATGCCCAAGAGCTATCTGTGCACACTCTGCGGCGGCTCTTAGTCCTCCTGCTGCTGCAGACGAAGCTAATGCATGCCTTTTAACTAGAAGAGAAAACGCCTCTGTTTGCTTAGTAGCCCAAGTCACAAGCTCAGAACTATATGCTGGCTCTTTCCCAAAGATTGCCAATGAGTCACTAGAAGCTTGAGAGATAGCTGAGAACACAAGCTGAGAAAGTGCAGCAGTGTACGCCCCTCCATATGAGGTGCTAGATGGACGAAGACTTTGCATGTTGTATTGATATCTCTGGAAATGGGCATCAAGAAGCACAGTATGGGCTCGAGGACCATCGCCAAGCCTTTTGAGAGCTGCTATAGCTGACCGGAGTTCCCCACCTCGAGTTGAAGGTTGACAAGCAGCTTTGGCAAGTTGGTCCGCCAAGTTTTGCTTGCGTTCGGCAATAGCAAACTGAAGAGATGAAAGTACAGAAGAGCTTAAAGTGTGTTTTTCGTTTGCTTGAGATATTAAAATTTCTCCCTCATCAAAAGCTGACAGAGCTTCATCTACCCTTCTTTCAGCTAATAAAGCATCAAGGTGGTCAGGATACTCTGTAGCCCATTTCTCCAGATCAGAGAGGTCATTGTCTTCAAAATTCAACAAACCATTTGCGAGAGATTCATCAGAAACTTTATCGTCGTCAATGTTAACTCCATCTGCTAAACCATGAATAAGAGTGGCCTGAGTGGAGAGAAGATTTCTGATAGATGATAGCTCCCCCTCCAAATCCGATATCTCTTTCGATGTGCTGCACAGAAAAGAAGACTTTTCAATGCTCAAATTAATACACCACCAAGAAAAAAAAAATCAGGAATTGTCAGGACAAAGAAGTCCTATGCAAAAATCACATGCACCAAAACCAGTAAGACATGAAATAACGTTTGAAAAAGTAGAACTCTTTGATCACATCAACTTTAAAGAGAAATCATTAGGTACAACCAACCACTAAGAACAGTCAGGATATCAGCTAACCGTATAAAGGCTGGATAATTAGCATAAACACTTCGCCGCATTTCCTCAGCAGAAGCTCTCTTCAAATCCAATAGATAAGAGCATAACTGCTTTATATCCTGTGAACAGAAGAGAAATATGTCATCAGACCAACATAACTGAAAAACAAAAAAAAAGGGTCCAGCTAAGTAATCTAAAAGTCTTTGTTAACCAGATCGAATACTACTCTTATTGTAGTAAACTAGACAAGGCTTCCTCAGCCTTCCTTTCCCTCAGATCTGTCACACCATCACAGAAAGGGAGCTAAAAAGACGAGAGACCCTTTATGCCCAATACTGTGATCAAATAGTTTCTTTTCTAAGAGAGTAAACAGCACAACAGTTCTGCCTCTAATACAAGACAAAATCACAAGTATATCCACATGAGATACATTCTGTACTACACTGATCATCATTTGACAAGCTTTAAGCTTATAAAATGGGTACTAAACCTATCAGCATTTCTAAGAGTAAAAAACTTTTACATAATACAATCAAAGAGTATATTACATTGATCATCATCTTGTCGAGCTTAAGCAATCTGCTACCTAATATCCATTTTACTATTACGATTTCCTACAAGCACCACTAAGTGCAACCAAACAAGAATACTGCGACATAATACGAAAAAGTCCCCACAGACTCAGACCTGAAAAAATTCTCACTAGTGATCAAATTAACGGAAAAGAAAACACGAAATGATTAAAGAAGAACAAAAAAAAAACCTTCTCGTTGATAGAACATTTGGATTGCACATAAGCGTCAGCATCGAACTTATCAGACTTGAACAGGCTCAAGCCTTCCTCGACTCTGACACCGTTTTCTTTCGTCGGTGTGGCTTTTGATCTGGCCGTCTTCGCCGCCATCGTTAACCTTCCCTGTATCTCTCCTTGTTCTCAGAAAAACCTAGCGGTTTCAGATCAACAAGCCGGAAGCCGAGAGATAGTGGAATGTTAGGGAGGATTAAGCACAGATCTGAGGTAGCAACGAGTGGGAGAGCAGAGGATGATGAAATCGAGAAGGAAGCGATGATAGTGGCGGTGGGTAGAAGATGATCGAGTTGGCAACCAGCGATTAAGCCAACGACGGGAGCTTGGCCTTTTTCGTCTGCTAAACAAATAATTTTCTTCTTGAAATATTTATATTAAAAAACAAATATAGAGTAGCAGGCAACTTTGGGTTTTGCTCCAAAGGAATATATAAAACTGAAAAAGAGGTAAAAACAAGGGTCTATTGTGTGAATATTACAAATTGGTGACTCAATTAAGTGAATAGCATGGATATATGGTTAATTAGGTATATACTTCAACTCAACTTTTTTTATCCGGATCAAATGACGAGGTTACCCCGTACAACTCTGAAACATAGAACGACAGACGACGACGTGACTTGTGTTCTTTTTTTGTTTTTGAATGAATGTAGAGTTAATTTGGTAAATAACCAAAACATTAAAAATTATAATTACTAAACTAGTCAAAAGTGTTATATGTGACAAAATCAGAGTCATTAGATCTAGGAGAATTGGGCAAATCAATAGCAAGTACGTTATTAATTACTCTCTCTAAAAAAAGGCGATTCACAAAGAGCATTTCCAGGGTTTTTAATACTTCGGCCAGTGACCGGAGTTCGTCTCCAGCACTGTGCCTCTTTCTTTTCTGCTTGTATGTAGGCCTCTTTATTCGTCTTCGGTTTCACCTTGTCACATGTTGCTCCTCGCCGGATTTTTCAGTTCGTGGAGTGGTTGAAACCGCAGATATGGGCTAACAAGGTGGTTTCAGTGTAGTTTGAAACGGCGGTTCTGTTTCCTCGTCTCTGTACGTCGATGTTGTGGCTGGCTTCTGTCCGTGTTAGACATGGATTCCTTCGACATCTTTGTCAGATCTAGATCTGGTATGAAAGGTTTTTCCTTTCTGGGTTTCGTCAACTCCTTCGGACTGGTTTGGGGCTTAGGTTTAAGGATTTGTTTTCCTCTTTTGTGGCCTAGGTTTCCTTTGTTGAGCCTTAGGTTTCCTCTTTTGAGGTTTAGTTTTCCCTTCCTTGCTGAGATCTTTGATTTCTATTGAGGATAGAGCTTTTGGCTAGGGTTTATGTCCCTCTTTGTATCCTTGTATGTTGCTTAGTTCTTAGGTTATTCTGGCTTGGTATTTGGTTTGTGGTGTGCATCTCAAATTGTTTGTGTGTGCATCTCAAATTGTTTGTGGGTTTATAGATTTTGCTTCTATGAAGTAATCTCTTGCAGAACAATTTTGACTAAGGCAATCAGTGAAGGAGTGCTATCATCTTCTAGAGAATTGCTCTCGCGTTTTCATCAAAAGTGTTTGAAGCCCGTCTTCGCTTATAGTTGTGCGGGAATGCCTTTTGGTCGAACGGTTCTAGACTCGGTGCAAGACCGTTAATGTGTCGTCAAAGAAATCTGTCTTCAGTAAAATGTCGATGCGGGTTTGACCATTGGCTTCTCTTTGTTGTTTAATTGTTGGTATCCTTTCATGATGTAATTCCGTTGCAAATCAATAAAATCTTAGATGATAAAAAAAAAAAAGATCTAGGGGAATTTGTTAGTTTCTTAGTTATAGTTTAAAATTATTATTCAATCAAATCTTTTGTACAACTGGTGCTTCTAAAATTCGAATAAAAGACAGTGAACCTCCTTTAGAAAAAACAGAGCATCATAAAGGGCAAATAACCAAAATCAGAAGCTACTTCTTATGAAGTTTGTGAGGCAAACCACATGATCATTTCCTCATTGTAGGTGACATGTATTTTTTGTGATTCAAAAAAAGCTTCGGACGATAGCGTGTTTATAATTTGGTGAATAACAATTTCACCTTTATGTTGCATCGATTTGCTGTTGGGAAACTAGGTTAAACTAAAGCATCACCTACTATATAAGCTGAAGCTTATCTACTTTCAGAGATAAAAAGGTGAAGCGAAAGTATGGCATCTAGAAGTTGCTGAGATATAAGGGTTTGTCTACAAATCTTTGTAAAATTGATATCTATTATTCGTATGTAGTGTACTATTATGTAATTGTTGATATTTTTTTGTTGTAGATGGTTGGTCGTCAAATTGTTCTTCTCTTCAAAGGCAAATGGAAATAATCAGAAACAGGGATCTGGAGCTTTGTTACAGACATAAATGGTCACAACAGAGGGGTAGTTCTGAGCTCGAGGATGACGTATTTCAAAGTTAAGAGACTGGTGAAAGAGAGCTTCAGAGTCGAACCAAATGCATATGTGGTTTTGACTTATCAATGGCCACAATACATGCTAATGAAGGATGGGAAGGATGCACCACCGGTTTCCATCATGACTAATGATAATGTTTCCTTGTTTGTCACGATGTGTGCTGAAATAGAACAATTGAACATGTGCCTCACCGTTTTGGAAGAGGCTGGCGAAGAACCTCCGGTGATGGTGTGCACAAACATGGATGATGGAGGTAACGATACACATGTTGTAGTTGACTATTATTGTTGTAGTTGTAGAAACCTATAAGATACCTAGTGCAGAAGCGTGAAACATGAGTGTAAGAAAATCCAGACACTATTCAATTTGTTAAGTTGTTGTAGATGGAGGTAATTGAATAGTTGTTGTAGTTGACTACTTTTATTTAGCCGTAGATGGTTGGACACGTAACAGTAAGTATGGCATATGTGACTATAAATTTGTAACTATATGGCCATATTTGACAATTTAATTGGTTATGATATTGCACTAATGTCATTTTATCATATGTTGTTGTTTGTTAAAGTGGCGGTGAGATCGCATCAGATTTAGCAGCAATCTGTCTTGGTGGGGAAGACGTTGATAAGGGGAAAGGTGGGGTCGATAGTAATGGTGAATATGGTGAGGACAATGATGATTGGCATGAGTTTTCATATGATGAGAATGTAGACAGAAAACTTACTGTAGGGAAAAGTTCAAGGGAAGAAAACTTGCAGCTTGTTGTGTACGACTCAGACGCATATGGAGATGAAGAAGGTTTGTTGAGAGTGAAAGTATTCGCCCTTCAATGAGGTACAGTTGTGCCGAAATTATTCTAATATTAAGCTCTAGATGATCAGTAAAGAAACATGCATTAGATATAGATCCAGATGAAGAACTACTTTAACTTATCAAAAGCGCCACTCTATTGCTAAATCCTATTTATCGAACCATAAAAACCCTTTGAATTTTTGCCTAATCTTAACAAGAGATTTACTCAACCATGATAAAGCAAATCAAAGCAAAAGTAATAGATAAATTCATAATCATTAAAAACAATAGAGATAAGGTTCATAAAAATTCTCCGTAGAGGTACAAGAGGCGAGATCTTCTCTCTTACTGAACAAAATATGATGAATTTTGGTGTTGAAGAAAAACAAGAGAAATCTAAAAGAAACTAAGAGACTTTGGTGTTGAAGAATGGTAAATAACTTGATGAATTTGTGGCTATTGTGGTATTTATATAGTAGTAGGGGTCGACTTTAGGGTATATTCCCAAAAGATTTAGGAAGATTTCGATAAAATTGAAATTTCTTTTTTTCGAGGGAGTGACCGGTCGATTGCCTTCATTTTTCAGTACATAGATTTATTGATGATGATTGTTTGATCGATCACATATGGGGTGATCGGTCGATCATTGCTCCCTTCCTCTGCTTGCTTCAACTTTTACCCAGAACGACGAGTCTTCGGTAAATTGAGCATATCTTGAGATATAATCGTTGGATTTGCTTGAAACCACTTGGAAATGAAAGGTAACACTCCCAACTATCTTGTGTCCAAAATTTAGCTTGATCCAAAAGTCGAAAGGTCTCCATTTGATGCGAAACTTCTGATTCTTGAAAGCTATTCAATCTTCAAAATGTTCATTTTGCATCATTTTCGTCCAAATTGTCCAATTTTCCTGTAAAGACTATAAAACTACAAAAATACTAAAAACACCAATAAAATGCCAAAATCAAGTAGTTTCTTAGTTAAAAACCTATAAAAACACATTAAAAAGCGGTAAAATCTAAGGTATATCACTTTGCAGCATGTCAGCCCTACATCCTGTCAGGACCCTCCAACATGTCACCATGCGACCTATCAGCCACCATGGACCCTGCTGATCAGCATATTTGCCAGCTAGCAAGTAAGACAAATAAAGTAGGTGAGGAGCACTCAAGTGCTGACCCGACCCGATATATATCCATTAACCCGGTATACTAACCCGGATTGTATTTTCTATATAAACACCTCATTTCTCCACTAAAAAGGGACCATTAGTTACTCATATTTTACTTCTAGTTTTTTTTCTCTCGGTCTTCTCTTATCTTCTCTCTAAATTCAAGTTTTATTCTCTCTCTCCAAACACTCCCTAAACACTTATCCTTTCTTTGACTTAGCATTTTTTTCCTTCTCGAGAACTAATCTCACCATTCTTTATGACAATTCTGATCATTATTTTCATAAAACACCCATTCTTTTACCCTCTCATCCATTAAAGTGCCTCCTAAACCGATAGATACTCCGCGGATCCACCCTTACTTTGGATCCATAGTCACTTAGCCACCTTTCCCAGCTCATCTACCTCATTTAGCTTGTTTAGCTCGACCATTCGATTACATTTTACTCGGCTAAATCATTTGATCCGTTTTTCGACTTTGACTAAAGCCTTCTCGTTCCGTTTCCATGATCATTACCACTGATACTTGAAAATTTTCTTATTACTAAGCTTAATTTAAAACCAATTTATTTAGAGTGTTGTTAAAAACTGATCTCATTTGTTGTTGCCGGGAAAAGAAAGAAAAAGGAGTGTGAATCTGAGCGCAACAACAAACACAAAGTTAAAAACCCTTTGGGGAAGGGGATTGAGTGGAATCAGAGAGACAGGCATGTTCTGTAGCTTATCCATTTCCAGATGTGTCTTGAGGAAGACAACGTCGTCTCTTCTCTCCCGGAATTTCAGATTCCTTGTCTCCGCCGATTCTCTGCCTCACATCTCCTCCTCCCGGCTTCTATGCCCCACCAATACCCTAATCCCCTTCTTCTTCTCCTCCTCTTTCTCCCGCCGTATTTGGGACTCCAGCGGCGGAGGAGACGATTACGACCACATCAGGGCTGACGTCAACTGCCCTCGCTGCTCCGCTCAGATGCTCGTCGTCTTCTCCAACCGCCCCTTGTCCCTCACCGCAAGAGAACCTGGGATCTATCAGGCCGTTAATTTCTGTCCACAATGCAAGACGGCTTTCTATTTCAGGCCCTTCAAGCTCTCTCCGCTTCAAGGGAGCTTTATCGAACTCGGTAAGGTCAAAGGGACAGGGGAACGTGATGACGACGATGATGTTGATGCTGATGATGAAATTCGTCATCCTAGAAATTGGAAAATTCAGGGTCTCAGAAGCGAACAAGATGAGGAGGAATCTAATGGCAGTGATAAAGAGAAGCAACCCGTGATGAAGCTTCCAACGCCCAAGGAAATTTGCCAGGGCCTCGACGAGTTTGTCATTGGCCAGGGAAAGGCAAAGAAGGTCCCGGTCATAGCTTCCTCCTTTCACCATCTTATCCTATTCGAACTATATTCTCGTTTTCTTACACATTTTTCCTTGTGCAGGTGCTCTCTGTGGCAGTTTACAATCATTACAAAAGAATATATCATGCTTCCCGGAGAAAAGGGTCTGTCTTCCATGCCATTATCATTCTCACACTCCATATGCGTCGCAACAAAGCTCACTCCTTTACTCTTTTTGAAGTCCAGGTCTGCTTCAGAATCAGATAGCCTTGATATGGAGGATGATAACATCGATCACGTGGAGTTGGATAAGAGCAATGTGTTGTTGCTTGGCCCTACTGGTTCAGGTGCATATTGTTGCTTGTGCTGTCTGTGTGCTTAGCCATAATGCTCTTGAAAGTATTGAGAGCTTAGTATGCTTACTATCTTGGCCTTTATGTTTCTTGCTTGATTATAAGAACAGGAAAGACCTTACTGGCAAAAACTTTAGCACGTATTGTCAATGTGCCATTCGCCATTGCTGATGCGACTTCATTAACTCAGGCAAGTTGTTTCACTAATCCCTTTAAAGTCTGGGTAATTGACAATGATAAATAGTTACTGAGAATCGTAGTATGTTGTACATCCGGGAAGCATTAGGCCCACTAGAATGTCTTACAATCCCTCATCAGGTTACCATTTTGAATAATGAAGTGATCTTTTTCTGGCTTTCTAGGGGAATCCTTACACAAGTCTTGCTCTTAGCATAACTAAACTATCTTCTTGTCCAGGCAGGTTATGTTGGTGAAGATGTGGAATCAATATTGTACAAGCTATTTGTGGTATGGCCTGCGATCACCTCATATTATGTCTCTGGTTTTAGCATCTTTATACCATCTTTTGGAAAAACATCTAAACAACTGCTTACTGGATAGTTTTTAGATGTCTACTTTGGAAACTACAAGTGTACCTTTTCTTGTCTTCAGTATTGGTACAAAATAGTTCATAACAGTTCAGAAACTTTGCATCTTTTCAACAATTTCTTCTTGGTCAACTATTTTTGATTCGCGAAAACCTTGTTGCACATGCTTGCTGTTTGCAGCATTCATGTTAACTTTCTTTCTTAGATGCTAATGTGAGCTGGATATTTTGTTACTGCAGGAAGCTGGGTGCAATGTAGAAGAAGCTCAAAGGGGAATTGTGTACATTGATGAAGTTGATAAGATGACTATGAAGGTCTAAGTTTTCTTCACTCGTTACTTTTGATTCTGAATTGGTTGATACTCAATACTTAGCAACCTATTTTTCTCTCTCAGTCTCATAGCTCAAATGGTGGTAGAGATGTCTCTGGAGAAGGTGTCCAACAGTCATTGCTAAAACTGCTGGAAGGAACTGTGAGCTTTTCCTACTTTAATTTTTTTTTATTTTTCTTAACTGCATATAGATGTAGACTGTTGACAGAAACAACTAGGAATTCCTTGTTCGCCTTCTTGTTGATACAGATTGGATCAGGTTTTGCATATGCATATGCGTAGTCTAATTTAAATTAGCCTGCACGTCCGGAAACAAAATACAGGGTCTATTCCCTTACAAAGAGCTAAAGATTGTCTATAGTCTATATTTGATGTCTTGGTAAAGAGCTATATATGTGTTCGAACATTATTGATTAAAAAATAGGTCTATTCTCGATGCCTTGATGATATATATTTAATCAGCAAACAGTATGGAAAATCAGTATAATGTGGAGATCGCATCATAACGTTTGCCATTCTAGGTTATCCAAAAAGTTGGCAATTCCAGCTTCTATTAAATAATGAATTTGCAGGTGGTCAGTGTCCCAATTCCTGAGAAAGGATTACGGAGAGATCCTCGAGGAGATAGCATTCAGGTAAATGCGTGAAAAATCTCCTACTGCAAGTTTTCTTTTATGCATTTCAGAATGCACGTTTGTGACACAGCAGGCCAAAATATTCCGATTCGTGAAAAGCTGAACCTTTTGGCCAAAAACCAAATATGCAGATGGATACAAAAGACATCCTTTTTATTTGTGGTGGAGCATTTATTGATCTGGAGAAAACTGTTTCCGAAAGGTAATTTTCTCAAGTCTTGGAGGTTCGGCAAAGTCTTCAATCTTACCCTTTTCTCTGTGCGCTATAAGGCTTGAATGACACATATGTATTTCTCTTGACCAGGCAACACGATGCCTCTATTGGTTTTGGTGCTTCCGTTCGTACAAACATGAATACTTCTGGGTTCAGTAGTGCTGCAGTAACATCCTCCTTGTTGGAATCTGTAAGGAATACATTCTTTATAGGGCTCATTAAATTGTATGCTAGTCTTTCATTGTATATTTTATTATCAAATAGATTCAACTTGTCCGTTGTCTGATAAACGGAGCACTTATAATTATTGTTAATTGGTTGTAGTTACAAAGTGAAGATCTTGTTGCTTATGGTCTCATTCCTGAGTTCGTTGGAAGGTTACCCATCTTAGTGAGTTTATCTGCATTAAATGAAGATCAACTTGTACAGGTAGCTTGTTTCTAATTTTGCTAGTCGTTACTGTGCTTATGGAATGGTTTTCAAACATCGGTTGTCATTTAGTTTTCCCTTGGTTTGTCATAAGGAAAAGACATTAAGTGTTCTTTAAAACTCTCTTATTGTCCCTGTTGCCTATTGTTTATCTTTGTCCCACTCCAGTAAGAGAGTGATAGTTGTACGAGATTGCATCTGGAGTTTCCTTCAAATATTTTTATTTTCAGGCAGCTTTTTCTGTTATGAGTTATAAGTTTTTCTGGTTCCGTATGTAGGTTCTCACAGAGCCTAAGAGTGCATTGGGTAAACAGTACAAGAAGTTGTTTCGCATGAACAATGTAACTCTTTTTACCACTCCAGGTTACTTACATATACTTCTTCCCTCTGCTATAACCCTCTTCGTTGTCTGGATGATGTGTTAGGTCCAACTGCACTTTACTGAAGGAGCAACCAGGCTAATTGCGAGGAAGGCTATGTCGAAGAACACTGGTGCACGTGGCTTACGGTCTATACTAGAAAGTATCCTCACCGAAGCAATGTTTGAGGTCTGAGGAATGCACCCTTACAGTCCTTGATACTTCAACTTAGTAGATATTCTACTGAAAATCATTGCATGTATTATGTATGGACATATTTCGAATTCTATCACCCCTAACACCATGTTTGTCCTTTTAAATGTTAAATTTGAATCCTAAACAGGTACCAGATAGCATGACGGAAGGGTCACAGGATATAAAGGTAGTTCTGGTGGATGAAGAGGCTGTTGGTTCAGTAGGAACACCAGGATGTGGTGCAAAAATTCTTAAAGGAGATGATGTGCTGCAACAATTCCTTGAAGAAACAGAGTCAAAGGTAAGTTTAGTGCAACATGTGGTAGATTTGCACACATTATGAGGGTATCTTTGCGAAAGCTTCACAAGTTTGATGTTACAGGAGAAGAGAAAGGAGGAG
Source organism: Pseudoturritis turrita (assembly GCA_900406555.1). NCBI lineage: Eukaryota > Viridiplantae > Streptophyta > Magnoliopsida > Brassicales > Brassicaceae > Pseudoturritis > Pseudoturritis turrita. The sequence continues at coordinate 175,068 of OVBL01000925.1, read as the reverse complement.
GATGCTAAAAGAGCTCAGAGCTTGTAGCCGACCTGATGTTATGAGAGGCGTGAGCTGTGTTAGATATATAGGGCATGAATGATCTCAGCCTGCAAGGCTTACTAGTTTCAATGTTCAGATTCATTAACAAAGAAATAAAGAGCGAACTGTGCTTTAATGGGTAGAGGAACTATCCAACCCTCGAATGAGCATACAGAAGGAAAAATAGTAGATGAATAGATGTTGCTTCTTGGATAAGTTGTGAATAAAATATGTGTTAGGAATGCACCTTACATTGTATGAGAGTAGATTGATACGAGCTTTCGATCTCGTAAGAGGAGCCGTTGTTAACGTGAGAAAAGAGAAAAGATTTAGGCAAAGCTTCCCTTTAATTCTATCTCTTAGAGAATAAGGTTAATTGTTGGAAGTTTCTTTATCTTATTATATAAAGCTTGATGCGTTAAACTTCATAATTAACACGATGGTGATACGTGTCAGCCGGTCGATTGAATTTTGACACATGTAATTTTTTTTTCAATTATATTTTGACATATGTAATACAAATCTTATTTCTTTTTAAACTTATACATTTGTATTTATCAAGTCAATATATATAAAAAAAATAATTAGTTTCTAATAAATAATTCATTAAAATAATTAGTTGATAAACATGGTCTATTCCTTTAAATATTGAATTTTTTATATGTCTCGGTTTTATTTTTTTCGTACAACCATTCTTTGGTCGATTGGATTTTGACACATTTTTTTTTTTCCAATTATATTTTGACATGTGTCATATAAATCTTATTTCTTTTTAAACTTATACATTTGTATTTATCAAGTAGATTATAAAAATCAACATATATAAAAAAAATAATTAGTTTCTAATAAATAATTCATTAAAATAATTAGTTGATAAACATGGTCTATTCCTTTAAATATTGACTTTTTTATATGTCTCGGTTTTGTTTTTTTCGTACAACCATTCTTTTCTTATCCCTCTTTTTCTTTACGTTTATTAAGATGAATTAAGTTTCAATTTTTTTCATTAGAATATTAATTAATACACGTGTAAAAATATTTTGAGTTCAAATATACTTAGGTTTATTATAATATTTTGTCTTTATATAACAAGTTTTTGTACTCTCTCAATCTTCTCACCAAGAAATTTCAAACTTCAATAATCTATTCCAAAAATTTTATTTCAGCTTTTTTATTTGAAAAAACCATCGATTACTCTCTTATTCGATAAAAACGACATATCTCAACATTTTCTAATTAGTTTATTTTAGTAATTCATAAAAAAAAAATCAAATAAGCTACATATATACACGCTTACATATATTTTGATTTTAAATAGAAATTGATATGACAAAAAAAATCAAACGTATTTTTTTCATTAGAATATTAAATACACGTGTAAAAATCTTTTGAATAAAATTAGATTTATATACTCAAATCTTTAAGAATTATAATATTTCACCTTTATTTAAACAATTTTGTACTCTCTCGATCTTCCCACCAACCAATTTAAAATTTCAATAACCTCTTCTAAATTTTTTTTTTTTCCAATTAGCTCTAACCACATGTCAAAATAAAATTTTCCATTAAAAAAAATATAATATCATTATATTTTAAAATCAGACTATAAAAATATACATTGTATTGTGGTTTTTTAAAGACTTACCACTACGTAAACATCCTAAATATTGTAAAATTGATGTATGAGAAGAAAATTATTTTGAAAGTTTCTCATGTTGTGAAAATTATAAAAAGTAAGAAACCAAGTGATGAAACACATATAATTCATTTTTCGTTGGAAGAAAGATAATACTTGATTCATAAGTGAAAAAGAAAAAATCAAATATGATTAAAAATGTGAGTAAGTTTAATTCAAATAAAAATACGTAAATCGATTTGTGAAGAGTTAAAAAAAAAAGATATATGAGTAGTTACATAATAAAAAGTAAACATAATTTAAATAGGAATAGGAAAGACTAATAATTTAGAAATATGTGGAAAAAAATCGAAAATTCAGTTAATATAAAAAAAAGTAGGAGAATCAAAATCAATAAATAATTTGTATAATTTTCTATGAGTGGTTTCACATCGACGTTTTCAATCTTATTTTATTTATTTTTACGGATGATATGATTTTTTCCCCATTTTTGTGCGATTTATAAAATATTAAAGGACTCAAAATAATTCAACTAAAACATGAGAATAAATTCATCAAGATTTAAAAAATGGATTAAAAAGTAGTATTAATTCAAATAGAATAGGAAAACTAATAATTTGAAAATATGTGATAAAATTTAATTGAAAATTAAATAATAAAATAATCAAAGTAAATAAATAAATGTTAGGTTTCTGAATTAGTGGTTTTGCATCAGCGTTCTCAATTTTATTTTATTTATTTTTACGGTTGATTTAATTTTGATTTCTACTTTTAATCGATTAACTTTTTTTTACAGGTTATAAATATTAGATTACAAACCCGCATATATGCGGGTCCTTTATCTAGTTGATCATAAAAGACCATTATATAAGTTTAGGTACAATCAATGTTCAAAATATTGCTAGGCGTTAATCGGGGTTGATGGTAGATCTAGCGCCTAGTCAATTAATGGGGGATTATTTTTGGGATTTTTATAGATCTTATTGTATATATATTACATATATTAAGGATATAGTCTTAAAAGCTGGTTGGTATAATGGCTGGGACGGGCAGAATGAATTTAATGTCACTGGTTCAAATTTAGAAAGTGTGGTTTTGGTCATAATTTTAACTCAAACGTTTAATGAAGGGTAAAAGACACTTTTCCACTTCATCTTCTTCACAAAGTCACGGGTTCTGCAACCCTAGAATGGCGGTTGTTTTTTCTTTCGTTTTTCCATGTGTTTATACACAAAACTGATAGATTTACTACATAATATTAGATTTGCAAGATTAAAACAAAAAGTATGATTTTCCAAATTTTGCGATTTTTTGAGCGATTTTAATGAAATCGCGGTGGCTCTCGGCCGTCGAACGCCTTTCTTCCGCCGAGCGGCCGCGGAAGCCGCATTTTCGAACATGAGTACAATCAATCCTAAATCTAAACCAAAAAGGAAAAGCATCTTAAATCTTAAATAAAAAGGAAAAACATCAAAACTTTAATCCTAACGTAAAAAGAAATAACACCAAAACTCTTAGAAACTCCTAAACAATTAAACCATATCATTACTCCCCTCCTCGACTAGGAGCTTGTCCTCAAGCTCCAATTCCAAGTATGGCTTTTGTAGTTTCTCTGCGTCCTCCCACAAGTTCCACCAAGTTTTCCTCCTCCAGTGGTTCGTCCTCCTGATCATCTCCGTCTATGACCGGCATAATGTGAAAATGACTGGTCTACATATATGCCCTATGCCCTGGCGTAAAGAGCTCATTGCAGTTAAAACAGAGACCTTTTGCTCGTCATTCTGCCATTTCTGCACTAGTCAATTTCTTCCAAAACTGCTTTTCCGCTTCCGCTTGTAGAGGCAGCAGAGTTTCCTCGTCCTTCCTGCCTTGTACCTAGTTGTTCCCTACCATTTTTGGCCTCACAAACGGGGCAAAATGCCCTCCAAACGTTCGTGTCCGCTTATCGCCATCGATTTTATATTCATTATCTCGGGCATACTCCATTGCTTCAAAGATCGTCTCCGGACGGAGATATTCTACTTCTTTTCGCAAACTGTCCGTTAATCCGACACAAAATTGCCATAGTTCCTGGTCCCTAGTGAATCTTGTTTGTCGGCCAAGACATTCCTCAAATTGGTTGCAATATTCATCCACAGTCCCTGTGTGTCTTAAATTGGACAATTCACTCACTGGATTTATCGCGTCCTCTCTTCCAAAACGGCTCATGCAAATCCTCTTGAACTTAGTCCATCCTAGCCTATGGGTGACCAACCGTCGGTAGTTGTTATTCCAATGATACGCCTGCCCAGTCATCACGAATGTGGCTTGGCGTACATTTGCGTCATCGTCGAAAATCCTTTGATCGTCAAAGTAGTCATCGCACTTTTGTAACCATTCTATTGCATTAGTGGTTCCATCGTAAGGTGGAAACTCCATCTTTGATGGTGGCACTATGCATAGACCTGACCCGCTGTCGCCACCCCCTTTTTCTTCATAACCATCTTCCCACCCGACTTCTTCTCGCCGATGAAGGTTTCCAGAAGAGTAACCTGGTGGAACTTCGTCGGGTGGTGCTCTGATTGGCCAGACAGTCTAATCGCCTCCTCCATCAGCCCTTCGGTGGCCTATTTCCTTTCCTAATGACGGCCACGGTCCCCCAAAGTAAGCAATACTGTTACTCATTATAACACCACCAATGGGCAAGCTTCCCCTCACAGGGGGTGGTAGAACGTTCTTATGTCCCTTGAGAATTGAGGACATTCCTTTTCCTCCAATTGTCTCACTCACCTCCTCTTCAGTGGAGAGCTCTTCCGGATCTGCGATGATCGCGCCTTGTTTTGCTGCTCGATTGTCTTGCAACGCTGTTTGCTCCTTGCGAAGTTCTTCTACCGCAACCTTGGTCTGCTCGTGCACCTCGTCTTGGGCCATAAAAGTTGCTTCCAGCACCGTTTGTTGTGTGGTTGTCTTCTCTTGAAGCTCTACCAGTGATGATTTCATCGGACCCATCGTTGTATGGATCTCCTGCACCATCTCCATCAATTTTGCTAGTTGCACTTCCATTGAATCACCTTCTGCCATTGAATCAGATAGTTCTGATACCAAATTGATACGAGCTTTCGATTTCGTAAGAGGAGTCATTGTTAACGTGAGAAAAGAGAGAAGAGATTTTAGGCAAATTTCCCTTTAACCTTAGTCTCTCTTAGAAAATAAGGTTAATTGTTGGAAGTTGGTTTCTTATTGATCATAAGATATTCTTATATAGGCTTAGGTACAATCAATCCAAAATCTAAACCAAAAAGAAAAGCATCTTAAACCTTAAATAAAAAGGGAAACACCAAAACTTTAATCCTAAACTCTTAGAAACAACCGTATCATAGATGAACATAAGGATGCCATTTATATTTGTTTTATTACTTCTAGTCTAGTGGCCATGTGACCACTTTCTTAACTTCCATTACGACGGTTCTAACCTAGCCAAACTAAAAATGATATAGAAGAATTAAGACCACCACACCATTAACACTTGTTACACCATGATGCAATTCTAGCAATTTCTCAAAGAGTTGTGCATCTGTTGGTAGAGAAAATTGATTCTAGGTTTTACATTTTTCTATTTTTAAGAGAAAATTAGCTAAAAATTATATTTAATAAGTGATTTTTAAAAGGTGATATTTTAGAACCTCATAAAAAGTGATATTTCCAAAACCTAATTTTCTCTCAAAGAATAAACCGCTGTTTACTGTAGATCGGAAATTTTGTTACTTGGACCAGTGATCGGTGGCTTTCACAACGCCGTCGCGGGTCTCCTTTTGCTTTTCCCTCTGTTTGCTTCTTCTTTTAGTTTCCCTTTTGTGTGGGTACAGATCTAGGGTCCATCTCTATCTCAGGACTTGGTTCGAGCATTAGAGATCTACTTCAGTGAGGATTGGGGTTCGACGCCGGGTGAGCTCTGGGTGGTGGAGGAGGAAGAGCCTGGTATTGGTCATCGGTGCGATGTCCGGTTCTGTCGGAATCGCATCCGCTCTTCTCTTCTTCGGTTTTGGTTCTACCGTCGGAGCTGATCCCCTTTCATAAAGTGGGGTTGGTTGTCAGCTTCTCTCTCCGCCGGTGGGAAGATCTTCAGCCTCGTCTCTGAGATTCGGTGAAAGTTTTTGGCTTGTCTGCGTTTTGCTCTGCCTATGTCTCTTAGTGAAGGGTTTGGTGGTTTACCTTTTTCTTTAGTTGTGCTTCCTTGTTTCGGCCTTGTCTGGAGGCTGTGCTATTTTGGTGCTTGTCTCTGTTTTGGTTTATGGGGGATCTAGGGTGGTTGGTCAAGAAGGGTTTCTTGCTTTTTTCGGCTGCATTGGAGTTTTTCAGGATGGATTTTGGTCCCATGTTTTGATTTATATAGCCCAGTCTCTCGAATTTTTTCTTCTAGGATCGTTTCTTGTTTAGGTTCTATGTTGCCGCTTGCAGCGCTGTTTGGTGTAGTCTTCCGCGGCTTAGGAGTTTGGGTTGCTCTCGTTAATCTTCGGTTTGTGTGTGCGTAGTCGTTTTCCTGGGTTGGTTATTCTTCGATGGCATCCTTTTATTTCGGTGAATCTTTTTCAGCCTCCTTCCACCGACCTTTAGTTTAGTTGAATAATCAGTTTTCGCCTATGGTCTTCCTTGGTCGGTTCTTGTAACGCTAATCTCTTGTGGGGATGCAAAGTTCTAGATTTAGACTCTTTAAGTTGAAGATTAAGTGGGTAGGAGTTTAGATTATCGTTCATGGTTCTTTGATTTTGTTAATCGTCGTTTATAAGTCTATTCTTCGCGGTTTTCCCTTGCTTCGGCGACGATTTGTGAGCTTTGTTGTTCCGCGTCTGCTGCTTTTTCCGCGTTCTCCATTGATTGCGAGTGTTCCTTTCAAGTTCTTGCGTTTAGTGGTAGTTATGCCTTCTAGTTTTTTGTAAAATTTAGTGCTTTGTTTTCCGGTAATCTTTCGGGCTTTGTTTCTCGGTAATCTTTCGGGCTATGTTTCCCGGTAATCCTTCGGGCTATACTTCCGGTAATCTTTCGGGTTTTGCTTCCAGAGTATCAGGCTTTGTAATTCGGGTTAATGATTATATATAAAATATTTAGACGGAAAAAACCTTATATATTAATTCCGGTAAATGGTCAAACTCAAACCGATGTTTTCAATTCTTTAATAAAGGATGATGTGGCATCAATAATTGACAGAATTAAATAAAACCGATACGTTTTAAACTATATAAAACGACAAATGATAAAATATTCTTAGAATAAATCGTCTCTTTATCATCTCTTTAAACAAAAAAGGTTGGGTCAGATTAGTTTCCATATCTCCGGTTTTTCCAAATAACTCTTCAGCGGCGATGCATATCAACAGCTTGCCCTCGATGGTTTCTCCTCTCCTAGGTGAACTCATAGAGTGTGGTATTGAATTAAGTATCAGTGAAGAAGTTTCGAAGTGTTTTGGTCTCTACTCGTATCTTCTAGTTGGTGTTATCTTCGTCATCCGAGGTTGGTTATTCCCTTAGTCACTGTCCATGGTGGTTGTGTTTTCAAGGGTTCTTCAGCTCTGTCGTTCCCGTTTCTCTAGTTGAAGTCTTCGGTTTGAGCAAGCCTTCCCTTTCCTCCTGGTGGTTTGGCTATTTGGATTTTCTTCGCTTGGTTTTTAGTAATTTTATAACAGTATAATCTGGCATTCCGTTTTGGCTTTTAGTTTCTTTGGCTTACTTGCTGTGAATTGTTAGACTCCAGTATTATCTTCTGAAAACTGGTTTTTGGCAGCTGGCATTTGGTTCCGATGTCATGTATTTTAACATTCGGCTTTTCGCTTGAACTTTGAAATCATCCTCGTTTTAATATTTCAATTAGATGGAAAAAAATATATATATATTGGGTTTGTGTACACATCGACGAGACCGTCAGGCTCCTCCTCGTCTTAACGCACTCATCAAATTCGTTGGTTTTCGAGGCAAGGGAAAGTGGCGCCTTGGATTTCAAATCTGAGAGATTTCTTCCGTAACCCTAATTGTTCTAGGCAATCATGATAGTGAGGACTCCGCCGCCGAAGAAGCAACGGTCCGACGACGGAGGCAGCCCCACCACCGCCGGCAAGCAGCTCGTTATCTACGAAGATTCTCCGGTTCCTGCTCCTCTGCAAACTTCTCATGATCATTCGGATCAGTACCTTTGCACCTATCAATGCCGCCAAATGGTCCTTACTTTATAGCTCCCTAGTCCCCATGCTTATTTTGAATGTTGAACAATCGTTGTATAGTTAATTTGTTAAGAAACTAAAGGTTAGGTTTTTCTCTTTGTTCTAGGTTAAAGCTGATGTTCTAGATGCCCTGGGCAAAGCAGAGAGACAAGCCCAGGAATCTCAGACCAAATTACAGACTCTAACCGACAACTTGAGCCAAGCAGGTGGGGTTTTCAATTCCAAGTTAGAGGATATTCGAAATTCCCAAGGCTAGTGATAGTGAGCCTCTCTCTTATTATTGTAAAAAATCTGCTTACGGATTTGGTTTCTTATTGCACAACAGACGCAGAGAGAAAGCAATTACGAGATAAATTCTTATACTCAGAGCAAGAACTGGCTGCAGCCAAAGGGCGTGAAAAGGTGCTTCAGGAGCAGCTCCTTATGGAGATCACCAATTCTCAAGAGCGGTATACCAAAGAACTACAATCTTGCCATGAACTGGAGGTTGATCTGTCTATGTGCTAATCTGTTCAAACTGCCTTACTATTTTAGTTCTTGTCATTATCATTAACAGAATCCTTTACCTTCTTTTTCTTTCACACCAGGTAAAACTTCACAATGAAACCAACCTTCGAAAGAAAGCCGAGTCTTCTGCTGCAACAGCAGAAGAACAAGCTAAACTTTTGGAGGAAAAACTAAGTCAGTTATCTGGAAGTGTGGACAGGGAGAAAAAACGTCTCAACAGTGATATTGCTCACTTGGGTAAAGAAGCAAAGCTTTCTGTATCTAGGATTGGTGCAGATGTAAGTATCAATTAGGAAACTTGATATCTTCACTCAAGTTTTTTTCTTTCTTTCTTCGTGCAATCACCATAGTTGAACCTGTTTTCCGTTGCCTTTAGCTTGAAAGGATGCAATGTAGAGCACAAAATGCAGAGACAGAATCAGGTCTTTTAAGATCACAGCTGGAGCATCTTAAACAGAAATTTGACGAGGTAAGCTATATTTGACTTGCATCTTAAAAAAGTAACACAAGTCATAAGTTATCAATTGTTTTTGTAGATTTCTCGCTGCCTCATTTGAGTTTTTGTTTGCAGTGTTTGAAAGAAAAAACTGAAGTAGACAGGAAGCTGGCGTCATTCACTTCTCAGGCAGCTTCTCCTTCAGATAACAGTGTATTGGTTAAAAATCTCCAGGAGGAACTTAAGCGCTCTGTAAGTTTGACCAGTTCTTAGTTTGTCTGTTTAATGATTTTACAAAGTTGTTCCAGCGTAAGATGCATCTTTTATTGAAAAGTATGAATGAGGTAAGAACATGGATCAAAACCCTCTTTTCTATTCATTACTCGTTCTTGATTAACATGAAAGAGCTACTCACGACGTAACCCAAAGTCCAGATACTTCCACAATGATCTCTATTTTTCTGCTGTTAACTCTATTTAATCCCTTCCAATCTTAATGACTCTCTAACAAGTTTCACCGTGCTGAGTTTCCAAACTCTCAAGTTTACACAAAGCACTTGTAGAACTTAAACAGAAGATGGTCTTCTTATTTACTTAGGTTGTCTTAGACAAATCTGAAGTCAAAAGTTTACTTTGCAATCAATTTGAGGTACCGAAAATTGACTTAATTGTCAAGGCATACTTCTCATCTGTTGAGATATACATGTACTACTTGTAGATTCTATTTTCCACTTCTATACTTTCCTTGTAATGTCTTTTTAGTTTATGTATTTCTTGACGGTATTGATTCTTGATAATTGTATCAGGAAGCTGAAGTGCGAGAAGCTAGAAAGTTTAAATCACAGCACTTAGATGCTGAGTTGTTGAAAGAGAAATTATTGGAAGAAAAAAGCAGTAGGGAGAGGGCAGAATCAGAGTTATCAAAATTTCATGAATTGCAGCTAAGTATGGACAAGTTGGAGAATGAATTGTCCTCTTGGAAGTCATTGCTAAATGACATTCCGGGTGTATCCTGCCCTGATGACATAATTACGAAATTCTCGGCGCTGCAAAAGTATGTCAAGATGGTCTTAACAGATTTTAATTTATCACTAGAGTCTTCTTTTGATATTCTTTCAATTAACTATGCCTGCCATAAAAGAAGTATGTGCGGAAGACTGAGGTGGTTGTTATGGGGCTATTTTCACGACTTTGCTTAGGTGGACTAGATATTATCTGCCTGAGACATTTGCAACACCACTTTTTGCAGATGTAGCTTTATATTTTAGAGATATTCTGGCTTGCTAGTGCAAGTCTAGCCGGTCAAGTGTGGGCCTGTGAGCATCTAGACTAACTTTCGAAATTATTGGGGAGGAGAGAGTACTGAATTCTAGTGTACCAAACTCTCTGAGGTAACACGTGTATCTATGGTACTTCCTATTGACTTGTGTTTCTGCCTTTTGAAGGGAGGTGCTTGATAGCACTATGAAGATTGGGGAAGCAAGTACACGTTTTAAACAACTGGAGGTGACTCTGGATGCTACACAACTTAGCAGGCAGAATGCTGAAAATGAGGCTGCATTAGCTAAAGAGAAATCTGAGGCACTCAAATCAGATGTGAAGAGGATTGAAGTAATGGTAAGATTGAATTTTGTTGCTTTTGCTGTGTAAAGGGTCACAAGTGCATTTTCATCTTTCGCTGGCATCTATTGATTTTTGATTCTTGAGGGATATATGATAGCATTCTCAATTTGTGGCACTCTAGTGTTCATCATTTTATATTCAATATCCTGGTGTATTGATTGTTTACTTGGTTTCAATATCCGTCTTTAATGTTGATTAGTGGTTTTTGCATTCATAAGAAGCTGATAGAACCAATGTAGTTAGAGTTAATATTCATAGGATGATATCTCAAGTATAAGAAGCTGATACAAACATGTTTTATTGCACTCTTGCTAACAAAGCTATAATTTTATAATGACAGCTTTCTTTGGTCACAGAGGAGAACGAACAGTTTAAAACTGTTATTAATGAACTAAGGAAGTCAAACAGTAAAGGACCTATGTCTGGGGCCACAGATGGAACCCTTGTTCAGGTTCTAGAATATCACTGTCCTTATTTTTGAAGATTTTTCCTTTTTTTGTTCGTAACATATTTCTTAGTTTTCTTTTATGTACAGGGGTTTGAATCTTCTCTTGCAAAGAAGGAGAATTATCTTAAGGATTTGGAAAAAGATCTAAGTCAACTGAAGGATGTCAATAATCGTCAACGGAATGAAATAGAACTTCTAAATGAGAAACTAGTCGATGAAGCAAGGAGAATTAAGTCGCTGGAAAGGGATAGTGATCGTCTGCGTTCTGAGATCTCTTTGCTGGAGTCAAAGGTACATATGCCAGACATGTATGCTTGCAAATTTTACGCAAGATACTTAGTTGTAGCACACTGTTGTAGATACTTCTACAGAAAATTGAACAAGGACTCTTTTCTTTGATTAACTCTTGGAACTTTTACCTGCCATGGTCCAAATGAATTTTAAGAGCTTTTAAGGGTGAATGGTGGATATTCACTGCATCTTTTGATTGTAAAAGCAAACAGGAATGCTACTTAGGACCTCGAACTTCTATCCTAGAGTTTGGTCGAAATAGAAACATTTATTTGGTTTCCTTTTTATTTGCAGCTGGGTCACGGTGATTTTTCTGCTGCAAATACAAGGGTTTTGCGCATGGTGAATACTCTTGGTGTCGAAAAAGAGGCAAAACAAACAATAGAGGCTTTACAGGCTGAGTTACAGAAGACAAGAGAAAGACTCCTAGCTGTTGAAGAATTGAAGAGTCAGTCTGGTAAATTTCTAATTGTTGACCTTTTAATTTCACTCTCATCACAAAATACACTTCAAACTGGAGAAGCGTGCTTTAATTTCTCCGTGACACTATATTTTGCATCATATTCTCGCGAATAAAAGGGAGGCCAAAAATCTTGCTGCTGCCTCAGAAAGACTTTAGAAGAAATATTTTAGTGTTTCAAAATGGTTATTGTAATTTACATAGTAAGCTTTTCTGACAATTTATTTTCATGAATATTCAGGAGATGCTGAGAAGCTAGTTGACTCCCATATAACTGGAAAGATTGCTCAACTAAAAGAGCAAATTGCTACACTTGAAAAACGTGAAGAGAGGTATATTGTTGATAAAAGTTTTAACACATACTTTGTGCGATTATGACCTTGCCTTCTCATACTAAAGCATGTGGAGCTTATGAAACAGGTACAAAACTGTTTTCGCTGATAGAATTTCCGTGTTTAGGAGGGCTTGTTGTGAGCTTTTCGGTTATAAGGTATGCCACTTGCTCATATCCATGTCATAGCACTCAAATGTCTTTGTCTTCTGATCATTACAACAGTTCTCTGAAGGCAATGATTCTGGATATAGAACTGTCCAGATTGTATTTATAAACTGATAATGTTGATTACCAAATTCTAAAATGTCATGTTCATACTAAGGGAAGAAGGTTCAGCTATTGCTGTCCTTAATTGCGGTACCATCCATTATTCGTGTAGATTGATGATTATAAATTCTTGTTCTCCTACAGAACTTGTTATCTTATGAATTCCTGTTGAAAACTCTGCCAGATTGTAATGGACGAACATCAGCGTCCCAATGGAATCCCAGTTACTCAGTTTACTCTTCAGTCTATATATGCTCAAAGCGATGATGAAAAACTCGAATTTGAATACGAATCTGGAAACACTAGTATTCTAGTAAGTGATTCTTGCAACTTATATAACTTTCACATGTGGAATTTAAAGCTTTTTATCTCGGTTTATTATCTGATACTGAGTTAATTCCACCAGGATAATCAGTACGCCTCTCAGGGTGAGATAGCGAAGCAGGTAAAGTGCAGACCTATTTTTTTCCTTGGTAACAGCATTGTGTTGTTGGTGAAGTTTACAATCTCATTCTCTGTGTGTTCCTTGCAGATAGAGATATTCATCAGGAAGTTCAACTCGATTCCAGCTTTTACAGCCAATTTAACGATGGAATCATTCAACCGCCGCACGCTATATTGAGAGCGCCGAGTTATTCCCAACCTCGGTTTTGTAAATTTCTAAAGCCTGCTGAATAGGAACATGAAACTGAACTTGTTTTCACTAATTTTATTAGCTATAAAAGCATGTTCCATTATAATTCTTGTTTAAATATACAACTCAAAAAAATTTTATTGTTGAAAGAAAACACCATCTTCTTAATGTCGATAGACCTTTACTCTTAACTAATTGTGTTGATACTACTACTCTCTTTTTTATGATGCATGACTAGGATTTACATGCTTAAACAAAAAAGAAATTTTAAACTATTTTTCCACGTTTGTCAATCTCATTGACTAATCTTCAACATTCTCCACATTTATCTTAACTTCCATAATGACGCATATCCCGTAAATCTTGTATTCCTTACAGTCTCAAGTCTTCTGCAGTTTTAGTAAATTCAAAGCATCCATGAGTTTTTTTTGTCACGTCTCTTTCAATTTATCGTGTTTTACGCAATGATGATAATATGTCGAGTATTATTACGCCGAAAGCTCTTACCTCATTTTCATATATGTGCCTTCATTTCTTCTGCAACCAGTGATAGAAAAATCTCTAATAGTGAGCGATTGGGACGTGATATAGCTGGTATTAAGGCTGGTGATGCAATTGCTCTGTTGCAAGACACGATTAAGTCTCATCCCGCATCCAATGTCAGAGATTTTAATTGGTTATTCAGTGCATAAAATGTACGATGTGGTATTGAATCTACGCAAGCAATCAAAATTCTATGGAATTTTGCCAAACATCTTCAAGTTCAATATATTGATCAACATATTTGATCAATCTCATTGAAACTCAATATCAAACTAAAATAAAACATTGAGATCACACCTGAACTTGTTTTCACTAATTTTATTAGCTATAAAAGCATGTTCCATTATTTTTCTTGTGTAAATACAACTAAAAAAAAAAATTATTGTTGAAAGAAAATACCAACATCTTCTTAATGTCGCTAGACCCTTACTCTTCCAATCAAATTTATCTTTGATCTATTAGACTAATTGTGTTGATACTACTACTCTCCTTTTTATGATGCATGACTAGGATTTACATGCTTAAACAAAAAGGAATTTTTAAAATATTTTTCCACGTTTGTCAAATCTCATTGACTAATCTTCAACATTCTCCACATTCATCTTAGCTTCCATAATGACGCATATCCCGTAAATCTTGTATTCCTTGCAGTCTCAAGCCTTCTGCAGTTTTAGTAAATTCAAAGCATCCATGAGTTTTTTTTGTCACGTCTCTTTCAATTTCTCGTGTTTTACGCAATGATGATAATATGTTGAGTATTATTACGCCGAAAGCTCTTACCTCTTTTTCATATATGTGCCTTCATTTCTTCTGCAACTAGTATAGAAAAATATCTAATAGATAGCGATTAGGACATGATATAGCTGGTATTAAGGCTGGTGATGCAATTGCTCTGTTGCAAGACACGATTAAGTCTCATCCCGCATCCAATGTCAGAGATTTTAATTGGTTATTCAGTGCATAAAATGTACGATGTGGTATTGAATCTATTCAAACAATCAAAATTCTATAGGATTTTGCCAAACATCTTCAAGTTCAACATATTGATCAACTGCTTCAATCGATCTTATGGAACTAGATTTGCCTATTCACTTTTGAGAAAAATCATGAAACTTGGATATAAGCCTGATGTAGTCACATTTTTCATTTATGATACATGATGTTCAAAATATTTTTCCATGTTTCTCAACCTCATTAAAATTTTACAAACAAACTAAAATAAAGCATTGAGATTTGACAACACACATGAACTTGCTTTAATTTATTTCATTACGCATAAAATCATGTTTCATTTTTTCTTTTGTATATACCTCAACATAATTTTGTTGTTTAAAGAAAACACCAACATTTTCTTAATGTTGTTAGACTTTTTCTCTTTCAATCAACATTACTTTTGATATATTGGACTTATTGTGTTCACACAAATGTTTTTATTATTTATGATGCGTTACTAAAATTTACATGCTTAAAAACAAAGTAATTCTCAAACTGTTTTTTTTTCATTTTTGTCAATCTCATTGAAATTCAATATCAAACTAAAATAAAGCATTGAGATCTAATAACGCACATGAACTTGCTTTCACTGATTTCATTTAGCATACAATATGTTTTATTCTTTATTTTGTATACATACACCACAACAAAATTTTATTAATGAAAGAAAATACCAATATATTCTTAGTGTTGTTAGACTTTTACTCTTCCAATAAAATTTACCTTTGATCTATTGGACTAATTGTGTTGGCAATACTATTTTATTGATTTATGATATGTGACTAGGATTTACATATCAACACAATTTTGTTATTAAGAAGAAATATTTTCTTATTGTTGTTAGACTCTTGCTTTTCATATCAAATTTACCTTTGATTTATTGGACTAATTGTCTTGCCATTGCTGATTTCTTGATTTATCATATGTCTTCACCCTTGTTGAATGATAAATCACCATTTGAAATGTTGCATCATAAAGATTATATCTATGATTTTATTGTTCCTTGGTTTTTTTTTTGTGGTATGTGTAACACCACCGATCATTGAATGACTAGAAGTCTTACTGATGAGCACTTATACATTTGATCTAAAATTTCTAGAACATATCCCCAGACCCTCGACCAAACATCTAAGCCTTGTCATCCCAAGTTATATATGATAATTTGTTCGTCCGGATAAGGACATGTATCACATGAAACCCAAGTACTTTCAAAATATTTCATACATATATTTTACGTAGGTTCAAAGTGATACTAAAACATCATATAAATTCAACAAAGAGCCTAGAGCTCAAAACATCATTATACATAATAAACATACTTGTTTTATAAAAAACGTCAAACTACTCCAGCCAGCCCAAGCTTCTTTAAGCCTATAAAGTTCCTCACTAGTTGTCACATGTAAATCAAGTAGAGTAATGAGCAACTAATTTGTCCAGTGAGTCCGAACTCCCTTTAGACCTCACATAACCTCCCATAATACCCAAAAAAGCAAACAATATGCATACATTACATAAGAAACAAAATCAATATCACTTCACAGTCTTTTCACAAGTTTATTCATTAAATTTAATGAAGGCATTTGCGCGTTTGACAATTTCCCACCACTTTACTCAATTTTGCATCACTCAGATCACAACCAAGCTTCTCTGTGTCCTCGTGTAGTTAACCAATGGCGGTCGATTAAGTTACAACCTCGCGGGAGTATCAAACCGCTCACATCCCACATTATTTAGGTTTATATAATTAAATTAGACCACATGAACATTTAACATCACACATCAAGACATATTATGTTGCATAAGTTAGGTTATAATGTATTATATTGCATAAGTTATGATATAACTTAGCAAAAACAAGCAATCATCCAATATGAACATTTACATAACATGCCTCTAACACTTCAACAAATCGACTTAAATTCAACATGTATGAATGACAAAGAACATGCATCAACAACACAATAAACACATGCATCATAATCTCACACAAAACGTAACACACATCATTGGAACTTATCTTAGCCTTTTCCAAGGATTAACCAAAGGTATGAGTAACTATGGATCTTCTTTCTTGCACGAATATGTCTAGAACACACATACTAGTTAACAAGAGTAAGATAAGTTAATCTTGACTAATTGAGGTTCCCGAGTCTTACCTAGATCGGTATAAAGGATCAGAACAACTATAGGTCACAACAGCTCATTCCTTAGTCTAGACAGAGACTTTGATCACATTTCTAAGGTGATAAATCCACAGAAACAAGAAACAGAGATCAGATTTGGGTTCATAACAAGAAAAGAAGTTGGATATATGAGTTTGGGTTGAAACAGTTCACCTTTAGAGTTTTCCGACGACTCTTCCATAGTCTCACGGCGGTTTTCTGACAACGGTTTGCGAGTGATTAAGAGAAAATAACTAAGACTGAGATCTTTAAAGATATATATAGGCGAGAATGGCTCGGAGGTAGTGGGACATGTGTCGCATTGAAAAACACTAAGATTACTTCTCGGGTTGACATGTGGCGGTGGTGGAATGTGTCACTATTCCACTTACTCCAACAATAAACTCACAGTCCAACACAACACATATGGGATTGGTAACTCATGTCATGCACCCCCATCCTCATTAGCCTGCAAGATATGGAAAAAACGGGTAGGTTTTGTTTTTTATATAGTTAGAGGAATGTGGTGTACATGGTTACCTCGAAGGTGTTGTCCATTGATATACCTCGTATTTACCTCTTTTAACTATGTTTTTAATAGATCTTTAATAAATAAATTACTTGATTTTGGCATCTTATTGGTGTTTTTAATATTTTTGTAGTCTTATAGTCTTTACAGGAAATTGAAACAATTTGGACCAAAAAAATGCAAAACAAGCATTTTGGAGATTGGACAGATTCTGAGCATAAAATGTTTCGCATCAGATGGAGACCTTCCCGCTGTTGGATCAAACTCAAATTTTACCACACGATATATAGAAGTTTTAGCTTCGATTTACATATCAGATCGTGAACATCCAACGGTGCGATCTCAATATATGATCAGTTTACTGAAGACAAGTTGTGCAGTCTCGAAGTAGAAGCAAGTGCATGATACGAAAGGGTGATCGATCGGGTCCCAAAAAATAGACAATTTTATATGTTTATCGAAGAATATTTCATAGATCTATTGGGATATACCCTACATAAACACAGAGAGGCCACAAACATCATCACCACCATCACAACCACAACCATAGTTACACTTTCATTTTGAGAGAGAGCCTCATGCTCAAACTCCATAGTTTTAGGGTTTTATCGAGTTTTTACGCTTTTTTCAAGGGAGATGATCTTAATTCTTTGTACCAGCACAAAGAAGTTTTCTGAACTCTTTTTATTTATGCAATCTTTTCATTCTACTTTTGCTATGATTTCTTTAATCATGATTGAGTAGTTTGATTGTTGGGTTTAAGGAATTTTAAAGGGGATTTTCATGGGTCGATAAATAGGATTTGTTTATGTTCAAGAATTTAGAAAGAGTCTTTATTTTGCTTTTCTCTACTGCATATTGCTTTTTTGGCCAACTTGTGATTGAATCTAAATTAATTATTGTTTGCACACTACTTGATTAATCGATTGGAACTAGTATTAGATGAGCTTAGCGCCATAACCTGCGACAGTTGAGTTATGGAGTTAGGTTAAAATATTTAATCTTGATCTAAATACTGCATATATATCTATCTATTTGCCTGTGAGAGTAGAGTACTTAGATTGTTTAGATATAGTTAATTACCGCTACGAGAGTAGGTTTATTAAATTATCAAGTGTATTTGAGTTAAGAATCATACTCCGTTGAATTTACCTGCATAAACACCTGAATAGATTGATTCATTAACCCTTGAGATTTCCCCGATGCCAAACGTTTGTTTTAAATTGATTTATTATCGTTATTTAATTATTTGCATTTTAGTTTTAGAAAGTAACAAAACCAACCTCTTATTTTGTCCTAACTTAACTTTTTCCCATAAATTTATAGCGTCGCCTTTTAGTCTACAGTGGATTTGACCCTAAAGTATTACAATTGTCTATTGTGCACTTGCAATTAGATCATTGCATTTTTGGATAAAACCTGACACACTTCATCCATTATATCAGTAGCTTTTTCTGCTGACAAGCTCAGCAGCTCACGGTCTAGAAGGACAAAAGTAGTTTTGATATCGTTGTCGTATACAGATAGTTCCACTCTGTACATGTGGGTGGAAAATGCAAATATGAATACAATGTTTGGTTGGTTGTGGTATGTGGAGATTATAGTTCCATACTTGATAACTCCAACATCGTTTATGTTTTTACATTTGTTGTACACCAATGATGTAGCTCCTCGGATGACTTGTTTGTTGCATGTAGTGGATGAGATGTATACCAAACAAATTTTCGTACCACGTAAGCAATTGTAGCAATGCAATTGAAGCTCGCCACCTATAATGATATATAAATTTAGGGAGGAATTAATTGGTGAATGCATTTAAGAATGTTAAGTTTGAAGTTTTGTAGGTATTTGTAATGATAATGTAAAATTCATATTCTAACGATGGATGATACTATTTTTTACATAGGGATTGTATTGTCGCATGGGTTTCGAAGTACCTGGACAAATTCGTTTCTCGGGAATTGGTGGATTTCACCAATGGTGAATGTTTCAACCTTTGTCACATGGGACATGTTCACAGTGACCACACTGCTTACATTATCGCAAGCCTAAAGAGGTTTGAGGGTAGAATATATAGGTATGACCATATGTATGTTTCCAGAGAGAAATTGATGGTCCATTGTGTTTAAAAGTTGAGAATATAAAGTCTCAGTTATTGTTGTTGAAGAGTTTACTAACACGATGTTGCTTTCGAATGGTGACTATATAAGCTGTAGGAATGTGGGATATTCCAAGTTAGGTATTCGCTGGTTGGAGCGACCTCTCCATCAAAGAAAACTCTCGAAGAAGACACAGAGCTGAAGGAGATTTTTCCTACAGGGTGGTTAATTTCACATTTGAATGTTTAGTTTTTAAATTAACATGAGACTCATGATGCATATCTCCTTTATATAATAGGGGATGTTCTAACCTCCATTTATCTTTGGGTTGATTGTGGTGACCAAAAACACTACATGTGTAGTGGCGCTTGCTTGGAATTTCATTCTGTTGCAGCGTTGTCCCAGAGGTAGATGTTGAGTATTGGATCTCTGCTTGAGACGCATTTGCAGAGCGTGGAAGATTAATATTTGAAAGAGACTGGTAGTCGTAAAAAAAAAAAAAGAAACAGACTGGTAAAACAAAATAAGTAATTTGTGAACTCTCTAGGTTGGAGGTGCACTAATACTCGCTTTTTTCCCCGGCAATAAATTCAAGTACGCCAGTACAGGGCGTTGGTGGAGGTTTTGGTTGTTTATGAGTTTCAGGTGGATGATGACATATATATATTTTGAAATTGTAAATGATAGTGTTTGAGTAATGTTTTTTAGGGAGTGGTAGCTGAGGGTCTTACCATCTAGATCTCATCTCTTGTCTGAGTTGGCCTGAATCTCTAGGCGTCTATAAAGTAGGCTTCTTGGTCAACTTCATTCAAGGTGGTTAGGCAGGTGAAGCATATTATGAACTTGTGGTTGGTAACCCTGAACATGTCTTTGTTGGTGGTAGCGTAGAAGTTGGTGAGCATGTAGATGAAGTTAGGCTTGAGGAGGGCCTCATAGCGGGCTATTCGGTTGTGAGCGAAAACTTTGAATGGCATTTGCCTGTAGGTGGGGAGCTATGTTATCCAACATTGTGTTTTAGACTATCACATAACAACATGTAATTAACAATGTCATACTTGTTCGTCAATTAGGAGTAACTCGAGGCCGATGAGTAGGATGACTCGAAAAACCAATTCTTCCTTGCATAACCCTGATTTCACATCATTGAAAAACATACGTTGCTGGATTTGTGTGAGAGCATTTGAGGCTGTCGAAGACACGGATGTGTTAGTATATGTGGTAGAGGCGAAATATGTGAGTTGTATGTTGGGCCCCAATCATAGTATATATAAAGATCGTAGAGTGGTCGTGGCGATTGTGGAGTCATTAGTCTGGTCTACAGTCTTGAATTTGATATAATGGGCATTGATAGTAGGAGAAGATGAAGGGATATTAGGTTTGTGTGGTGAATTAAGTTTGAGGCTGATTTGAAACGATTTTAAGTTTGTCGGTTGAGGTTGAGGTTTCTGTTATTGGTGAAGCGAAATCGTTTTGGTGCGGCTTTTGATATTACATGATATTTAGATTATGCCGTTACACAGATAAGGAAGAGGAGAGAGAGGAGATGATTGGATGAATATGGCTATGGATATGGGATTTTTTTTGGACAAGTGTTTTATTCCCCATTTAGGCTTTTTTGTTGGGCTTCTGTCTATTCATCTTTAAGTAGATATGGATTCGTTTTTTATGTAGCCTTCATTTTTTAGATGTGACCTGATCTAGTTTGACAGTTGGCCATTAAAAGAAAGTGATTGTTAAGAGTAGGAGGTGATGTGTCATTTCTAAAAGCTTTGGTTGGCCAATCACGATGAGACTTTTAAAACGACATGGCTTCTTTATATCATGTTTTTAAACGTCGTGGCATGGTCTGATATTCTCATTCGTCAATCGTGGCACAGCCTGATGTTCTCATTGGTCAATTATTTCTTCCAATATTTTTTCTCACGTGGAAGTCCTCAGAAGATTAAAAAACTGGGATAGCATGGTCTGATTTTTTTACTAACCAATTATTTAGACTATTATTTTCGCCTACGTTGGAAACCTGAGAAGACTCAAAAACTTCCCATTTTATGTAAAGAAAATTTCGGTGTAGATTACAGTGTATTTTGTATGACAAGGTATATATCATTATGATTAATCAAAAAAAGAAGAATACTAAGAAGTAGTACCATTGTTGGGGTCATTTTCACCCACCTGAAATTAACAGATGAGAAAAGATATAAAAACGGTTCGGTGTCAACTAAAGCGTCGGGAACACCCGAGTCAAACTCAAATGGTTCGGGTTTCACACCAAAAACGGTTTGGGTGTCACCCCGAAAGTGGTTCAGGTGTCACACCGAAAACGGTTCGGGTGTCACCCAGAAAGTGGTTTGGGGTGTCACACCTAAAATGGTTCGGACGTCACACCGAAAACGGTTCGGGTGTCACCCCGAAAGTGGTTCGGGTATCACACCGAAAACGGTTCGGGTGTCACACCTAAAATGGTTCGGGTATCACACCTAAAACGGTTCGGATGTTGCATGAAAACAGCCCGAGCCGCTAAGGAGAAAGACACCCGAGCCATGAGGAGATGACACCCGAGCCGTGAAGCAATGACACCCGAGCCATGAAGCAATGACACCCGAGCCATGAAGCGACGACACCCGAGCCGTGAAGCAACGACACCCGAGCCGTGAAGTGACGCCACCTGAACCGCGAAGCGACGACACCCGAGTCGTGAACCGATGCCACCCGAACTGCGAAGCTTGATGCCACCCAAGCCAAATATGGGCCTCGGTCACCCGAGCCAAAACTCAAAGACAGGGAGTTGGGCCGAGCTGAGCAAATAAACGTATGGGCTGAGCTGAGCAAATTAACGTATGGGTCGAGACGACGAGCCCACGAGTTCAAGCCCATAATGGAGATATAACGAGGTCAAAGCCCATGGTTGTAGCCGGCTTTGCTAAAAGGAAATCCCAATAAATTAGGAAATCTTCCTTATCTCTTTAGATATTGACCTAACCGACTTAAACTTGTATAAATAGACATGTACATCTCTTGAGAAGGGGATCCGCAATTTTACCTAGCAGAAACTCTGTACTTTTGCTCTCATACGAAAAGCTTTACAAAACAGCTTAATAAAAACCATCTTTGGATCTTCTTTTTGTGGTTTTAGTTTCTCGAGTTTCGACTCCCACAATTTGGCACCGACTGTGGGGACTTTGAAAATTTCTTACACCAAAAACCACCACAAAACCGATATGAAGGACGATGGCTAACGACGGAGAGCAAGACGCTGCTGGCACCAGAAACACCGGCGTGGAGGATCAGACGGACCGACCTGAAAACGCCGAGGAGGCTCCATCAACACTCACGGAGATGAAGAATATGTTGGAGAGGCTTCTCAAAAAGGCCGACGAGTAGGACAAGCTGAATGGCACGATGACACAAAAGTTGGAATCCCTGGCGACAGAGACCCGAGCTAGTAACATGATCTCAAACCCGATCGGACGTGGCGTCAGGCGCCTTAACCCAACAGCACTAGATTTCTCGACCCCTCTCGACGTGCTGAGAACCCGTGGAAGATTGTCGCCGCTCCATCAAAACTCAGAAAATCTGACCTCCGAAGCGCAAGGACCAGGCGATGCACCAAGGGAGGACGAGTCGGCCCCAATCATCAATCTAGAAGAGGAGAATCAAGTGGAGCGCAACACGGAGAGTCGCGATGACCCCAAGCTCCCAGCAGCTGGCCAAACCCAAACCGAAAGGTGCGAAGCCATCCCAGAAGGAGATCAAGTGCTAACCGAGGAGGAAGAGAACATCCTCTGGGCCGACCAAGCATGGATCAATGGAGAGCGAAGAGCAGGGATCCGAGCCCAGAAGGAGGAGATGGCTGCAATGCGCACGGATATGGACTGAGCAGCTGCTGACATAAAGGCGGTCCGATCCATGATGCACAAAGCAACAAGCAAGGTGTCCAAAATAGATCGTTTTTGGAGGAAGCTCAGAACACTCAGTTCACGGCACGGATCACCAGTGAGAGAATTCCCGACCCATGGAAGATGAAGGTTCCAATTTACAAAGAAAAAACCGACCCAAAAAAGCATCTAACATCTTTTGCCATAGCCATGGGTCGCTTCAACTTCAAAGAAAGTGAAAAGGATGCCGGACAGTGCCTCCTTTTCGTGGAAAACCTTAAAGGTCCGGCACTCCAATGGTTTTCCAGACTCGAGAGGAACTCTATCGATAACTACAATCAGCTATTCGCAGTATTCCTGAAGCATTACTCCATATTCATTGATCCTGGAACTTCAGATGCCGACCTGTGGACCCTAGCTCAGGGGCAGAACGAAACACTCTGAAATTTCGTCGGAAAATTCAAAGCGGTCATGTCAAAAGTGGAAGGCTTGAGCGACAAGACGGCCCTGCTAGCCTTGAAGCGGGGGCTTTGGTTTAACTCTGACTTCCGCAAAGAGATTGCGCTGAACGCCTCCACAACGATACAACATGCGATGCACCGAGCTGCAAATTTCATAACCGAAGAAGAGGAGATGAAGATCCTCACTGAAAAGTATGGAAAAGCAAAAACGCTAAGCCATCCTCCTCAGGCTTCAAATTCTTCAAACAGCAAGAGAAACAACCAGAGTTCCGGTTATGTCAGCACGAGGGAGGCTTTTGAGGATCTCACAATTATCAAATTGATGCCCCTAGATACGGACGAGGAAGAGGCCGAGGCCGCGGGAGGAATTTATGGAGCACATGGACCAAGAGCGACAGTTCTTACGACTAAACATCTTACTATGAACACCATCACATCTATGGGCATTCCACCGCAAACTGCCGCATTCTCGGTCTGAAACTTGCCAAAAAATTAGCGGCTGGCAAACTTGGAGGAAACATCAGCCTCAAGGATTTCGAGATGGATGTAAACGAATACAAACCCGACCAGACAAAGGAGGATCCATCTAAGCGCGATAGACGGGATTACGAGGCACCACCCTCCGGATCGAGAAGGAGAATAAGCATGATAATGGGAGGATCTCATTATTGCTCGGATACTGTCTCATCGATCAAAGCATTCCAGCGATGGGCAGACGTCAGCATCAACTGGTCCAAACCCTAAAGTTTCCGAACGATGTGATCTCATTCAAAGAAAGGGAGATAATCGGAATTGACAAGGCACACGGTGACCCTCTCGTAATCGAATTAATTGTTAACGATTGCAACATAGCCCGCATATTGATAGACACTGGAAGCATTGTGGATGTAATTTTCCTCGAGACACTCAGAAGAATGAATGTCGATTTATCCGAAATAGTATCAACCCCAAAGCCATTGACTGGATTTTCCGGGGAAACTACAATGACTGCAAGAACGATCAAACTTCCTGTCCGAGCTGGTGAGGTGACAAAAATCGTCGAATTCTCTGTAGCTGATCACCCATCAATCTACAACGTCATTATGGGAACCCCCTGGTTGAATTATATGCGAGCTGCAGTCTCGACATATCACCTCTGCCTGAAGTTCCCTACCCCAAACGGAGTAAAAACAATTCGTGGGAACCAAAAGGAGTCTCGCGTCTGCTTCCTAACCGCACACAAGCTCAAAATTTTGGTCACCGATCCGGTGGCAAACTCAAAGCGCAAGAAAATGAAGACAGACCGAGAGCCGGTAAAAGAGCTTTCCAAACTTTTATAGTAATTACAGATTATGGAGGATCACCAAGAAGAAGTAACTAAGCCAACATGCGACCCTGTAATATCAGTTTGCATCGACAATGAACATCCGGAGCGATGCGTGGAGATTGGAGCAATGCTCGATGGAAAAATCAAGGAAGAACTCGTTTCATTCTTGAAAAAGAATGTGAACACTTTTGCGTGGGCAGCGGAGGACATGCCCAACATCGATATCGGCATAACAAGCCACGAGCTGAATGTTGACCCAACATTAAAACCAGTGAAGCAGAAAGGAGAAAGCTTGGGCCAGACAGAGCCAAAGCAGTCAATGTTGAAGTAGAAAGACTCCTGCGTGTCGGTTCGATAACTGAGGTGAAGTACCCAGACTGGCTAGCTAACCTGGTGGTGGTCAAGAAGAAGAACGGAAAATGGCGCGTATGCGTGGATTTCACCGACCTGAACAAAGCTTGTCCAAAAGAGCCGCTTTTTCTGTACACCGCGATCTCCGCCACAGCAGTAAGCAGCGTGTTGATTCGAGACGAGCACGGGAAATAGAAGCCAATCTTTTACGTCAGCAAAACCCTTACAGACGCTGAGACGAGGTACCCGCAAATGGAAAAATTGGCACTATCTGTCTTAATGTCCGCAAGAAAACTGAGGCCTTACTCCCAGTCGCACTCAATCATGGTCCTGAGTACCTCCCCATTAAG
Source organism: Pseudoturritis turrita (assembly GCA_900406555.1). Taxonomy (NCBI): domain Eukaryota; kingdom Viridiplantae; phylum Streptophyta; class Magnoliopsida; order Brassicales; family Brassicaceae; genus Pseudoturritis; species Pseudoturritis turrita. Next base: position 149,553 of record OVBL01000925.1, on the reverse strand, counting down.
ATCTGTTTTGCACAGTCCGAGTGAAATTCTGGAACAATCATTTCGTTTGGGTTTTCGCGCATCCAACAACGAAGCAGAGTATGAAGCCCTCATCTCGAGAATGAAACTCGCCGGTGGCCTGAAGATCGAACAGCTTCACGTATTCTGCGAATCCCAGTTAGTCGCAAATCAATTCAGCGGCGAGTACGCAGCAAAGGATGATCGAATGGAAGCTTACCTAAAGATCGTCAAGAAATTGGCTGCGCGATTCAAAGAATTCATACTAACACGCATCCCACGAGGAGAAAACACTTCGGCCGACGCAGTTGCAGCCTTGCATCGACTTCCGATCTGGATCTAAAGAGAATTGTCCCGGTAGAATTCATCCGGCACCCAAGCATCAATTATTTCGACACAGTGAACGCCATAACTCGTTCAAAAGCAGCTAAGCAAGCAAGAGAAGTCACAATCGGGCAGGAGGACACAGCTGAAATGCAGGAAGGACCGGTAAACCCGCCATCCACCAAACTCGACATTGCTCCAATGGAAGAGGACATTCTCGAAGAGTCGGGAATTATCGAAAGCAACGACGACCCTATCGTTGAATCACAACCCGATGAAGAAGCAAGCAAGATCAACGATAAAGCAAAATATGCCTGCGACAAGAAGTGGCTCAACGCAATCAAAGAATATATATACGACGCGGTCTTACCAACCGAAAAGTGGGCGGCTCGTAAGCTTCAAGCCCAGGCGGCTCATTACGTTTTACTCGATGGAAATATCTTTAAGTGGAGATTCCCAGGAGCATTGTTAAGTTGCGTAGAAGGAATGGACGCAAGGAAGATCATGGAAGAAGGTCACAACGGTTCATGCGGCAATCATTCAAGAGGAAGAGCACTAGCAATAAAAGTCAAACGTCACGGTTATTATTGGCCAACAATGATCAAAGACTGCAAGGAGTTTTCAGCCAAATGCGAGAAATATCAACGTCACGCACCAATGATTAACCAACCAACCGAAGTGCTCTCCTCAATTTCATCACCGTACCCGTTCATGCAGTGGTCCATGGATATCATCGGGCCATTACACCCCTCAAAGCAGAAGCGATTCATGTTGGTTTGACAGATTATTTTTTGAAATGGGTTGAAGCCGATTCCTACGCTAGCATTAAAGACGCACAAGTGGAGGCCTTTGTCTGGAAGAACATCATATGTCGGCATGGAGTACCATACGCGATCGTGACGGACAACGGCTCGTAGTTCATTTCTAATTGTTTTGAAGCTTTCTGCAAAAAATGGAAGATCAGACTTAGCAAGTCCACTCCAAGATATCCACAAGGGAACGGCCAGGCAGAAGCAATTAACAAAACGATCTTTGATGGTTTAAAAAAGTGTCTCGATGAAAAGAAAGGACGTTGGGCAGACGAATTAGAGGGACTACTGTGGTCTCACCGCACAACTCCAAGACGGGCAACTGTTGAAACCCCATTCGCCCTTGTCTACGGGATGTAATCTGTCACTCCACCAGAAATACACTTTCCTGGAGTTCGCCGCAGACTTCTTCCGGAACAAAAAGGACTCAATCACCTATTGCTGCTTGACGAGTTGGATTTAATCAACGAAAGATGGGATCCGGCCTTAATGAGGATCCAGAACTATCAAAATGCAGCAGCAAAATACTATAACTCCAACGTTCGAAGACGGAGATTTTACGAAAGAGTCTTAGTTTTGCGAAAAAATTTCCAAAACATAGCGGAAACGAATGCCAAAAAACTGGGAGCAAACTGGGAAGGATCTTACAGGATCACAGATGTAGTCAAACCCAGTGTTTATAAACTTGCCAGCATGACCAATGTTCCAGTACCAAGATCATGGAACGCAATGCACCTCAAGAAATACTATCACTAAGCCATTTCACATGAACTACGAGGGCGACTTGATCCCTTCAAAGGGTACGTAAGCAGCCCGTCTTCGGATGGGTTCAGTTACCCCCCTCCTTAAAAAAAGGGTGGGAGTGGGTACGTATACGTATACTCGTATACTCCCATCTTTGTAATAGATTCTACGATCTATCAAAGAAAAGCTTTCAAAGACAATTTTACCTAACATCCTTCAAGGATCACTAAGTCTTAACAAAACAGGCATTCAAATTCTTAAACTACAATAGGCATCTCTCCACACCTTCATTGCTGCTAGCCACAGTAGTGAACTCTAACATCCATTCCGGATCTAAACTGTTGCATTCGTCTAAGGATTGAAAGTGCGCTATACAAATATTTGTTCATTGTTGGAGCGGATATGTTTACGGTAACGTATTCGTAGACCGAAATGTTCATCCTAAACTATACAAGCATAAATGTCCATTGTCAGAGCGAATACATTTATGGTAATGTATCCCTAAACCGAAGTGTTCAAACTAAACTATGCAAACTTGTGTTCATTATCGGAACAGACAAGTTTGCGGTAACGTGTCTGTGAACTGAAATGTTCATCTCAAACATAACTAAGCAAACATGTGTTCAAGTCCATTCGTCAAAACAGTTAAGGCAATACAAGCAAAGCATTTAGACTTATCACCTAACAAAAGAAGCCCCCTTAACGTTTCTTCGCAAACACATTTATCAAATACAAGGCATTTCTTTAAACCGATATCCTGAACAGGTCAAGTGATAACAAGACAAAAATAGTAGTTCTTCAAAAAAATACAAAGTTGAAAGTTGATAAAGCCATCCAGGCACACAAAAAAAGGGGGGGGGGGTTAAACTATACAAAAAAGAGAGGATCATAAACTTCTTGAGTTTTAGGATTCTCCATCCCCTTTTGCTCTAACCCTTTTGGGTGCTCGTTCTCCTCTCCCTCTTTGTGCTCTTCGATGACGGGGTTAATAACCTTCTCTGGTTCGGGTGCGATCACAGCTTCTTCGATATCCTTCTTAGGAGATGCCTCGGGAATCTCCTTTGAGTTACCCTCACTCGATCCAGAAGGTGTCGGGTCCTCGGACATCTTTTTGAATCTGGATCAGCCAAACACGGTGTTCCCCTGTTCGAACCAGAAAAGTCTTTAATGCCGACGCTTGCAGCGGCCAACTCCATAGGCTCGCCGTAGTTAAGCTCCTTTAAGATATTAGATTGAATGGGGGACAATCTCAGTGTTTCCCCCAGATCAACTATTAGCTTGGCAAACGCTTCATGGGCACCCTCAAGCTCCCCCTTATGCTCGGCCAAATTCCTCGCCTCGGAGTCAAGAGATGGTAGCTCATCGCTTTGAAGCAATCCTATGAATTGGAGATTGCCTTCGATCTGAGCAAGATCGAGCATATCTTGCTTTGGCTCGCCTTCGATCTTGCCAAGAAGTCTTTTGGCTCGGGAGATTTTGCCTTCAAACATTGTCATCATCTCCCGCTTGGCCTCAAGCACGGCTTTTTCAACCTTTCTCTCGTTAAGCTGGCGATGTGAGCATCCCGCCTTACCTTGCCAGATTCCAGCCGCATAACCCGCTCGTCGGCTTCTTTTCGATGCTTCTTGAGCCCCTCTGTTTTGCCCTCAAGACTCTGGATTCTCTTAAGAGCCCTTTCTCATTTGTCGGTGTGACTCGCCTCGATCTCTCTGAGCTTCCCATCAATCTCAGTAGCTTTCTTCCGGGCATCATCAACCCTCTCCCTATCCTTGCGAGCATCGGATTCATACCCCAGCACCATCCTGTTAAGATGGGCTATGAACTGCGCAGAAATAAAGAAGCTATTTAACAACGAGATAAGCTAAAACGGCTCGGCTGGCAGCAACAAGACAAAACAAACAGCGTACCTTGACACCACAAAGAGACACCTCGTTAAAGGACTTGTCCCTAAGCAAGGTATCAGACGGGGGAGACGATAACCCGGGCATGTGATCTTCGAGAATATGGCTGTAGATGTCGTTGCATCGTTGTAAGCCCCATCAGCATTAATAGGCACGGCAGATAGAGGAATTGCCTCGGGGATAATTCGAGGTGCTTCGGCACGTCGTTACCACTTTGACGCCTCGGGTAACCCTTCACCTTTGTCATCTATCGATGACTGGTGTTTTCTGCTCGGGCCATTCCTCTAATTGGTCTTCCCTTTGCATTTGTCCTTATGCGGCAAAATCTGGGAGTCCGCAGGACGAAGCCCTAACACGACCCCTTGAGGAGCTGAGGACTTAGATATCTGCTCGGGGGGGGGGGGAGAGTAGCATTAATCTGAGGGTTCGGAGGTCGGATTTGACCCATCGCCTCGGCTTGTCTCGCTCTCTCTCTGGCTTCTGCTTCTGTTTTAGCTTTAGCAGCGGCTCTATCTCTGAACGTTGGTCTACCCATGGTATCGGCTGAAGGGTTGGAGGAAGACGATTGTTCGACAGATTGACCTTCAAAGAGGGCTCGGGCTGTCTCCACTCGCTGAAGATTAAAATCTCTCTTCCAATTACACTTTCGAGCCGAAAATGCTTCGTGGACTACAGACAGATCGGGGGGTGAGAGTTGGAGATGTCGCGCTGCAAAAAGAGGAAAAAAAGTAAGAAACCTAAAAAAAATTTCAACATATAGCAGAAAACCGAGCCGTAGCCTAAAACAAACTACGGGTCAGCTACCAAGTTCTCCCCAGCTTGTCTTAATGGAGTGAAGACGACTTGAGCCCCTGACACCTCGGTGACAGGAACAAAGAAAAAGTAATCCTCCCAGTTATCATCTTTGCTCGGGAACCCTACTATGATCTTCCTTTTGGCTTTACCCGACACATAGTACTTCAATTCTCTGTTGTTGCGACGTCTAAATTTGAGCAAACTTCTCAAATGCTCGACCCAACTTCAATGCCACATTCGTAACTCCGGACTAGAATGCCGACCAGATGTCCGATCCCCCGAGCGTTGATTTGGGCAATGGCCAAGTTATGCTTCCACATAAACTGCAAAATTACTTCGGGGATTGGGAGCCATAGTAAGCAGCAGTAAAAGAAGCTCTCATAGAGGGTAAAATGATGGGGGGGGGGGTTTATTGGCTTGGTCCGTCGTTGAGGGAAGAACGAATTCAATTTCTTCCGAGATATTAAATCTCTGCCTAAGGGCTGTCAACGAATCTGAGGTAGAGAGAGTTGAGCCAGGTGGATCGGGTCGCTTCTTATCTTTCCTCTTCCTTGGGGCTCATTGGATAGGTCCAATTAGACGTTCTAACTCTTGTCTAGCCACAACAGGATCGTAGAACCAATCCTCTGGTTCAAATTTCGCCTGCTCGGGATCCATTGTGTCAGCAAAAGGGTTTGCCGTCTCGTCAAAAGGAGAATCGTGAAGGTGGAGAACTTCAAATTCCAAAGGATTCCCGGCATTACTATCGGCTCTCGAGAATTCGGAAAACACAACTTTTCTACCAAGAACGGAAGGTCCTACACCCGAACTGTTTGAATCATCCATAACTGAAACATTCGCACCAGAAGAATCTGCTCGGCCACAACTTCGGGATCTTTGGAAGACAGACAAACAGATCGGGATCCCTAACAGCTCAGGAGAAAGGATCTGAATCTTCGAAGAATTTAAAAATATATCGGGGTTCTCAACAGCTTATCGGGACAGATCGAGGCCTTCTAAGGATTGGAGAACAGATCAAAATCCTCTAATAAATTAAAAGTCAGATCCAAATCCTCAAACAAATCACCGGAAAACTCAAGAACGGCGGCGGAGCTATTTGAAGATGGATCGGAAAACTCAAATGGATCGACAAGGAGGAATAACGGAGGCCCTAGCTAAAAATAACTTAAGCAAAAAATAGAGAAAGAAAGGAGAGATAGGCTACCTGTTTTGAAGAATTTTTTGGAGAAATGATGTTGTGAAAGATTGGGAGGCATCACATTTTATATAGACACGTAGTGACGTCATACGCCTCGAGAATCAGCAGAAATGTTTAGACTCCCCAAGAAAAGTATGCCAAAGTCTGTGGAGGCTCCCGAACAGAATTTGTTCTATACGGCAAACTCCGAGCCAAACTCTTGACATAACTGCTCGGTGGCATAAAACAAAATAAAACAGCTAGGGGACTTAACCAAAATACTCCAACGGTTCGGCATTTTCACTACAAATTCAGCTAGGGATGTTAACTTCGGAACACTCTTTATCTCGACATTTTTAACTTTGAAACTGATGAACTGGGGGGCTAACTGTTGGGGTCATTTTTACCCACCTGAAGTTAACAGACGGGAAAATGTATAAAAATGGCTCGGTGTGTCACACCAAAAACGGTTCGGATGTCATCCCGAAAGTGGTTCTGGTGTCACACCAAAAACGGTTCCGGTGTCACCCCGAAAGTGGTTCGGGTGTCACACCAAAAATGGTTCGGGTGTCATCCCGAAAGTGGTTTGGGGTGTCACACCTAAAACGGTTCGGGCATCACACCGAAAATGGTTCGGGTGTCACCCCGAAAGTTGTTTGGGGTGTCACACCTAAAATGGTTCGGGCATCACACCGAAAATGGTTCGGGTGTCATCCAGAAAGTAGTTCGGGTATCACACCGAAAATAGTTCTGGTATCACACCTAAAACGGTTCGGGTGTCGCATGAAAACTGCCCGAGCCATGAGGAGATGACACCCGAGCCGTGAAGCAATGACACCCGAGCCGTGAAGCAATGACACCCGAGCCGTGAAGCAACGACACCCGAGCCGTAAAGCAACAACACCCGAGCCATGAAGCGATGCCACCCGAGCCGCGAAGCGATGACACCCGAGCCATGAAGCGATGTCACCCGAACCGTGAAGCTTGATGCCACCCGAGCCAAACATGGGCCTCGGTCACCCGAGCCAAAGCTCAAAGACAGGGAGTTGGGCCGAGCTGAGAAAATAAACGTATGGGCCGAGCTAAGCAAATGAACGTATGGGCCAAGACGACGAGCCCACAAGTTCAAGCCCATAATGGAGATATGACGAGGTCAAAGCCCATGGTTGTAGCCCGCTTTGCTAAAAGGGAATCCCGAGGAAACAAGAAATCTTCCTTATCTCTTCAGATATTGACATAGCCGACTTAGACTTGTATAAATAGACATGTACATCTCTTGAGAAAGGGATCCGCAATTTTACCTAGCAGAAACTCTGTATTTTTGCTCTCATACGAAAAGTTTTACAAAACAGCTTAATAAAAACCATCTTTGGATCTTCGTTTTTGTGGTTTTAATTTCAGAAGTTTCAGATCCCTTAAAAGTCTTGACAAAATCTAATTGTTCGAGTTTCGACTCCCACATCCATGAACCAAGTATCCCTTGAAATACTCATCACTTTCATGACTGCTGAAATAAAAATTGTTTTGCGTATCTGACAAAATTCTAAAATTGATCTTTTAGTGGTTCCACCAGAACGTCTTACCTCAATTCTATTTTGAGTTCTCTTCTGTGCTCTCAAATGAGATGCATATATACAAACGTGTTCACACTTAATTAAAAAAAAGAAGAAGATAAGTTTGATTAAAAAAAATCTTTTAAAATCTCTTGAAATTATCATTTTTTGTAGATGGGGTTTGTTGATCGACAAATCAATCAATCAATCAATACAATAATAATACAAGTGTCTCTCCTTGTAAGATGACATATCAGTTTTTTCAGTTATTCTGGAATGCCACGTCACTAAAAACTCGATTTTTTGAAAACTAATTAGAATATTTTAATTTTACACATAAGCATCCACCCTTTTGACACATCAACTTTGAAAATATCTCAGATTACCATCAAATCCAACGTCTTCGTTACTTTCATTGGAAACCTATCCTTCTGAAAATTAACGAACTCTAAAATCATGTGGAGTTTCCAAGCGTTTGCAGTGATGTTGTCGTATCATCTCCATCTAATTATGCACTAGGAATTATTTAAGGAGACGGGAAGATATCTCATGGGAAGAATCTCATATCTCAAGTTTGAGAGACTTAAATCTGCCCTAGAAGTGAAGCCCTAAATTTCGAGTACAATTTCGAAACAACCAAATTCAAGATCAGGGGATTATAGCAGCATGTCCACAGTCTCATTCGACACAAGTAATTATCTTAATTCATGATTTCTTTCACAAAATTGGTAGGGTTGGGCATTTGGTTACTCGGGTCGGGTTCGGGTCGGTTCTTTCTGATTTTGGGTTTTCGGGTTCAGAGGTTTAATTAGGTCCCATTCGGGTATTACAAAATTGTGGTTCGGTATCGGTTTGATTCTTCGTCGGTTCGGGTTTTTATATAGAGAACCAAAAAATAACCGAAATTTTTCGGTTTCAGTTCAGACTGGTTACTTTTTACCCGAAATGTCATCAAAATACCCGAAATGTAACCAATCCGAAATACCCAAATATACTTAAATGTACCTGAAAGTATCCGAAATACCCGAAAAATCCGGGAAAAAACTAAAACATTGGTTCAATTTTCCAAAATATCCGAATTACCTGAGAATAACTAATATATTCGGGTTTATAATTGTAATTTTTGGTATTTGGGTTTTACAAATCTAAATATATTATTATATAAAACAGTATGCGCTCAACGTGAGCGCGACGCATATGCAAAATTGCAACTCATCAGATCATGTCATGTGTTAATTTTAATTTAGATTGTGACACATGTCAAATCTAAATAATAGAAAAATAGAAAAAAATTCTTTAAATTAGTTATTTATTAAATCAAATTGTTGTTTACCTAAATGGAAATAGTAAGATAAAAAAAGAAAATAAGACATATTATTGGACAATTAAAAGACAATAGTAAATAAAAACTATAGAGAAAAAATGAGGGACAATTTTAAAAATACCACATTTGAAAGTGACTTTTACAAGCGTGCCACTTCAATGTGGCCATTTTCATTTGTGCCTCTTTTTAAAAATAAATTGTCTATTTTATCCCTGTCAAAAAAGCCATGAATCAAACTCTCTCTCTCTCTCTCTCTCTCTCTCTCTCTCTCTCTCTCTCTCTCTCTCTCTCTCTCTCTCTCTCTCTCTCTCTCTCTCTCTCTCTCTCTCTCTCTCTCTCTCTCTCTCTCTCTCTCTCTCTCTCTCTCTCTCTCTCTCTCTCTCTCTCTCTCTCTCTCTCTCTCTCTCTCTCTCTCTCTCTCTCTCTCTCTCTCTCTCACATATCGATCTAGATCTAGATCGAATTTCGTCATTTTTTGTTACAGATCTGGTTTTTTATTCTCGCAAATCTGGTTTTATTTGATTTGTGTTAGAGATCTAAGTTTTTGATTCGATTTGGGTTACAAATCTAGGGTTTTTGATTCGATTTGGGTTACAGATTTAGGATTTTTGATTCGATTTGGGTTACAGATCTAGGATTTTTTATTCGATTTTGTTGAATGTAGTAATAAATATGGGTTGTATTTGGGGTAAATTTCAATTTGTCAATTTGGGATTGATTTCAATCTGGATTAATTTTGTTGCTGAATGTTCTTCTTCTTCTACTTTTTTCTTTTAATTTTATCAAACGATGTTTTTATTTTTGATCCTTATTTTTGTCTTACAGTTTTGTAATTAAAATGTTTTGTAAGTTTTAAAACATAATTAAAATATTTTATAACCTTTTGGATGTTAGAATCTCTGTTAGATAGACATCTTCTAAAGCTGGAGACGATTGATCTCTGTAACTGCGTACAAAAGTGCTTTATGAGTTTTTTTAATAGTTTTATAATGTTTTTAAACAATTTTATAAAGTATTTAAAAGGTTGTATAAGGTACTTAAAATGTATTTAAAAGACTCTTCCTGCAAACACTCTAAGTGCTCTCAGAAGTTTATGCATCAATAGAGACAAAACAAGAACAAAAGTATTCGTGTAAGAATTTATCAGACTATGTAAACAACAAAGTCAAGCATCACAAGAAACAATAAGGTATTATAATATTTTTAAACAGTTTTATAAGGTATTTAAAAGGTTTTATAAGGTATTTAAAAAGTTTTATAAGTTATTTAAAAGGTTTTATAATGTATTTAAAAGACTCCTCCTGCAAACACTCCAAGTTTTATAATGTTTTTAAACAGTTTTATAATGTTTTTAAACAGTTTTATAAGGTATTTAAAAGGCTTTATAAGGTATTTAAAAGATTTTATAAGATATTTAAAAGGTTTTATAAGGTATTGAAAAGACTCCTCCTACAAACCTTCAAAACTAAACCCTAAACCCAACCCCCTAAAAACTATACTCTAAATGTAAAATAGTTAACCCAAACCCAAAAATTTAAAAGCGTTTGTATCTTTTATCAAAAGCGTTTCCGATTCTTCTTCTTCCGCGTTTGTGTTTGCGTTTTCTCTTCCTCCTTCTTTTTCTACATTCCCTGGATATTACCCGGAAGTTGACTTTTCACCGTTCTTGACCTAACACAGGTCGCATCTTCAACAAATCTGGTCATTAATCGGGCTAAGCAACCTTTCTACTTCCCAAATCCACCAGATCCAATCTCAGATCTATGTTCTTCGTCAAACGCACTACCAGATCAACAACAACTCTTTCTCGAATCTTCTCAAAGGAGATCGCGATGGAGTTCGGAGATGGTGAAATCGGAGACAGAGAGATATGAGATCGGAGATGGAGAGATTTGAGATCAGAGCGATTTTAGAGGAATTCTCGAGTTGGGAGGCAAAATCTGAAAAAATCAATACAAAAGTTAGGTTAAAATGAGTCAAAGGGTAATTTGGGGATATGGAAAAAATGGAGTGCCACGCTTGTAAAGATTTTTAAACAGTGGCATTTTTGCAAAGTAGCAATTGAGAAGTGGCATATCTCAAAAATATTGTTTTTTTTCTTTTTTGTTTTCTCTATCGCTCATCCCGCACACTCTTAATTCAAAGGCCGATAAGCTTGCGAATTGTGCACGTTTAATTAGTTTTGATGTTTCTTATGTAAACTCGTCACCACCAAATTGGATAACTGAACCGTGGTAAGCAATTAAGCTGCTGACAAAAAAAAAATATAAAAAGGAAAATAAGACATTATTTCATGTTACACAATAAGACATATTATTTCCAATTTCTAAAAATATTAAGAAGTTTCTTTCCTACGCGTGATTGGAAAAATTTATAATTAAAAGGTTAAAAAAAATTCTTAAAAAATAAAGTTAAACTTGATGAATATGTAAAAAATTTAATCTAAATTTGATTATTAATTGCAAAACATATATGATCATTAATATTTATATTAGAGATCCCGAATATTTTTTAATAGTTCATACATTAATATATTTGTAAAATAAAATTAATAGTAAATTTCAGTAAAATAGAAAATTTGAATTTAACATGATAGTTGATCCATAAAATAAAAAAATAAAAGGTATGAACATGTATGCATATATATATATACACATATGTATGTATGTATCATACGATGATCTTTATTATTATTTTTAATAGTTTTTTGGTTTTATATTTTTTAATAGTTCACGGTAATATATTTGTATGTTATTATTTATGTATGTGTTTATGTGCCTCAAAAATTTAAAGTAAAAAAAAAATCTTAAAGCAAAACTGAAAATAAAATTATTAAATATTAAAAAGGAAAATTTTAGCATTTAAATTAGTATATGTAAACAAGAAGTGTAAATGAATAGTAAAATATAAAATTATATGAGCAATATATAAGTTTCCATATGTTAATTAATTAGATCATAAAAAGTAAAAAATAAAATCTTAAAGCAAAACTGAAAATAAAATTAGTAAATATTAAAAAAGTAAATTTTAGCATTTAAAATACTATATGTATATAAGAAGTGTAAACAAATAGTAAAATAGAAAATTATATGAGTATACTCTCTAATTAACATTATAGAAAATAATTGATGAAATAGTTATTATTCTTTTCTAATAAGAAGAAAAATAATACGTGTATATAAAAAAGAAGAAAAAGTCAAATATGATTTAAAAGGTAAATCTAATTTAAAATAGAAATATGAGAATCAATTCGTCAAGGTTTAGAAAAAAAAAGGATATATGAATAGCTAAATAATGAAAAATAAACTCAATTCGAATAGGATTAGGAAAAAAAACTAAAATATTTGAAAACATGTGATAAAATTTAATTGGATTTCAAATAATAGCTAAAATAAAAAATAAGAGAATCAAGATAAACAAATAAATGTTAGGTTTCTCTATTGGTGGTTATGTGTCGGTGTTCTCAATCTTATTTTATTTATTTTCGCGTGTAATCTGATTCTGTTTTTTACTTTTTTGTTTTTGATTTTTTTTATGGGTTACAAAATATTAAATTATAAACCCGCTTATACGCGGGTCCTAATCTAGTAACTAATATTTTTGAGTATATACTTGTATTTCAGGTATTTTTGGGTACCCATTCGATTCTTGGTTCGGTTCAGGTTTGGTTCCGGTTCTTCGGGTATAGTGGTATGGGTCCATTCCAATATTTACGTTTGTTTCGGTTCGATTCGATACCTCCTAATTCGGATCGATTTCAGTTCGGTTCTTCGGATCCGGGTATTTTGCCCAAGCTAAAAATTGGTATACATTCATTTGGTGTTCCGATTTTCTTTGCCGAATTGCTATTTTCGTTATGTTCATCTTAAGTCAATTGTTGGTAATCTCAATTTTATTTTATGGATATATGTATTTGCCACCCTATTGATTTCATATACAAATTACAGGAGCCTTTTTGGAAAGCTTGCAAAGATCGGTAATTTTGTTGGTGGCAGTACTTTCGTGTTCATCACTTGGGATAAAAATAAGAAAAAGAATATAGGAGCCTTTTATGGCTCATCTGTCTCCCATGATCATGATAATTGGATCTCTGTTGTTTCAGATAAATAGAATATAGGAACACAATTTTTTACTACAATAAACTTGGTATAAAGTGTGTACCATCCCAAACTCATCTAAAATAAAATTTCATATCCTTCATGGTCTTTCACTAGTCATCATCTATGAACAAGTTTTTCAGCGAGATTACCAGAAAGCGGAGGACATGAGGTGAGCCACGAACAAATCATGTGAGCAAATCCATCTCTCTTTTGTCCACGAACTAATAAGAGCTTGGGACTAAGAAAGTAGAGAGCACTCCACCAGATGGTATGGGTCTCAAGAAATGGGAATATTGATCTTTAAGAATTCTCTTTTCTGGTTTCTGACAACTCTTTGAATGATACTGAATGTTTCTTTTGTTTTTGCCTGAATTTGTCTCCATTCTTGCGTTGTAGTCTTCAGAACGTTCTTCTGATACTTGAATTTTGTCTTAGAAAATCTTGCAAGCTTGTGTGTTTTACTTTCTTTTTCTCGAGAAAGACTTTTCCTACTTGAGTAACATATATACTCCAAACTAATGGTTAGTCTTTGCTCTTTACCTCATTATAGCTTAGGTTCAGATGCAGCCGTTGAATTCGAATTCTACTTTCCAGTTATGTAAAAATGTTTTGACCAAAATTTTTCTCTGTTCCATGACTTTTTTTAAGAGTTCATAATGTTTTGTAAGTAGTAACAATGAAGAGGATAATAAGAGAAGCAGATTTGGGTAAAGATGAAATAAGACTTGGTGAAGATGATTAATTAAGATTGAGCATATAATAAGTAAATATGAGCCAATCAAGACGAGAGGGAAACGAGAGAGTTCTATATGGCTTAAATTATCTGTTCACATTGTTGTATTCTACGAAGAAATGAAAGGATGTAGTGCTCATCATGCCTTATTTTGTGCATGAAAAGAATATAATAACACCGATTATAACCCAGGGCCGGTTCAAAGGGTGTGCAAATGTACATGGCCCAAAAAAAAAATTCGTGAATTAAAGGGCCCAATTTTTCATAAAAAGATGCCATTGTTAAAGTTATTTAAACGTGAATGAATATTTTTTTGTTGTTGTCACAAACGTGAATGAATATAAGATAGAAAACTTGGGAGGAGTATAGATCAAAACGGAAATCCGTTTCAAAATAGAGAGCCCTCAAAAAGTTTTGAAATTTTTTTCTGAATGACGGTTACTAAGGCGATTCAAAGAGCAATCTCCGGTAATACATCTCTATCTTCTTGTGAGTGCTTCTTTCCGACCGTTACCTCCCGATTTATCAGGCCACTAAGTGTCGGTTTCTCTCCGTTGGGCGTGGGTTCCGACGGTTTCAACAACAACTCCCCTTTCCACATTTCCGGACCTATAAACCGCCATGGCCTCTCAGATCTATATCAACCTCCATCTCTTTGTTGGTCTCCAATGAATTTCTCAAATCACTAATAGAAATGAGTGATAACTTACGCAAACAGATGCAGAACATCAATCTCGGGATCAATGATGAACCGGTGTCTCTGCCTCCTGAAGTCTGTGTTCAAGCGGCTGCGACAAATCAATTCTCTGTGGTGGTGGTTCTCTTGAACCCGAAAAAATAAAACCTTCGGGTTATGGTGACTCAACTGCCTCGACTATGGGGTTTTAAGAATTCGATTTTCGGCCGTATCATTGGCCCCAATAAACTCCAATTTCGCTTCCAATCGGAGCAAACCCTCAATCTGGTTCTTCGTCGCTCTCCGTGGTCTTTTGCTGAGTGGATGATAACGGTTCATCGTTGGTCTCTAAATCTACCAATCGAAGCGCAGAAAATAATCCCCTTTTGGATCCAGATTAAGGGGATTCCTATCCAATATCTGACCCGTCCGATGATTGGTTTCATAGGAAACACTTTGGCTCATGTGGTTGAAATCGATTATGATAATAATTCTACTCGTGTTGATTTTGTTCGAGTGAAGGCTTTATGGAATACAGATGAACCACTTCGCTTTCAACGAAATTTCCAGTTTGATGTGGAGGAGAACTCGGTCATGTCCTTCAAGTATGAACGATTACGCAACTTCTGTCAATGTTGCGGGATGTTGACTCATGATAAGAGAGACTGTCTTCTCAATTTCGACAATGGTGAAGGCCCTCCAGGTCCTGATGGAGATGATGACCCTGATAGTGATGCAGAAGAGGAAATTCAGGCACCAGATGGAGACAACATTGCTGTTATGACGGTTGCACCTGCTGCTATTACTCCTGCCCCAATCCTTCTGGCTCCAATCCAAGATGCTCCAGTGGATAATACAAATGCGGTTGTAGAATCAGTCCCAGATGTGTTTGTGGACACAGATTTACAGGCTGAAGCAATGCGCTACCAGGCTAAGCGTTTTGCTAAAGGAAATTTTAGAGAAGATGAGTTCACCGATGTGTTTGAAGCCTATGCACAACATCAAGTGGGTTTAAACAAACGGAAAAGACAGAAAATTGAGGAGATGCTACGTTCTCCTATTTTGGTCATTGACAGGATGGCCCTGAGTCCAGTCAAAAAGAAAGAATGTTGTGAGGAATCACAAGACTCATGTTCGGTTAATCAAGACATTGACGGAGGCGCGGAGGGCCCGGTACCCCACTATTGCCATGAAGATCTGCTCCTGGAATTGTCAGGGCCTCGGTGGGTCGCTGACGGAACCTCGATTAAAAGAGTTGTGTCTTGTTGTGTCTCCTGATATTTTCTTTTTAATCGAAACAAAAAACAAGTTTGATGTTGTTAGGGATTTAGCTATGTCTTTAGGTTATGCTAATGTGTTGTGTGTCCCTCTGGTTGGTAGAAGCGGAGGATTAGCTTTGCTTTTGAAAAAAGAAATGTCTATTAGTAGTATCTATGAAGATGTAAGGCTCATTGATGTGTTTGTGAAATACAATGGTATGGAGTTTTATTTGTCTTGTGTTTACGGACATCCGGTCCAACAATATCGTCATGAGTTATGGGAACGTTTATAACATATCAGACGCATTCAGCAAGGTCCTTGACTACTTATTGGAGATTTTAATGACATTTTGTCAAATACCGAGAAAAGAGGAGGTCCGATAAGAGATGAACGCGGTTTCCAGAATCTCAAAAATATGTACAGTTCTTGTAACTTAACATATTTGAGATCAAAGGGAAACAAATACTCTTGGGTTGGAAATCGTTATCAACACACCATTCAATCCTGTCTAGATCGAGTCGCAGTGAACACGGAATGGCTGGCCTATTTCCCCACCTCAGAAGCAAATTTATTGGGACTATATGGTTCTGATCATCGTCCGGTTGTGACACATATTGCTTTTGTCCAAGATGGTTCTCGGAGTAAATTTCGTTTCGATAAACGTCTACTTCAACAACCAAACTTCCGGGATTATGTAGCTAATGGTTGGCACTCATTCCAATTACGTCCAAAATTTTCTATCACAGATCAACTAAGAGAATGCCGCAAATCTCTTGCTCGATGTCATCATGATTCTCAGATGAATTCTGCAAAACGGATTGAAGAGCTCAAGTTTGAATTGGAAATTTCTCTTACCTCCTCTGGTTCCAAACGAGACCAGATTCCAGTTCTTCAACGTCAACTTGCGGCTGCGTTTCGAGCTGAAGAAACGTACTGGCATCAGAAAAGCCGTAATAATTGGGTGATTGAAGGCGATCACAATACAAAGTTTTTCAAGTGTGTACAAAAGTGAGGTACTCTCGGAACATAATGCTTTCTATTGAGGATGACAACGGTGTGGCTTATAGAGGTGATTCTGAAATTGGTACCCACACTCAAAGCTTTTTTAAGAAGATATATACAGGTTCACGTCATCCTATTTCTCAAGTCATTTTCTCTGGTTTTCCAAAGCCAGTCACTAAATCGATCAACTCCACTTTAACAAAGGAATTCACAGACACAGAGATATACGAAGCTGTTTGTTCCATTGGTGCTGATAGAGGACCTGGGCCGGATGGATTTACAGCACGTTTTTACCAACAATGTTGGGATATTGTTGGACCGGATGTCATTTCGGAGGTTCATCATTTCTTTTCCTATGGAGCTATGAAAACAGGAGTAAATCATACAAATATTTGTATGATCCCTAAGATTGATACTCCGAAAACTCTGTCAGATTAGCGTCCAATTAGTTTGTGTAATGTGCTCTATAAAATTATCTCCAAGTTGTTGGTTCTTCGGCTCAAAGGTTCTTTAGATTCTATCGTCTTGGAAGCGCATGCAGCCTTTATCCCAGGCAGAATGGCTTCTGACAATATTTTGGTTGCCAATGAGTTAATGCTCTCTTTGAAAATACGAAAGTGGGTGTCAAAAACTTACATGGCGATTAAGACCGATATTAGTAAGGCCTACGATCGCGTCGAGTGGAATTTTTTGGAAGCTACTATGAAGGCCTTTGGTTTCTCTGACACTTGGATACAATGGATAATGGAGACAGTTCGAACAATGCGTTACTCAATTTCGGTTAATGGGAATCCTCAAGGCTACATCACTCCGGAACGGGGTTTACGTCAAGGTGATCCATTGCCACCTTATTTATTCATACTCTGTGCCGATGTTATGAGTCATCTTCTTCACGACAATGCTCGAAAAGGAAAAATGAGAGGTATAAAGATTGGTAATGGTGTTCCGGCTATAACTCACCTTTTATTTGCCGATGATTCGTTATTTTTCTGCCAAGCGAATGAACGGAATTGCAGAGCAATTACAGAGGTCTTTTGTCTTTATGAGGAATGTTCGGGTGAGATGATAAACCCCTATAAGTCTATGATCACTTTTGGATCCAGAATTCCAGGAGCTTTACAAGAACGATTGAAAAAACTTTTGGCAATTCCAAACCAAGGGGGAGGCAGAAAATATTTAGGTTTACAGGAGATTTTTGGTCGAAAGAAATAGGACATGTTTAATTACATCATTGATAAGGTCCGGCAGAGAACGTTTTCATGGAGTGCAAAGTTTCTCTCCCCTGCTAGAAAAGAGGTTCTACTAAAGTCCGTCACCATGGCTATGCCCGTCTATTCGATGTCTTGTTTTAAACTTCCTACTCAAGTTATTTCTAAAATCACTAGTTTGATTTCACGTTTCTGGTGGGAGAAATCGAATGATAAGAGAGGCATCTCCTGGATTGCTTGGTCAAAGCTACAATGTTCTAAACAAGATGGTGGTCTTGGATTATGGGATTTAGAGAAATTTAATGATACTTTGCTCGCTAAACAATCTTGGAGATTACTAAAACATCCTACTACGTTGTTTGCAAAGCTTTTCAAAGCAAAATACTTCAAAGACTCTACAATAATTCAAGCTAAAGCTCAAAAAGAACAATCGTATGGCTGGTATTCCATCCTCGTTGGGCTTCAATTGTTGAAGAAAGGTATAAGTCATCATGTTGGTGAGGGAACAAATATCAGAGTGTTTCATGATAACTGGCTTTCTTCTACTCCCTCTCGGCCAGCTCGTAGCGATAACTCTAATGATGCATTGCGCGTCTCTGATTTGATAAGCCAAAATGGATCTCGTAGGTGCTGGAATGAGAATGCTTTGAATCATCACTTGTCTCCGGAAGACCGCGAACTTGTTCATAATTTTTTTCTCTCCACTAAGATTGAAGAAGATCTTCATATCTAGTCTCGTACAACGGATGGTGATTATTCAGTCCGCACAGGATATTGTCTAACTTGTAATAGCGAATGATCTCTCCAACCAATAGACAAACCACATGGTGATCCTGTGTTAAAGACAAGAATTTGGAGACTTCCCATTCTGCCAAAGCTTAAACACTTCCTATGGAGAGTGGTTTCCAAGGCCCTTGGTACAGCTTCACGTCTACGATCTCGAGGCATTCGTTTGGATCCAACTTGTCAACAATGTTGCTTGGCAGACGAGACTATTTCACACCTATTTTTTCATTGTCTCGTTTCTATGGCTTTTTGGCGTCACTCGGATCTCAATACGTGGTTCCTTCATCGATTGTTAACATTGAGGATCATATTCATTTCTTCATTGACCTTTCCTCATCGTCACATCTTTCACCAAATCAAAAATTGCTTCCCTTTTTGATAATGTGGCGGATTTGGAAAGCAAGAAATAATTTGATTTTTAACAATCAGATACCTAATCCGAAGAAAGAAGTGGGTTATGCTCTCGCTGACGTTCAAGAATGGCTTTTAGCTACTAACATGAGATCTGATTTATCTTCTTGTCCTTCGATCTATCCCCGGTCTCAAACCAATGCCTCTTGGAGACGACCTCCTGTTGGATTGCTAAAGTGCAATTTCGATGCCTCTTTCAATCTCTCTTCTAAACAGGTTGTTGATGGTTGGATTCTTCGAGACAATCTCGGGGTTACAAAGTTTTGGGGATCCGCGGTGTTAGGATATGCTTCTACACCTCTAGAAGCTGAAGCAAAATCTCTGCTGATGGCGATTTATCACACAAAGTTGTTGGGTTTTTCTTCAGTAAACTTTGAAGGGGACTGTCTACGCCTCATCAATTGCTTACTCGGCAAGACAAAGGAGATACATATCCACAACCTTTGTAATGAAATCACACTCTGGACAAACACTCTTCACTTCCATCAGTTCTCCTATACTAAAAGATGTTTCAAAGAACCCGCTCATCTTCTCGCAAAGCATGGACCTCCGAATCAAATATTTCATTCCGACTGTGTTCACCCTCTTCCATGGTTAACACCATGCTTGTATAAGGATCATGTATCTTCAACTTTCTTCTAATATAATTATTCCCGTCGAAAAGTTTGAACCGCCCATGTTATAACCACAATATAAAGTTTTGAATATTTTATTAAGTAACTGTTTAATTAACACCACATTTAAAGAAAACGATCGTCTTAATAAGATCATTGTTAAAAAATTGTTCACATTCTTACGTTCCGAATGAATACGGTGCGGGCAGATAGAATAGTGTAAATTTTGATATTGAAAATATTAAATTTGTATAAAATATATAAAAGTAAATAAACACTATATTTTAAAAAAGTTTTTCGAAAAAAAAATAGTGCGTGTGTATTCTCGGATACCCATCTAATATATAACTAAAACTTGTAATAAAATATTTTCAGATTTAATTTATATTAAAATTGGAAATGACCTAATAACCCAGATCTTTTATGACTTTGGTAAATTATAAATTTAATAATAGTAAACTATGAATTACTTAGGAAGAATTTTATACCCAATAACATGAGATTTCAGAAAGACATTCAGAAATTCCACATTCCATAAGGATGGAGTTGTTTTTGTTTTCCCAAACGATATTTTGATGTAGGAGTTTTTTTTGTCTAAGAATCTATTGAAGGATTTAGAAATTTTTTCACAATTGTTGATGATTGTTCACCCTAAATAAGATATACATGCTTAAACACAAAAGTGATATTCAAACTATTTTTTTCTACTTTTGTCAATATCAAACTAAAATAAAATATTGAGATCTCACAACACATGTGAACTTGCTTTCATTGATTGTATTAAGTTGCTTATTCCCTTTTAAAGTATTATATTTACTTTAAATTATATTTTCTCCGTTTCATAAAAAGTGTCATTCTACGTCTTTATTTTTGTTTCAAAAAGAGTGTCGTTTTGTATTTTCAATGCAAAATTTATGATAAAATTCCAGTTTTAATTCTTTTATTTTAATGTATTAATTAGTCAGGAAGAAAAATTTATTTAATGTATTAATAAGGTATAATAGAACTTTTAATATTTTTTTTAATTTGTGTGAAAAATAATGACGATCTTTAGGAGTAGAACCATAGGTATGTGTGGATGGAAATGAAGCTAAGCAATTTTAATCTTAATTCAAGGATAAACCGAGCAATTGATCATGTGGTGTTACTTTGTCATTTTAATTGGTCCTTCCAAGGCTGATGCGAGGAGGAGGCGAGGCAGCCACACCCACACATTCGTCCATGGCCGTTGTACTTTGCTACTGCAAACCTGGTTCGCCTCCACTTGGTCGATTCCATCGTCGCTGCGTGAGTTTTCTTCCTATACTCGATTTGGGTGACGACCATCTTCCCATTCCTCTCATGTCTCTCTCTCTCTCTCTGTGCAGGGAAATTTGTGGAATTTAGAAAATGTGCCGACTTCAGGACGAGCATCCACAGTTGTTACTGCTATGTTTTGGAGGTCTAATAAGTCTGCGGAAGTAGGAGAATTCGATGTCTCCCTTGAGAATTATGCTCTAAAGGTATTTTTTAATTTGTCCTTTGCTCATCCCACAGCAATCTTTCATTCTAAATAACAGTGTGATTTGGTTTTCGAGTTTAGGAAGCTTCCGGAAATCAGCCGAAACAGAAGAATGTCATTTCACTTTCAGTTGTTTCTTCAATATCAGAGATACAAGCAGCTGAATGGGATGCATGTGCCTTGGATTCTTCACAACCTGAGAGCTATAATCCATTTATAATGCATGGGTTTCTTTCCACTTTAGAAGAGACAGCCTGCGCCATCCGGGTCCGTAAAAACATGCCATTTCATACGATTCTCATGTTTTGTCTTTCTTATAGCCTATCTTCTCTATTCTATTCTTCCAGGAAACGGGTTGGATGCCATTCCATATTGTTGCAAAGGATCAATCTCACAACATTTTGGGCGTTGCTCCACTTTATCTCAAAAGGTTTTCTTTTCTTTTTCTTCTCCATCTTCTGATTAACAACCAAGCACATGATGTATTACTATTCTCATCTCTTGTAATATGTGTCACAGCCATTCCTACGGTGAATTTGTTTTTGATCACTCTTGGGCTGATGCATACCGCACCTTTGGCGGAAGATATTATCCTAAACTCCAGTGCTGTGTTCCTTTCACCCCAGTTACCGGCCCTAGGATTCTAATCCGTAATAATCCTTGCCAAGACCAAATTTTTGATGCTATTGTTTCTGCCATGACACAACTGGCAGCTAAGGTATCATATCACTATGAAATGCCTTGTATTGTACATAAAAACAAAACTAATAATAACATGTTGAGTTTGATATCATGATTAAACTTATGATCTCATGGTATACAGAACTGCTTTTTTTTTCTTTTATGTATTAGCTATCTTTAAAAATTAAGGAACAAACTCACCTTTTACTTTCTAAGAGCTGTAATGGTTCTCTTGCGTTCAGTTATGCTTTCAACATATACTATCTGCTGTCAGATTTGTTTTTTTTCTGTGCACTTTGGCAGTTACAAGTTTCATCTTTGCACATTACCTTTCCGTCTGGAGCTGAGTGGAACAAATTGAAAGAGAAAGGCTTCTCGCAGAGGATTGGAATGCAGTACCACTGGAAAAATCGTGACTATAAAAAGTAATTGTTGCCAAAATAGATTTTAACAATGAGTGGACTGGTTATAGTAGTTACTTTGATATTTTGTTTATTGTTATAATTAAGTTATACGAAAACACTACTTCAAAGTCTGTGAAGCAATTGCCTTTGATTTGATTCGGTTATAATAATATTAATGCATCGGTTTCTGACTGGTCATGATCTGCTGACTTCCAACTGTGCTCACTCAAAAGTAACATATGACTGATGTTAATGTTTTTATCTCTAATGCTTCAGTTTTGATGAGTTCTTGATGGACATGAAGCAAAGCAAAAGGAAAAATATCCGGCAGGAACGCAAAAAGGTTTGTGTATTTTTCCTCTTTCTATATCATCCTAGTGATCAATGAAATCAACGTAGT
The DNA here is from genome assembly GCA_900406555.1 of Pseudoturritis turrita. Classification (NCBI taxonomy): domain Eukaryota; kingdom Viridiplantae; phylum Streptophyta; class Magnoliopsida; order Brassicales; family Brassicaceae; genus Pseudoturritis; species Pseudoturritis turrita. The sequence goes on along the minus strand of OVBL01000925.1, from coordinate 127,153 downwards.
TCATAAGTAGTAAGACAGATATGCAAACAAACATATAAGGGATTGATAATGCAGGGTGAAACACAAGCAATTGAAAAGGTCTTATCTAAGTTAATGGATGTGGAAATGCAAGGAACCACTTGTGGCTCTATGCAAGTCATCTGAGCGAGAGATCATCTATACTCTTAGAAGATATATGTATAATGCATTTGGAGGATAATAAAAATAAAGAGTCTGGAAATGACTAAGAGACTCCTTGCCTCAGATTTATATATTGTTTCATCTTTTTTATGCTGGGAAAACAGAAAAGTAAAAAGGACATAGATACACACTTGCTGTGCGAGTAGTTGAGATTTATCTCTAAAGTTCCTTTGCCCTTGTGGTTAGTTAAATGGAATGGTTACTCCTTTGTTCTTCCCATACAACTTTTTGAACTGTAGCCTTATTTCTTTATCCTTTCCTTAAGGCCTTTTTCAAGCACGCTGCTGACTTCTAATGCTCTTTTTCTCTAGTAGATTGTTACCCAGAACTTGAAGATGAGACGGCTACGAGGAGATGACATAAAGGTAAGCAACTTGACTGCTATGAGATGACACTAATTTTTCTGATTGATTATTCCTCGAGGTATCGTTTCATTTTAGTGGCTATAATCAACCTTGGGATCTCAAATCAGAGGTTAGAATTGATGGGACATGCTATGAAGGAGATTTGTTTCTGTGTTATGGGGCTTCTAGAATAATGTGTCTTGAAAATTTATTTGTATCTGGCCTAAATCAATCAAATTGTCAATCCATCTTCTGTTCCTAATGTTTTTGCAGGCTAGGCACTGGGATTCCTTCTATGATTTCTACCGGAACACAACTGATAACAAGTTTAGTCCAAATCGTTGAGACAATTTGTTTTTCTTATCATCAAGCGCATATATATATGTACATATACTGTGTATAATGCACATACTGGCATGCAATTATCTGTCATCTTCAAGTGTTTTGCACCTACATCGTAACTCTGATTATACATATGCTTGTACTTTCAGATGCTTAACGTTTACCGGATATTTGTAGATGGGGAACACCTTATCTAACAAGGGAGTTCTTCCACGACATGGCATCAAAGTTGGGAGACGGGGTATTGCTTGTTCTTGCTGAAGAAAACGAAGAACCTGTTGCAGGAGCATTGAATCTTATTGGAGGAGATACTCTATTTGGGCGACTATGGGGATGTCGTCCTGAGTCCTATTATCCTAGTCTCCATTTTGAAGCCTGCTATTACCAGGTTGGTCTTGTTATTACAAAGTCTCACAGTTTTCGTGTGGGAAATGATAAAAATTCACAAATGGATAATTGGGATTCAAACCAACAATTTTTGTTTTCCTTAGGGAATCTGGTTATTGTTAGTCTGTTACTGAATCCACCCATTGCTTTGAGTGTACGATAGAGGATTCTCCATATTTAACCTGGTCTTTCTGCAATACTCTGATTCTAAAAATTTCCATAGGAATAACCTTAACAAAATTTCAGTGTTAATACCTTTTAAAGGTCCTAAACATTGGTATGTTTCATTAGATATATGATTGTGAAGATCATGTTTTACAATGATGGTCACAGGCAATTGAAGCAGCAATAGAGCTTAATCTAAAAACAGTTGAAGCTGGAGCTCAGGGTGAGCATAAGATTCAGCGGGGTTACCTTCCTGTTAAAACATATAGTTGCCATTACATATTCGATGAAGGTTTCAGGCAAGCCATAGATGAGTTCTTAGTGCGCGAATCAAATCAGGTATGGTTGAAGTTATGGTGGTTTGGTATCTAATTGGATCGTTGCTTTAAACAATGCGACTTTGTACATCGCAGGTGGATTTTGTCATCAAACTGTTGCATGAGTCTGGACCCTTCAAAGAGACAACAGAATAGATGCATTTCTATCTTGTTTACAGCAAACATTCTTGTATATTCATTCACATGTATTCTGTAACGCCCTAGGTTTATGCGTCAGTGTACATTTTAATTGGCTCATTTTCGTTTCTGATTTGGGTTTTATTACTTTCTTCCGATCTATGATAACCAAATTATCACTTTATAAGACTTTTACACTTTCCTTGAAAGTCGGAGTGTGTTGGTGTTTAGTGAAAAGAATATGGTTTTTTTTTTTCCTTAAGATTTGAAGTTATGCAAGTGGAACAGTAACACTTGTTACTTAATCGTAAAAGTTAAATTCAATGAAGATTAAGCAGAGAGATTTGTATGTAATCAGGAACCTAAAACACAAAAAATACCTAGACAACTAATGAACAAATAAAGAAGATTAGAGGAAAAATAAGGTCGGCTTATATCATAAGTTACATGTGGTTTATTTTTTATTTTGTTTTAAATAAATATTTGGTTTTCAGACTTGGAAACCAAACAAAACTTGTATCACACAAATCCCTTCCCTACTTTCCCAATATTCTTCTCAACAAATGAATTGAAGAAATAAATAATGTAAATGTGGGCATGAGAGCAAAGCGAATTTTGCTCATCTGGGGTTTTAATTTTTATATGCACATATTCATTACACACTCTAAAGCTTGTGTTTCTCCATTCCTCATCACCTGAAAAACAAAGTCTCAATTAGATCCGAAAAACTGAAACCAGATGCAGGCAACAACAAAGACTAAAGGACTTACCATATTCACTTGAGGGGATCAACGTGAGGGTAGAGTCCCAGAACATGTTCCGGCATGAAATCATGCCTTGTTAGTATTCCAACAATAGGTGGCCTCTGCGATACAAAGACATACGCGTTATAAACACAAACAAATCTCTAGAGAAATAAGAGAGAGAGACTGACCCCTGGTGTTTTGGGCACCACACACAAGTGGCGAAGGCCAAGTTGCCGGAAAAGAATAGCCGCTTTAGCTAGCGACAAAGTCTCTAGCACAGTGTAAGGAGATGTGTTAGTGATGGGATGGAGATCAACATACATCTCCATCTCCTCGTCATTTATATCCAAATCTCCAATCTTGAGCCCCTTGCCTAGTCCTGCTTTGGCAAAGTCACGGGCTTTGCAACTTCTCAGAATTTGGGAACCAAATGTTCTTCTCTGCGTCGAGAATTTCTTCTCCTGGAGAAGGATGAGGAGATGGGATCTCAAGGCTATCCCACATAGCTCGAAAGCCTCCGTGAAAGGTGGCTCATCAATAACAGGGAACCCATTATGACTTGTCATCTTCAAAGCCTGCCATATTACCCCAACCTTTTCAACTCTTGAAAAGGATATTAAAGGTCCAGATACTACGTCCTTTGCAACTAGATTGCGCATGTACGGCTCTGCATGGTCTTCCATGTAAGGCAGCCCTTTCATTGTCACAATCTGGTCATAGACCCCTTTGTTAAAACAATCGGCGACAGTTTTTGAGATTAGGAGGACAAGCATCACCAATGGCAGCATTAGGAGATTATTTGTAAGTTCGAGAAGTATGACACATAGAGAGACCGTCATTCTCATTGTGCCTCCTAGGAAGGACGCAGCTCCAAGCAGAGAAAACAGACCTACATCTAGCTGAGATACTGGACCCAGAAGTCTACCCACTAGTCGTCCATAAGAGGCTCCAGCAAGAATGACGGGAATGAAAAGCCCAGAGGGTATGGCTATGCCATATGTTATGATGCCAAGGCAGTATACAGCTACAAAGAATATGGCAAGGGTGGAGATTTGGAATTCATTTTCAGATCTGGATGTGAAAAGACTGCGGATTGCATCATCATTGGTGTTGAGAAGTAGGGAGGAAAGGTCATTGTAATGGTTTGGAGGACACTGGAAACTTTTGTAGATGCCGGATCGACCTACGCTTGGGCACTTGCCCTCCATTCCAATAGGACACGGAGTACACTTTGAAAGCCATGGGAGACCAAATGCGCAACACGAGCTCAGAATGGAAACTGCCATAACAAGCATAATCTTAAAGCCCGGACCTTTCCTGCAAGTCATGGAAAGAACAGAGGAAATGATAAATTAACTGCAGCCATGACCTCGTAGTCATAGAGGCAAGGAAATGATTTTGTGAAAGAGTTAACTCGCTGGAATATGATTTTACGAAAGAGTTAAGTCGTCGAGAAATGACGTACTTGTTTATTATGCCATATGTGCGGAGGACTTTGTCCACAAGGTAGTTGTAAAGGCTTCCAAGAACACCACCAACAACCCCAAGGAATACTACTGCTAACAAATCTGGAGTGCTATAGAGCACTGGTCCCGAGTTTACTTCAAACATGATGAGACCTCCTTTCCCAAACAGTCCACATCTCCCAGATCGACAGAGCTCAATCAAACTTCGTAGCACCACTGCTACAACTGCAGTAGTGAAGAAGGTCCTCCAAAGAAGGGCACTCCTCCACCTAACGAATTTAACAAAGTGAGACAATCTTTTCCAAGTCAGATACATCAACAAAGGCAAACGTCTACACTATGTATCATTTAGGTTTCCTTGCTTATTAGTTTCCACTTGCATATGATACTCATGTTGCATGATTTATGTTTCAAACAAGACAAAAAAGGGTGATCTCTTTGCACCGCCTTCTATAGCTGGGGAGAAGATTCCTCAGTTCTAGTTTTGAAATGTTAATTTATTGCATCATGAAGCATGAGCCCTAAGCTACTATACATAATTTCTGATTCTGCCTAATTCAATGATCTTACTTGCATGGGGTATAAGTTAAAAGGAGTTAGAAGAGAAACATAGAAACTACCATGAAGCCGCTTCTTCTAGGGCAAAAAGCACTCCCCCAACTGGAGCACGGAAGGCAGCTGCCACACCAGCAGCAGCCCCACAAGTGATCAGGTCTCTTCTGTCTCTATCGTTTTTGAAGAATCTGAGCCATTTCCAAGTCAATCGATACTTTCTGGAACCACCTTGTCCAAGTAAATTAGCAATGCAAGCACCAGTATGTACCATAGGCCCTTCCTTTCCAACTACGAATCCAGCAGCAACTCCAAATATAGAGCCAAAGATCTGCCAATACAAAAGATTTCATATTAGAAAAAGGCTACAGAGTCTAATTGGAAGGAGTTCTGCCATAACATTATAATTTCTCCACCCAGAAAACAATGCTCAATTCACGATGAACAAAGACGCTTGGAAAGATGTTTTGGGATCTTACCTTAACAAAGAGGGTGCTCGGAGCTAATATTGAATAAGCATCTATACCATTGAGATATGCTTTAACCTCGGGTATGCCAGATCCTGCCGCTGCCGGAGCAATAAAAGCACAGAGTGCAGCAGCAGCAGTTGCCAGAATCAAGTTGCAACCAGCAAATGCAAAAAATGCCTGAAAGTATCTGCAGTTTTCGAGAAAGATTTGGCTGTCAGTTATCATTCTGAGTCTACATTTTTCACAGTGAGTTTATCCAGACATCTTGTTGTGAGCCCTGATTCTCGTAACTGGATTAAGAAATAAGATATAAAATTATGCCGTGGAAGCAGAGATGAACAATGAAAGCTGCTACACTTACTTTTCCTTGAGCATGAGATTACCGGTGAGCAAGAGTTTGAATCCAGCAATATTCTCAACAGCAAGGTTATTTAAAAAGCCAACGAGGCCAGTGGCTAAACCAATAAGGAAAGCAAGAGCCCATTTGAGAAACGTATACTGAAGTATCTCAATCTTCTTCCTAGACCTCCAGTCCTGCTTGAAAAGATCATTCTCAAAGATCCTGCCAAAATGATCTTGTAAGTCGAGATCCTCATATGTTACATAAGAAGACACACCACCAAACTATCCAACCAAATTAGGCCAGACAACAATCAAGGAGACACACACACACAAAAAAAAAAGCTTTGCACTTTTCTCAGTTGCTATGATGTCCCAAAAGCTAAAAAGCTTCAGTTTTGACCAATGATTAAGAAGGCAAAACTATATTTAAAAGTAGTACATGGGACCCAAAACGTTACATAATCCAACAATCTTAGCTCATTGATTTTTTTCTATTACCAAATAAGGCAGGGAATGAAAACTTCATAGACTCATAATCTACAAAATCAAATTTGAGATCAAGGCTTTCGAACAAGGGAGAAGGGAAAAAAACACAGACTCGTAATCAAGGCTTTCGATGGGACAAGTATTTGCTCCGACAATTGCGATCTGCGAAGTTGTGTTCTTCCGATTCTTTGCGAGCAGAGGCTGTTGAAATCCGACAGATCCATCATCTAGAATACCCGAAATCTTCCTCTCGCAAGCATAATAAGCTCCTTCCACCTCTATATCATGGTCTTCGCTCCGATCATCCATATCCTCCACGATCGTGATTTTATTAAAAACAATTTGGATCTCTATCAGATAAAATTGGAGAAGAGAAAGATAGCTCTGTGTTTTATAATTGGTTTCAGCGCTCGAGCCTCCTGGAATCAAAACCTCTCGCGCTCAAGCCAATAATGTTAAAGTCTTTTTCTTTTTTTTTGGATTTTGGCATTAGGGAACATAAGGTCAGGAGTTTTGTTGTTTTCTTTTTCACATCAGTTTTCTTGTTTTTCTTTTCTCCTAATTTAGCAAAACATAAACTCTCTTCGTTGACCTAGAAAGAAAACCCTAGATTGCATAAATAAATGTTTTTTTTGTTTGTCGTGCATTTATAAATGTCCTAATTTGTTTTGGTTTGCTAACTAATAATTACGTGATAAACGTCTTCCTATATAAATCTAAAATATAACTCGGGCATTTTTGTTTTACGGTTTTATTAAATTTAGTAACGAATTTCTTTATTTATCTAGTAGTTTAGTTTTTATAATTAACAAAACAACCAATCTTCTATAGATACAAAATAATATTCGATTTGAAATGAAATTAATTATTTTTCTTATTTATACTTCATGAAATATGAAGTGATTTTCAACCATTTCGATATCAATAGTTACTATTTGAAACTAAATATGTTTGTTTGAAACTTTGTAATCTACATATATTTGAAATTGAATAAATCATGTTATCTAAATAACCGATTAAATTTTTTAAAAAAAAATTTATCAATTGTTCTTCAATCTCTTTCAATAGTATGATTATTATCATTTTTTCTTCTTCTTTACCTTCATCTCATGTGTTTTTATATTTTTCATCTTTGAAAAATGATTTCTTTCTTATGTATTTTTCTTTTACATTTTTTGTGTTTTTTATATATAGTTAATTTATTATTTTATTAGATTTTAACAATATATTTAGATTAAAAAATATTGATAAATTGAACACAAAATTATATATATTAAAGTTAGCTTTTTCACTTCTCATGAAACCACCTCAATATCTATATATGTATATTGGTTATTTTAAAAAAAAAATAACGAATCACAATAAACTATAATATATTTGTTTGAAAAATCTAATATATATATATATATATATATATTTTTTTTTTGATGTATATATTTTTATTAAGTTATGGTATTTTAAAGTAGTAATATTTTATCATTAAAATATTAAATCTCTTATGTGCTATTTCTATTAATATTTTAGTATTATTTGAAATATATTACATTTTTATGCGGATATAAATTTGATTATTTACTTTTATGTTTTTGTTATTTCCTTAAGCCATATTGTTTTTACTATAGCCTTTGATCAATAACTTTCATAATGTTATATTATTGTTTAGATTGTATATTTTTAACAGTTTAATATTAAAAGAAATACAAAAAACTTTTGTAAATGATACATAGTAATTTTTCTTGTTACATATCGATTTTTAAATTGCACGTTTTGTTTTTTTCAAAAATATTTTTATTCTATTTTAATTTAAATATTAGGTACATCACATAATATATCTTTTCACATTTACGTAATAGTATAAATATTTTATTTCTTCTCCTCCAATAGTTACATTTAGTTTTTTTTTTGGTGAAAACTAAACCTACTATTATTTCAATTAACTATATTAATATAATTTTTCAGGTTTATAATTTCATTTAAAATAAGAGAAATGACTTTTCAAATTCTTCTGCTAATTCAATATGTTAAACAAAAGTATAATTAATGTGTGTATCAGAATTTTAAATTGAAAATTAATTAATCTAAATAAAAATATGATGTGTCATACATGTAGATGATGAGGTGGCTTCATGAAAAGTGAGAAAAGCTAATTTTATATATATATATATATATATATTCAATATGTTAAACAAAAGTATAATTAATGTGTATATGAGAGTTTTAAATTGAAAATTAAATAATCTAAATAAAAATATGATGTGGCATACATGTAGATAATGAGGTGGCTTCATGAAAAGTGAGAAAAACTAACTTTATATATATATATATATATATATATATATTGGATGAGATTGCGACACTAATAATTAAGTGATAAACTTTAAATATCACTTATAAAAAAAACAGAGGGAGTAATTTTTGTCAATAAATGTAAAAAGGAAAATACATATCATCTTAATTATTAAATGGAAAATTTACAAATGAGGTTTTATGTATTAGCTTAAGAAATCATAGAAACTAATTTTCTGTAATCAATTTGATAAACTTAGTTGGAAATAAAGATGTCGTTTGCTTTGGTTAGAAAATTTTCCATATAGTATTACGTAGTTTTAATTTGAAATATTACAAAATTAAATGGCATATTAACAACTTTTAGACATACGTTGAAAGAAGGAAAATCAAGGAATATCACAAATAAATAAAAAAGTTGAAGAACTTCTAAAATAGGAAACTAAAATATTTATATATCAAGGCATAGTCTATTGATCTCCAAGTTAAAAATACTTTTATAGATGTATTGTCTAGATTTTTTCAATATACATAATCAAAAGGAGACAATAAGAAGTCAAAATGCATAAATTCCAACGTAAGTAATGACATATTTTGTCTCTCTCTAATTTTAAGATGAAGAGTTTAATTATCTGTTTAATTTTTTATTATGTCTTAAATAATTTTTTAGGTTAGATATTCTATTATTTCTCCGGGATAAGGTATTTCAAAATTGTAAGGATAAGGTGAAAATTGTATGGCTATTGCTAGTTCATTACTTTCATAAAATATTAATTACCAAAAACATTCTCATATCAATTATAATTAAATAAAAACAATTTTATAATGATTCAAACATTTAAATTACATGTTAAATTAAAAAAACTCACGTATAATTCAGAGCATAATCTATGATAATTATAATTTAACAAATTGCGATATGTGTTATTGTTAATTTAGATTGTGACATGTGTCAATATAATGATATAATTTTTTCTTTTGTTAATTATTTACTCTATTTGTTTTTTATAAGTGATATTTAAGATTTTTGCAGAAAAATTAAGGAATCATTTGATTTTGTATTGTTTTTTGAATTAGAACATCAATTATTATATACCTAAACACAATTCAACCAATAGAAAAATAATCTACATAATTCAAATAATCAAAAATAATAAAAATTAATTAATTTTGCATAGAATACTGAGAATATCACTTAATTTGGAACAAACTATTTTTTTTCTAAAATATCATTTAAAAAAAACAAAGGGAATATATCCTATAGAAGACAAAGTAATAAAAATGAAAAAAAAAATATTTGGTTTTCAAAAATGTGTTTTCTACTTCCATGCTTTAGAACTAGTTTTATTATCTTTCCATTTTTTTTTGAAATATTTTAAATATAAATATCAAATTAATAAAAAAACAAGTAGAGCATGAAATTTACGGTTAAATTTTTTCAAATAAAATAAGTATGCTAATAGAAAAATGGAAACTATAAAATTGAAAAAATGAAAACTATAAGACATGATGTGGGCCATAATCTACAATCTAATTATCATAATTAAATGGGTTATCACTTTCAAAATATAATTATAATATTTTTTTATATTTTTTTATTCGAGTATCACGTAGATCCTAATCTAGTTTAAAAATAAAGAAGAATATTGCCCTCTCCCAAAAGTCGCTTCCTACGGCTTCTTTTTCGACTTTTTCTTTCGAGTTTTCTGACCAATGACCGACGGCTATTTAGCATCGGCATCGTGCTCCTTTTTTAGTCTACTTTGTTAACCTATATCTGGTTTTGTGCATAATCATCAATACAAAAGAAAAATTATCCCTAAAACGATTATTAAGACGATTGTGCCTTTTCGATTACGACAGTTCTTTCTCCGTTTTGAAAGTGATTTTGCCCGTCTCCGACGATGTTTCCTATTAGTCAGCACTTGATATTATGGTTTTGGAAATTTGTTTGGCATTTCTACGGCAGTCTCTATTGTTGGTGTGAAATATTCGACGATTAAGATTTAGAAATTGATTTAGGTTTAGGGATTCAGTTTATCTTTATATGGCAAAAAATCGAGTGATATTGATGAGGTCATCAGAACCAACATGAACTATGATGTGAAGGCAATGCGATCTAGTCAAGGATAAAAGAGAGACGATCTTCCTTGGGGGGAACACATCAAGGTCGAAGGGGAAACGACTGATCTTGATGTGTTCTGTCTAGACCAGCCTCAGATGGTGCTGGACCATGCCAAAACCAGATTAGAGCCGACCAAAACAAAAGAGCAGAACTAACCCAAATGCACAAGGATTATCAAAGACATATGCGCCTTTCATGGAGCTAACCGAACCAACTATAAGGAGTTGAGCAAGAAATCGACTTATTCCAGAAACTTAACCCATCAGAGGCATGCAGCAAAGTGAATTTGGGTCCATAGTAGCTCGGACAAACTGGAATCAAATTTACAAACGAGGTGATTCCAGACTGCCTGGTTAGTGAAGCTGATAAGGACCTAATGCCATTTTCTGATGCATACTGGTTCAACCACAAAGATACAAGGCATGCAACCACTTGGAAAACATTCTCATATCATCTAGAGCACGCCTTGAAGTAAAATCAAGTGAATCGGAGCCTACCCGATTTGGACCTACGTGCATTCCTTAGAGGATTCCGACCAGACCAAAAAGAATTAAGCTATGAACTGACTTGGTATGTAATCTTGACCCATTAGAGACACTTTTAGAATTAGATTGGTTTAAACTAAGAAATTTAATTTCTAAACCGGAGGATCCTAGACTTGTCTTATTTGGAACCTTTCGAATTTGGGAGACTTCAATCATATATTTGGTAGCCAGAAGAGTATCTAATAAAACTAGAGACTCATAAGAACACTTCAAGCTTCATCCCAAGCCATTGGATCAGGTGGATTCAATCTTTCCCACTCATACACCAACATTTTCTTTATCCGGCACCAAGGAGAGCATTTAAGGCCCAACAACTCTTTCCCTTGAATTTATACGAATTAAAATGCTTGGAGACACTTTACATAAACCAGAGGCTCCCACCACATGGATATATCAAGAGGATTTCGAGATATAAAGAGACACCAAGTAACTTTCCTTATTTGGCCAAGCAATCACCTACAACGGCCATAATTTGATCATTGATCATTCTCATTTGTGTTCTTTGACTTATTTTAGAGTAATTAGCTTCATTATTGTGTTTATGACTGTTTGGTCTTGTCTAAGGACGAGCAATATATAAGCTCAACTCATTGTATCATTTTCACACACCTTTAATCAATTAAAACCAAAATTATACTCTTTAAAGCTATTTGCTTTGTCTCTCTTGTTTCTATAGACTTTAAGTAGATTACTTAGGCTAGAAAACATCTTGAATCTCAGTCTCTTGTGTGGATTCACAAAGGCTAAGGTTTGTGGGTTTATCTCAAAGGCTCTCCACACCTTTGAGTGGCACTCTTCGATCCATCAAGTTTGTCAACTCTTGATCATCATGTGATCACTTATATTGGTGGATTCCGATCTTATATCAGATATATAAAAGAACAAATGAAGATGACCAAAGAAATAATAATTTGATTAAAGGATCTGTGTCCAGAATGAGAGAAAGACATTAAAAATACAAATAATTCATTTCAGAGAACAAGAGGCAAGAATATTTTAGTGCTAAGTGCAAGTATATTGTCGTAATGTCTAGAGCGGTCTCTCTCCTCTTGTTCTCCTCCTCCTCTTTACACATCTTCTTCTCTCATTTACTCATTATTTCATCTGATTCTCTATTAATTCTCATTCACCCCTCTTGATCTTCCGTTAATTTTTTTGTTACATTTCCTTCTTGTTATGTTTAAATCATTTTGATGGGCTTACACTTCCTTCCAGTTGTGGGTTTGACCCATTAGTTTGCTGGGACTAGTCTCTATTTAGGCCTAACACCAACAATTAGCCCCCTAATTTCTTAAGTAAAAACCTTTTAATTTGGAAACTTCCCATTGTAGTTCTGAATCCCTCTTCTTCCTTGATTGCTCTTTCCATTCTTCACTCCCATAAAATATTTCTGAATCGCTACTTCTCAGCACATTAACGAATTCTTTGCTGGTTGGGCTCCCTATAAATCAGTTTTTCTTTCTTCAGGATATTCATCGCTTCATTATTTTCTTCTTCCTAGGTGAGTATTTCTTGTTTTGTTGGATCAATTTCTGATATTGCGGAATGTTGATATGACTTCTTTTTTAAGGTATGGATCTATTTATTAACTACCACTTTGTTGACTACCACCGTCAATCCACCTCTTATGAGCAATCAGTACTAGAGGGAGCCGATCCATCTGGGGAGGCAAGCGATCAAATCTTTGCACCACTTCGTCCTCCGTTGGTGGCTCAATCCATTAAAGATATCACAGTGAGTTTTGCTTCCCCCCCCCCCCCCCTTATGGGGTTTTGGAGGATTAGTTTGTCTGAAACCCTTGCCATTATCCCAGTCGCTCTTCTTGCGTCCAGTTAGGGAGGAGAGAGGATTTTGGTTCCGTCCATGAAATGTCGCTCCAGCCCTCGTTCTGAGGCCAGGGTTCCTCCAAGGTTGGAGAGAAGAGAGAGCCCTCCCAGAATTGAACTCGGGTCGCGGATGAAAGAACTTAGACACAAGTGGGACTTCAAGTATTATTCAAACATCCCTATCTTAAAACATTTTGGCTGCTACTGATGCGTATTGGGAAGGTTCATTGATATCTCAGGTTTTAACCCTAGAAATACGCTACAAGTACACACACAAACGCAATAGTGCTGAGGGGTCGAATCCACTAGAGACCAAATAATCACACTGTGAATTTATGAGATTCAAATTAAGATAAAACTAAAATATAGGGGTTTGATATTTGTGACAGAATGGATGATGAAAATAATAATAAATAAACTTAAAAGCGAGTAAATAACAATGTAAATTAAATGGAGAAAGCGTTAGGCATTAGGGATAATCATAGAGAATCATGAATCATAGAAATCAGATTAATATCATGGATTTAGTAAACAAACCGTCTTGAACTCTAGACACAAATATATAGTTGGTCACTCCCGTTGTGCTAAGTTACTATGTTTAACAACCTAACAAAATACATTCCCTTTTGTTATTAGTAGACATCAAACGTGCATAATTCAACCAAGTTCGATATGTTCACTAGACTTTATAACTCAACTCCCGCAGGTTATAACGTCTAGTTTATCTGGATTAGTTCAAGAGATTTATCAAGCTTTTGGAAAGTAAATATACGTAAAATTAGATCACAAGATATGCATTCAAGCAATCATCAATGAAACCAAATCAAGATGAAGAACCAAATATAAGGAGTAAAGGTTTAAAAATCTTCTCTATATCGAAGTACAAATGTGAGATCTTCTCCTTGAAACTCTTATAATCAAAACTATGAAAGAGATATATGAAAAACGTGTCTACTGATCATGGTGATAATATGTGGCTGCTTATTCTAATAGAGAGGCTAAACACAAGTATATATAGGGTTACAAGAGTCCTAAGTCGGTTAGGGTTTGTTTTAGGGCAAAAAAGGAACTTTGGTGCGAAACTGCCTAATACTGGACACAGTACTGGACAGAAAATCCGACCGGTACTGGGCTTCATGACGCATCTTCTTGTGTGCTCATATTGGTCTGTGATACTGTGTCACGTACCTGACCGGTATTGGGCTCATCCTGCACTTGCTTCATCTTCGAGGCAGACTGGCATGTCTTCGGTTAATTGGGTGTATCTTCCTAATCATAGCTCCAAATGATATGATTCCAACTCCATTGGAAATCTAACTCAAAGGTCTATCGTGTCACCAAGTTTCATCCAATTCTAAGTTGATTTGGTTCTCCATCTGTTGGTACACTTCTGGTGCATCTATTCTGCCCAACTTGAGAATTTGCATTATCTTGAAGATATAGTGACTTGGATTGGTTCCTTTGACTTGAATGAATAGCTGTAGCATAGTTAACACTACTTTTGCTCATTTTGCAATCCTTTTTGATGATTTAACCTGTTAAGACTCTAAAACCTACATATACAAGAAAACTACCTCTTTTGGTAGAAAAGAGCAATAAAATGCATAGATAAAATACTAAAAACCATAGTAAAATATAGAATGTATCAACTCTCCCAGACTTACCTTCTTGCTTGTCCTTAAGCAAAAAAAATAACTAAGAATAGAAAAGAGGCTTGAAAACACGGGAACTCACATATCCTTTGGATCATTGCTTTGAAATCTCAACCTGTAATCCACATGTAAACAAAATCAGTTCATAGACATTCTCATCTTCTTCCACCATGACTTTCGTAAGCCTTGTCCATACTCTAAATCTCAAACCTGCAAAAATCTCAACTTCAAATCATTCGACTCTCTACATTCATTAAGATTGGCGTGAATTTCTCATCAAAGATATCATTCAGGGTAGACGGCGCTAGGTAATAAGAAGGATGATTTTAGCGGAGAGGTTAAAAGTGTTTAGGGTTACCATAGACTCTAGGTGCGAGATATTATGCAAAATCGCAAGAGAAAATGGACTTGTTGATGTCCACAATTTTCCAACCACTTTTTGATGCCTTTCTCCCCCAGACTTAGATCTTTCTCCGGGAATCAATGCAAATCTCTACAACTCTCTCTATTTATTTGTGACATTCCTTGAGATATTCTTTGGCCATGAGACTCTTTTGAGAAACCGTTTTCCTTTCCCTTAGCTTTTTCTTTCTCTTTTTTTTTTCTTTTTCGTATATATATATAGTTTTTTCTCTCTTTTTTTTATAAGGTTGAAAACGGTCTCTAATGATATGAGTCATAATAGGCACGAAAATATCACCGTGATTATGAATCCCAAGGAAAAACCAAGCTCTTTAAACTCGTTCTCGAATTCCACCATTCTTTGCCAATCTTCGCATCTCTAGTGGTTGGAAAACTACGTCGATCCTTTTCTCTCCAACGTTTTTACACATATCTGCAAATATAAGATGAAAAGCAAGATTGTATGAGGTCTAAAAAGAGGTAATGGTTATAGGTAGGGTACCAACTAAAAGTGAGCTGGCCATTCAGAACAACAAAGAGTGGTAAAAGAGGAAAAAAATGTCCTGAATGTGTGATTCGTTTCCCTGATCTAACATCCTTAATGAGAAATAATTGAAAATCAGATTAGCAGTCAAATAAAATAGAGTCAAAATCATATCCATTGAAACCAATGCAAGTAGAAACTTTTTGGGGAGAGTCCATTCATGGGGTTTCCGAATCGTCTGTCCTGAACATAACCTGTAACAATGGTCACTTGGTCTTGAAATCAAAGTGTTAGTTCCTAGAAAAGTATCATAATTCCCAACTAGTTTTGACTCAATAAAAACGATTTTAGAAGATAGAAATTCAAAATACTCAAAAACATAAAAATCAAACACGAACAAACGTGTTAGTAAACAACAATCCCCCCAGACTTACCCAGTGTAAAATAAAATCAAATTAAGAGAGTATGCTGAAAACAAAATGAAATTATAAATTGATAATGATGAGGAATAGAACGAAGTTACCGTATTGGACAAAAAGTCTTGAAGTTCAATGGATGTCCCAGAATGGTGTGCATGAAGCATCTTGAGATCGGCTGGATCCAGAGGTAAAGTAGCACCTCTAAATGGTTCTTTAGGTCATTAGAAACAGTTCATCTTTGAGCTCCAACAGCTGGTTCCCCACGGTATGAGAATTGGCGTGATTTTGGTCACCGGAAGAGGCTCGTGGGGCTATCTTTCAATCCGTGATATTTTCCTCGACCCATATTGAAAATTCACCAAGTAATAGGATATTTTAAGGCTTCTGGTGAAGTTTCAATGCTTTTTCTCGAGCCGTTCTGCAAATGGTCCATGAATGGGGATATTCGGCTTGCCGTAATGAGGTGCATCAAGCAATCTGGAAATTCGTAGAGAATTTCTCGAGCTATACTGAAAATCCATCCGAAAACATGAAAATTTAGGTTAGTTGGTGAAGTATGAGGCTTGTTGCTCGAGTGGTTTGGTGTTTGTCCCATAAAGTGCTCCTCGTGGTCCGTTTGTGAGCTAAGATCGAGAAATTTCAAAATTGGCTCAAACAAACTGAGATTTTCTTCGAGCATAACCATATTGTGTCCCTTAAACTGTAGTACTAGCAGTTACTCTCTTGTTTCTTCTCTTGTTGGTTCACATCTCCTTTAAATGGGGTGGATCATGCTTAAAACAATTGAATTGTGCGTCCACAATAATTTGTTTTGCTGCAAATCCTATTTAAGTACCAAATATCCTTGCAAAAACACTTAAAATCACTCGTTAAACGCTTTTTGGATCTAGATCTTTCTATTTATTTTGTTCAATATTATTTGTGAATTATAATTTAAAAGTTGGTTTTGAATAAATAAAAAAAGAAAAAGAAAAAAAATACCCTTTTTATGGACCATGGTTACTTGGGTGGTTTGGTGGTTCGATCCATGGGTCAAAACAGGCTGGTCCGTGGGTTGACCGTGTGTCACGGTCTGGGTCATGAGACAGATGACCCATGGGTTGTAGGGTGGGTCATGTAAGTGGGTGGTGGGTAATGACCCTCGGTTGTGGGACGGATGGATCGTGGGTCATGGGATGGACTGGGGTGGAACGTGGGTTAGTACCGGGTGATGGTACCGGTCAGCGTGAGGGGTCGGTACTGGGTCGAACGCGGGACGAGTTACTTACCTTCCCAGTACCAGTCACGGGTACCAGGTGGCGATCCCGACCGGTACTAAGCTGGGTTGGGACGCGATCGAGAAAAATTACCCGCGGTGCACATTTGGTCGACTACCGGTCACGATTTGTGACCGATATCGTGTCCGGTACTGGGCTCCTTTGGTCACGGATCATGATTTCAGCTGCGACTGGATAAAAGTTTTGACCCGTATCGTGACCAGTACTGTGAACTTCGTCGTTCTTTTCCAAAAACACATTTTTGTATTTTTATAATTTTTTTTAAAAACCTGAAAAATCATAATTAGATAAAAGAATGAGTAACAAAGCTCTAAAAATTAAAATCATAATTAAAAACTTAAATTAAAGACTTAAATAAAATAAAAACATAAAATATGGGTTGACTCCCATAAGCACTTGTTTAAAGTCTTTTAGGTCGACTCCTTGGGATTTTTAGGCATGATGATGGTTGTCTAAGGGCCTGAGGTTACCCTTAGCACGTGATTTAGGTCTCCTAAGCTCGTGCCAATTGTTAAAGGAATGCAGTTGAAAGTACTCAAGAGGCATTGGAATATAATTCTCAATGGTTTCATGATGATGAAGAGACGCCATTCTTCTAGAATAAGGATTGTAGTGTTCTATTGAAGAATCCTTGAAACACACACCAAAAAAAAGAAAAAGAAAAAAATCAAAAGTAAATAAAAGAAAAAACAAATCTTAGACTAAATTTTTATCCGAAATTTGTAGGTAACAAATCAGTCCCCGACAACGGCGCCAAAAACTTGATATGCTTAGGTTTTAATATTTATAAACTCTGAAATAATCCTGTAACTGCACAGCAAACGCATTAGTACTTAGGGGTCGAACCACTGAGGACTGGAAAGATGTTACACTATGAATTTATAAGACTCGTATTAAGCTAAGACAAAATATATTTTGGGGTTTTTGTTTTATGAAATCGTGATAAAAGAAGTAAAAGCCAGTAAATAAAGCAAGTAAACTAAATGATAGAGAAGTTACGTAATAGGCAATTCGCAGAAACACATGAAAACACAAGAGATATATCGATTTAAGGATTTGATAAGAACCGTTCTAGAACTTAAATCACGAATGAGTAATTGACCTACTCCCGTAGCGCCAATTACTATGTCTAAACAACCTAAATTACGCAACTCCCGCATGTAATCAAGTAGTTAAACAAGCATTAATAATCAAGTTCAATATGTTCACAAAGTTTCATAGTGCTACTCCCGTAGGCTATAATTCTTTGTTCACAAAGCTCCATAACTCAACTCCCGCAGGTTGTGGCGCTTTCCTGATCTAAATTAGATCAAGTAATTTAACAACACGTTCGGTGAGTGTATTACCCTAATAGCAATAGCTAGATTGTCAATCAAGCAAAAGTAATAAACATAAATTTAGATGATGAACCATAAGATTAACCCTATAATTTCGATAATCAAACATGCATAATCATGGAATCATTGAAAAACCTAAAACCTAACAAGTTACTACTCATACATAATATAAGTAGGAAGACAGCAATAAGAGACAGTAGAAAGCATCATAGATAGATCGAACATAAGGAGTAAAGGTTTAGAAATTTTCTCTATATCGAAGTACAGATGTGAGATATTCTCCTTGAAACTCTTATAATCAAAACTATGAAAGAGATATATAAAAAACACGTCTACTGCTCATGGTGATACTATGTGACTGCTTATTCTCCTAGAGAGTCTAAACGCAAATATATATAGGGTTACAAGAGTCCTAAGTCGGTTAGCATTTGTTTTAGGGAAAAACGGGAACTTTGGTGCGAAGCTGCCTGATACTGGACACGGTACCGGACAGGAAATCCGACCGGTACTGGGATTCATAAGGTGTCTTCCTGTGGGCTGATATCGGTCTGTGATACCGGGTCACATACCTGACCGGTACTGGGCTCATCCTGCGCTTGCTTCAGCTTCGAGGCCGATTGGTATGTCTTCCGTAAATTGGGTGTATATTCCTAATCACAGCTCCAAATGATATGATTCCAACTCCATTGAAAAGCTAACTCAAATGTAAATTGTGTCACCAAGTTTCATCCAATTCCAACTTGATTTGATTCTCCGTCTGTTGGTAAACTTCTGGTGCATCTATTATGTCCAACTTGAGAATTTGTATTATCTTGAAGATATAGTGACTTGGGTTGGTTCCTTTGACTTGAATGAATAGTTGTAGCATATTTAACACTCCTTTTGATCATTTTGCTTCTTTTTGATGATTTAACTTGTTAAGACTCTAAAACCTACGTATACAAGAAAACCACCGCTTTTGGTAGAAAAAAGCAATAAAATGCATAGATAAAATACTAAAAACCATAATAAAAATAGTAAAATATAGAGTATATCAGAAATCATCTCAAAACTTGACAGATACTTGAGAAGGCTTGATGTCGACAATTCCCAACTTGTTTGCAATGGTCTTAGACATGACGTTCACATTAGCTCATGTATCGCAGAGAGAGTCAGAAAAATTTGCACCTTTAATTGTGCAAGGAAAAGAAATTTTCAATGGGTCTCCTATCTTATGCAACTTCCTTAAATGTGGTGCTTTGTGAGCTATCTCCTTGGTTTCACACCAGATCAATTGTGGTTGGCTGGTCCTTAGAAACAAGAGCAGCCTCTTCCTCGTTCTGAGTTGCTATGACATTACAGAATGTCTTAGGATTTATCTCAACCTTTCCGGAAAAAAAAACTTGTCTCTTCCCACCTTCTGCAATTTGAGCAACTTGTACATCGATCTTTGTGATATGATTAGAGAGATCAATGAACTTCCCATATAGATCTTCATCCTTCTTATTAGGATGATCATACATGCTATCCATTTTGAAATTGAGGTTCTGGATGTCTTGGGTGTTTCGCTTCTGTCCTTTCTATGATTTGTTGCAACAAAACCTCAAGTTTGTTTTCTTGAGCAGCTACAGCTACGTCTTGTAGGTGATTTTCTGGTTTTTGTTTTGATGAATGTTCTCCACATCACAAATTAAGTTGACTTCTCTTTGTTCCTCATTGAACTCATTGCCTACACACTTTTGATTAGCATCTCTCACTTCCTCACGTAGATGCTCACCCCTCTGTTGATTTTTTAGAACTTAAGTAACCATCGTCTTTAACTCTGAAATCTCTGAAGCATCTAATTTTGAGTTAATAACTTGCAAGTGTTTGTCATGGCTTTGACAATTATCTTTGTCTCTTGCATCCAAGTTATCTATCAAGATCTTTGCTTCAACCAATGACTTAGTCATGAAGTTCCCGTCACTTGCAAGATCGAGAGATAACTTGTAATCGTACTCAATGCCTCGATAGAGAATATTACATAAATGTCCATCAGAGAAACCGTGGTGAGGGCAGTCACGTGTGTACTCTTTGAAACGTTCTACAACCTCATAGAATGATTCATTGGATCCTTGTTTGAACTCAAAGATTTTCCCTCTCATCTAGTTTAATCTCTCCTTGGGTAGAAGTATTTCAAGAAAGCTCGCTTGTATTCGTTCCAAGTAGGGATTGATCCTACGAGAAGAGAATTCATCCATTTCTGAGCTTTCTCAACCAAAGAGAATGAGTACTTAGTACGTAACTCCATTGGATCTTCTTTTACTGCAGATTTCTTCAAACCTTTCTATATGATCAATAGGGTCCTCTTGATCTAAGCCATGAAATTGATGTTGCTCAACAAAAGTAATGAGTTTTGGTTTGATCTTAAACTCTCCAGGAAGTGGTGAAGAACATTGGATTACGATTTGTGAAGAAGACATCTAACGAATCGAATTCACCAATTGTTTGGTGTTGGGGATCCATATGTATATGGATCATGAGTGCTTTTTCAAGCACTCTATCTCTTACTCAAGAGAACATGAAACACGTAGAGATAAAGAAAAGTGCTGAAATAATTTGTTTTTTTTTTAACTTTTTGTAATAGGATAAATCCGAAATAAATAAAATAAAAACCTTTCAAAAATTTCAAAATAAAAACCAATTTTTCATATATTATTATTAGTTTAATTTTATTTATAATAGAAAGAGAGAAATACTGAAATTAATAAAAAAGAAAAAATAAGTAACTTAGACTAAACTCTAGTCCGAAACTCTTAGGCGTATTGGTTTCCGGTAACGGCGCCAAAAACTTGATATCTCAAGTTTTCACCCTAGAAATACGCTGCAAGTGTACAGACAATCACAATAGTACTTAAGGGTCAAATCCACTAGAGACCAAATAATCACACTACAAATTTATGAGAAATTAAGTTAAGGCTAAAATACGCGGGGGGAGGGGGTCTGATGTTTGTGACAGAATGCGTGATGAAAATAATAATAAATAAACTTAAAAGCAAGTAAATAACAATGTAAATTAAATGGAGAAAGCATTAAGCATTAGGGGTAATCGCAGAGAATTATGAATCATATAAATCAGATTAATATCAGTGATTTAGTAAACAAACCGTCTTGAATTCGAAACACAAATATATAGTTAACCCACTCCCGTGGTGCTAAGCTACTATGTTTAGCAATCTAATAAACTAAACTCTCTTTTGTTATTAGTAGAACTCAAACATACATAATTCAACCAAGTTCGATATGTTCACTAGACTTTATAACTCAACTCCTGCATGTTATAACGTCTAACTTATATGGATTAGCTCAGGAGATTTATCAAGATTTCAGAAAGTAAATCTACCTAAAATCATATCACAAGATTCATATTCAAACAATCATCAATGAAATCAAGATAAAGAACCAATAAATATCCCTAAACAATAATCTTCGACTTTGACAATTCATGAAAACTCTTTGAATCCATAAAACCTAACTAAATGACTACTCAAACATGGATATCAAAATCAAAAAAACAACAGTAGATAAAATCATATTCATTGAAAAACAGTAGGAATAGGTTTAGAAATCTTCTCCAAAAAGTACAAGGAGGCGATATCTTCTCTCCTATCGAATAAAACATAAAAGTCTGTAAATAAAACCTAAAACTATGAAACTTTTGGTGGCTATGAAGAGGGTGATGAAGCTCTGATTTTTGTGGCTTCCTCTGTGTTTTTTATATAGATATATGGCGGCTAGGGTATATTTCCTTCAAGGATTAGGAGATAATAATGAAAACATGAATATTCCTTTTTTTAAGAAGTGCGATCGATCGATCGCTATAAAAATCCTTTCTTCAGCCAAATCGCCATGAGTGCGATCGATCGGTCACATGGTACCGATTGATCGATCGCAGGGTGCCGATTGATCGATCGACCTTCGTGTCCTCTGCTTGCTTGTTCTCGAGGCTATATCGACCAATCTTTAGTAACAGAGCATATCTTGAGATCTCACAGTTGGATTTGCACGATCCGATATGTAAATCGAAGCTAACACTCTCATCTATCTTATGGTAAATCTTGAGATTAATCTAACGGTAGGAAGGTCTCCATATAATGAGAAATATTTGATTCCCAGAAGCTGTCCAACCTTCAAATTGCTTGTTTTGCATCATTTTTTGTCCAAATTGATCCAATTTCCTGTAAAGACTCTAAAACCACAAAAACACTAAAAAAACCATAAAATACCAAAATTAAGTAATTTCTTTATTAAAAACCTATTAAAATCATAATAAAAACCGGTAAAATCTAAGGTATATCATTCACGCCATCATCAATAAAAATATGGAGCACCGACGATATAGCCTCAAAAGTTGATGTTTAGTTTATGAACAAAAAGTCTGTCTTACTCCGTATCGACAATGACATTATGAGGGAGTGCTTCGTAAATTTTTTGTCATTTTGCTGAAATTCCGCTAGTTTTTGATGGTGAGTCAGGTCTTACCCTCAGACCAAAAATGCAAAGCTGCAAGTGCACAACAAATCTATTGTAGTACTTAAGGAATCGATCACACATAGACTTTGAATGCACAATAGAAATCAGAAATAAGAATTACGCCAAGTGAAAACAGATTTTATGGGGTTTTGAATGAAATTAATTAAAATCGATTAAAACAATAAGAGGAAAACGTTGGATTTTATGGGATTTCTCAGAACTTCGCAGTTTGAATTATTCAGGGTTAACTCCTAGAGACAATTGACATCGTTTTTCTTTCATCCTATAACTCAAATCACAATTGTAAGATTAACCCACTCTCATGGCGATAACCATCTATGTATAAACTATCCTATTAATCAATTCTCGTAGTCAATAAACCTAGATAAGCATGCAATTATTATCAAGTTCAATTGTTCATCTCAGTAACTCAACTCTCGCATGTTAAAGCGCTAGACCCATCAAACATCATATCAACAATAACTCAAGTGATGTGCAAGCCGAAATTGTTCTATAATAAATTTCTAGATGACCAGTAAAGATATATGCAATAAAATCATATCTAGATGAAGGACTACTCTAACTTATCAAGAGCACCACTTTCATTGTTAAACCCTATCTATATATCGAGCCATGAGATTCCCTTTTAAAATCCTTTATTCCCAGCAATAAAACTAGTCAAACATGATCATGCAAACTAAAGAAAAAGCAGTAAAAAGCATATTCATTAAGAGCAAAGGATTCATAAAACTTCAGGTGAGATCTCCCTTATCAAACAAAAGCAAAGAAAGAACAAAAGAAACTAATAGACCTTGGCGATGAAGAGAAATTTACAAATCCTCAAAAGAATGATGAATACCTCTTATTTTCGTGGCTGATGTGGTGTTTTTATAGGGTAGGGGATGGATCTATGTTTTTTCTTTAGGGTTTAGGAGATAAAATCGATAAAAGAAAATTTTTCTTTTTTCCAGGGACAGTGATCGATCGATCGCCTATCAAATCTCATTCTCCAGCCAAAGTTACGGATGTGCGATCGATCGATTGCAGAGGGCCGATCGATCGATCGTGCTTGTTGTCCTCGACTTGCTTCTCCTCGAAGCTTGATTGACCAATATTCAGTAAATCGGACATATCTTGAGATCGCACCATTGGATTTTCATGATCTAATATGGAAATCGAACCTAACACTTCCATCTGTCCTGTGGCAAACTATAAGCTTGATCTAACGGTGAGAAGGTCTCCATCTGATGCGAAATATTTGATGCTCATGATCTATCCTATCTTCAAATTGATCGTTTTGCATCCTTTTTAGTCCAATTTTCTCCAATTTCCAGTATATACTCTAAGATTTACAAACACACTAAACACAGCCATAAAATACCAAAACCAAGTAGTTTCTTTCATTAAAAACATAGTAAAAAAGGGTAAAATTTAAGGTATATCAACTCCCCCAGACTTAAACCTTTGTTTGTCCTCAAACAAACATCATCTTAAGTCCAGAAAAGAGGTTCGAAAATCGCAGGAACTCACATATCCTTGAGATCATAGCTTTGATTCATTAACCTGTAATCCACATGCAAATAAATTTAATTCAGAACGTTCTCATATTATCCCACCATGACCTTCGTAGCCTTGTCCTTACTCTAAATTACAGACCTGCAAAAATCTTAACTTCACATCAATTGACTCTCTACATTCATTAAGTATTGCGTGAGCTTTCTCAATAAAGGATGTCATTCGGGGTAGACGACGCTATGAGTTAAAGAGGTTATTTAGTGGTGGAGTTAAAAGTGTTTAAGGTTACCATATGCTCCGGAGGATGCATGATATTATGCAAAACCGCAAGAGAGAACAGACCTGTTGATGCCCACAGTTTTCCAATCACCAAATGCCTAACTCCCCCCTAGACTTAGATTTTTCTCCACGAGTCACTGCGAATCACTGCAAATCATTTCCTGGGATTTTTTATTGGCATTGAGACTCCTATTAGTGATCAATTTCCTTTCCCTTCTTGTCTTTCACGTTTTTTTTTTGAGAAAAGGGGGAAATTGATCCTTTTGGAACGTGGAGTCTCAAAGGCATCAAAATTACCATGATATATGTAAATCCCAGGAAAGAATCAAGCCCTTGAATCACAATCCACGTACTCCATCGGGTATCCTCAATCCCTTAAACTACAGTGACTGGAAAACTGTATCGATCCCTTTCTCTTCGACGTTTTTACACATATGAAAATGAAGACAAGAATGTGTGAGGTCTGAAATTTGGGGGGGGGGGGGAGTCCAGTCATGGGGTTTCTGAATCATATGTCTGAATAACCCTACTGCAATGGTCACTGAGTCTCAAAATCAAAATATTTTTTCTAGAAATAGTCATTTCCCTACAAATTTGACTCAATAAAATAATTTATCCCAGAATTTTTTTTTTTAAATTACTCGATAAAAACCAAAAACAAACCAAAAGAAAGCAAACATTGCCATATAACGAGGAATTTCCCCCCAGACTTAAATCGCATCGTCCCGGTGTAAAATTAAATCAGAGAAGGACATAATCAAATGATAAATTGGTACCTCGAACATCATTGGAAGATTGCATTCCAATTGGTGACTCTTTTTTATGGATTTTCCGATTATTTTTTTTTGATTTTTTTGAATCATAAAAATTCGAATTTCATACCTGTAGGGGCGATCGATCGATTGCATAGGGAGATCAATCGATCAGTGATGACCTGTAGCTATGGTTTTATGCGGATGTGCGATGGATCGATCGCTAGGTCGATCGATCGATTGCAGCCTGCAGTTTTGCCTTTTTCGATTGTTTTATAAAACACTAAGTAAATTCGTTAAAAATCAAAAAAATTAAACTAAAACTAGAAACTTACCAGTGGGTTGCCTCTCAAAAACGCTTTTAT
This sequence comes from Pseudoturritis turrita, assembly GCA_900406555.1. NCBI lineage: Eukaryota > Viridiplantae > Streptophyta > Magnoliopsida > Brassicales > Brassicaceae > Pseudoturritis > Pseudoturritis turrita. The sequence goes on along the minus strand of OVBL01000925.1, from coordinate 101,463 downwards.
TTTAAAGTCGTTTAGCTCGACTTGGATGCCATTTTTCTAGGCGTGAGTGGATCATCTAAGGAAATCAGTGTTTCCTTAGATCCTCCGGTGTTCATGCGCTTTCACTTTTGTCTAGCCCCCTCTTCATTGGTGTAGACTAGAGAGTCATACCAAAGATGCTCTTGAGCCTTCATGCTTGGCAGAGCCTTGTAAACAGTCTTCTTGACAACATGAGAGAAGGAGATTATCTTTCTAGACATGTTGATGACTGCACCAACTGTTGCAAGGAAAGGTCTTCTAAGTAGAATTGTTGCTTCTACGTTGCTGTCCAAAATAAAGAAATCGGTAGAAACAAATCAATTCCCAATCTGAACATTCAAATCATAGACAATCCCAAGGACCTTTATTGCAAAAGCATTTTCGAGCTTGACTGCCTTGTTTGTAGGCTCTATGTCTGATAATCCCAACTTGTTTGCATATGCTCTTGACATTAGGCCACCTTTCCAACCAAGGCCTTTCAACCAAGGGTTCCAAGCTAATACATGCTCTTGTATCACACATAACATTCTCGAATGAAGTTCTTTGGATTGAGAAAGAGATCAAAAACTTCCCTGGATCTTCCAGTTTTACAAGCTTCTTCAAGGCGGGCTTTGTCATTTTTCTTGTCTTGTAGAACAACTTTTCAACATATCTCCTAGACTCGTTGCTGGAGCAAAAGAAATCCTCTAGAAGATAGATATCCCATGTATTGTCGAAATTGATATCAGGACGTATCCTTCGAACCAGCTTCTCAAATTTAGCTAAAGCCCTTTCACTAATCTGTCCTCTGAGAAGCTTGGAGGAGAACGAAAACTCACCTTCAAAGTCAAAGCTAGAGGAATTAAAGTCTAGTTCTTTGTCAAGGATCCAATCAATCATATTTAGGCAAATTTCAGGCTCTTTCTTGTCTTTTTCTACAAAGAGATCGATAAATTGCTCCAACCATTTATGCATTTTTATCAACTTGAGCCTCAAGCTTCTTCTCGCGGTTAGAGAGATCAATAACTTCCCTACTCATTCCAGCGACCTCTCCAAAAACATCTTGATAGATGTCGTCTACTTTGAACCCAAGATCAAAGACGCTTTTGGTGTTTAGCTTTTACATCAAGAATTTCCGCACATGTGGAAAGTTCAAAAAATGGTCTTCGTCGTTTCAGCACCCCGTTCAAGCTGAGCAATAACTCAAGTGATGTGCATGCCGAAATGGTTCTATAGTCAATTCCTAGATGATCAATAAAGGAATATGCAATAAAATCAGATCTAGATGAAGGACTACTCTGACTTATCAAGAGCGCCACTCTAATTGTTAAACCCTATATATCGAACCATGAGATTTCCTTTGAAAATTCCTTATTCCCAACAATAAAACTACTCAGACATGATCATCCAAATCAAAGCAAAAGCAGTAGGAAACATATTCATTAAGAGCAAAGGATTCATAAAACTTCTCCGTAGAGGTACAAGAGGTGAGATCTCCCTTATCGAACAAAAGCAAAGAAAGAACAAAAAAAACTAAAAGACTTTGGTGATGAAGAGAAATTTATAAATCCTCAAAAGAATGATGAAGACCTCTTATTCTCGTGCCTGATGTGGTATTTTTATAGTGTAGGGGTCAGATCTATGTTTTGTTCTTTAGGGTTTAGGAAATAAAATCGATAAAAGAAAAGTTTCTTTTTTTCAGGGACAGTGATCGATCGATCGGATAGGCCGATCGATCGATCGCCTATTAAATCTCATTCTCCAGCCAATTTTGTGGATGTTCAATCGATCAATCGTAGGAGGCCAATCGATCGATCGTGCTTGTTGTCCTCAGCTTGCTTCTCCTCGAAGCTTAATTGACCCGTCTTCAGTAAATCATGCATATCTTGAGATCGCACCGTTGGATTTTCATGATCTAATATGTACATCGAAGCTACCACTCCCATTTGTCTTGTGGTAAAATTTGAGCATGATCCGATGGGAAGGTCTCCATCTGATGCGAAATATTTGATGCTCAAGATCTATTCTATCTTCAAATTACTTGTTTTTGCATAATTTTTAGTTTAATTTGCTCCAATTTCCTGTAAAGACTCTAAAATCCACAAAACACTACAAACAACCATAAAATACCAAAACCAAGTAGTTTCTTCATTAAAAACCTATTAAAAACATAGTAAAAAGCGGTAAAATATAAGGTATATCAGTTTTATATGAATGGAGTCATGAGAGTGCCAAAAAATTACCAGATCTTTCATCTATGCCTTTGTTGGTGGAGTTTTGCATCTATTACTAGTCACATTTTCTCCTACAAAGGTTTTGGGCTAGCATCATTGGCTCGCCTATCAAGTTGCACCCAAAGTCCGAGAGGTGCACTCCCCTTAATGTAGATAGGGTCTTTGTCGTAATTAACATGTAGAAGGAACTTTTGCGGCGTCTTAATGTCAAATCTAAATCTGGAAAAGTTCATGTCATTATTTTCTCCCACACATGGCTTACATCTCATTGTAGTCGATGTTAGCGCGAGGGACATGATGATAAATAGTGTACTAATTCATAGGGAAAGCCGAAGGAAAGTGCAGTGAAGGGAGTATCAAATCCTTTTGAAATTGTTCAAGATCAAACCTCAGTAGATGTTGTTGTTGTGAGTCAACCCGCAATTCAACAACATGTCTTTGCTACAGAGATAACATCAGATACACTTGTGTTGATTTAAACACAAGATAAGTCCTCTGACTTAGAAAGGAAAACAGTGGGAAAATCCGGAAAATAGCCTTTCCCATACTATGGGAACCTCCGGAACAATTCAGACTGAGAATGAATGACCTCATTGTCCCTTGTCTCCATCTAGATTCTTTGTTCTTGCATAAATACGTGACGAAGGAGAAATTGACAACTCATAAATTGAAGAGACTACTGCAGTGAACACTCCAAAGTCTGATGTATGTCGGGTTTTACCTAAATACACAATGATCCAGCTGTAAGTGCAGAACAGATAATTGTAGTATTTTAGGATCGAATCCACGAAACGAGTGCACAATAATAATCCTATATTAAGAATAGAGCTAAGAAAATAAAATAAGAAATTGGTTATCACGAACAGAATAAAAAAGAAATATCTAAAATCGATGTAAAGTAATAAGATAAAAGCGTTGGGTATTCAAGGAATTCTCAGGAGGTTCATGGACCAATCTTTTAGGTATATTCATAGAGGCAATCAATTCGCTTTGTTCAATAACTCATATCACTGTTTTATGACTAACCCACTCTCGTAGCTATAACCAACTTTACCTAAATAATCCAATTACTCAAGTCTCGCAGGCAATTGAAAAGTTAAATAAGAAAATATTAGATCATGTTCAATATGTTCACCTAACTCCATAATTCAACTCTCACAGATTATGACGTTAAGCCCCCTCTCAATTCGGTTTAAGCAATCTTTCGAGTGGTGTACAAACTAAGACTACCTAGAATCAATTGCTAAGTGATCAAGGAAGCAATATGCATTATTAGACGAAAAACTAATCTCATCAAAAGCGCCATGAAATTTCCTTTGAAAATCTCTAGTCCCAACAAGAGAACTACTCATTCATGATTAATAAAACCATAGCAAAAGCATAAAAGTATTGCATAATCATTAAGAGCAAAATGGTTCAGAAAAAACTTCTCTAAACAATGACAAGATATGATATTTTCTTCTCCCTTAAACAATACATAAAAACTATATAGAAACTTAAAACTATGAGAATTTTTTGGTGGCTGTAAAGTGTGAGGCAATGATGAATTTTGATGCTCCTCTGTGCTTATATAGGTGTCAAGGCCGGCTAGGACTACTCCAAGTAGAGAATTAAGAAGATTTCATATAATTACTAAATTTCTTTATTTTTCGCAGAGACCTTGATTGATTGATCCAGGAGGTCATCGATCGATCCACATGTGGTTCGGTTGATCTATGTGTTGATTCATGCGCTTGCTCCATTTCGTTGCATATCGACAAGTCTTCAGTAAAAATGAGCATAACTTGAAATCCAACCGTTATAATTGCTTCAAACACTTGGAATTGAGAGGTAATATTATCATCTATCTTTTTTTCTTTCACTTTCGTGAGATGTGAGAATGACGGTTGAACGCCAACTTCCCAACTCACTTCCATGTGGCCAGGCTTCCATGAGATGTGAGAATGACAGTTGAACGCCAAACTTCCTTGCTACTTATAACCGAAATAAATACATTTTTAGGGTCAAGATACGGGGAACCGATATGTGACACCCCTCAGCGACGAGGAACATGTACTCGGGTGTATGTGCGACTCATTTAGATCATAGACTGAGACACAAAAAAGAAAACTTTTTTTTTTAAATATCAAGGATCAGTAGCATATTGTTCCATGGAGCTAAGTGGAAGAAACATGTGTTTCTACAACTCTACCACCCAGTCAATTGCATTCCACTTAATCCCTATTTCATGGCCACATATCTTTCTGGCTAAGTAATGGGAAACCTTTTTCCTGTTACATTACATGAATCCTATTTTCATTTCATCCGGGAAAAGCCATCTTTTTTTCAACAATGTCTTTGTCATTCGATCCAATAGCATTCCAAGATCATCAATTCCTAATGAAATAGATGTAGCAGTGGCTTGCTGGAAACCCAGAGTCATTACTTGATCTAGGATGTGTAATGTATATGCCATCCCGAAGTGATCTATTAATCGGCTAATAAGTCGTTTAATAGCAGTTCCATCTATCACTTTATTGTGAAACTAGGTGGGGCCCCGCGTCTTGCGCGGGAGATACATTAGTATGTTAATAAAATTAAAACATAAATTTTTTGATTATCTATTCATTTTAAAAAAAATACATATTTAAATAAAACAAATCGAACACGACATTTTTATGTATCGAATACTACGGAGAAAGATTTGAGAATCATAAAAATCAACTTAACTAAACACCTTATCTCGTATAATGATATATAACATATAACTTCTTCCATATTTATATGTAGTTGCAAATAATATGGATCTAATTGGCTAAAAAAAGAGATTGGAAATACAGATATATAACTTTTGCGTAACCACCATATTTTAGAATAAAAATACTAAAATATAACTAAAAAACAAAATAGAAATGGATAATTTATAAATAGAGCTAACGAAAATTTCAATTCCATAAAATAACAAAAAACTCAAAATTTTAGAGACTTTAAGATATTTTCTTATAAAGCACATCCATTTTCTTCCATTCAAAACCACTCGTTTAAACAATACAATCATATATATATTAATAGAGGAGATATTCACAAAAAAAATCATAGCTGTCATTCAAAGAGCATTTTAGGGGACATGTCATTTAATTTAACCAATCAGAATATTTCAATTAAAACTATATGCCATGGTGGAAATCTCTACATATTCTCATTAATTTTATAACATAAGCCCATTAATACATGTTTTACAAATTTAAACTCAACTAAATATAATATTTTAGACTTACCATATCATCTATTTTTAGTTTTTTCTGATATATTAACAAATTTTTTATTCTTATATTTATAACAATATTATCTATTGTGTATATATGTATTTAGATTAATATACTATACAAATATTTTTATTATGATGTAGTCTATTATACATATTTAATCACACTTGCAAATATTTATACAATTCATTATTGGAAAATATATATTTTTTATTTGTTATGTCCCACAAATTCATATAAATCTTAAATTTATCTGATTTATCGTATGCTCTATAATTTACACGAATAATGAAGATCAATTTTACACTTAAAAGATATTGAAATAAATAACATTTGCATATGTTTTGATCAATTTTACACATAAAATATTAAAACTAATGGCATTAACAGATGCTTGATCAAAAGTATTCAACTTTATTACATTTATGCACAAAACATATCATTTTTGTACATTTATAAATGTTAGAATTTATATGCTTTGTCATACACGTTTAAATATTAAAATTTTATATATATTAAAATCGATTAGTCAACCTATCTAATCACTTAATTTTATATAATTATATATATATATATATATATATATATATTAAAATCTAGTTGTAACATAAGTACAAATCATGATAAATTTTGTATGGACGGATTCAAAGAATCGTTAGGACGTTCATAAAAAAAATCTAAAGTGTATTATTTTAAAATGTATATCTTTTATTGTAAACAAAATTCACAATTAAATTAATGTTTTATGTTCGCATCGACGAATGTCATGTGTTGTCCCAAAATAATTCACACCAACTTATAGAGTTCAAAAATAATTTATTAAAAATAATCATTCACACCAAAATGATTCCTACGAAAATGATGCCACTTATACCATTTTGAATTTATTATTCAATTTTTAATTTTTAGATCTAATTTTTAAAATCAGTATTCTAATTTTATAATTAATTGTTATTTTTATATATAAGATAAAAAAAATTCATTTTGTAGATAATCAATTTTATTATTTTTGATATTTTAAGTTTTTTTTCTTATCATTGTTATCCTTTTTTTCCAGTGCCCACATTTATTATCTTTACTCAACCGCAAATATTTGTATTTATTTATATTTTTTATTAATATTTTTTTGAAGAGAACATTATAAAATATTCATTAACATTGTAACATCAATTTATTTTTATTTTAAATAAGAGGTATTAAACCCTAATATGGAAGCCTAAACCCTTATAAGTGCACATAAAAATTGAAAACAATACATAGATCCTAAATCTTAAACTCTAACATCAAATATTAAATCCAAATACAAACACGTATATATTGATTTTTTATAGTAATCATATGCCATCAAATTTTCTATAAACCCTAGCATGGACGTCTAAACCCTAACCATGCACACAATCATTGGAAATTATACATAGACTCATTTGATGGTTTATAGAAAATGCATAGGCTAGGATTCAATTCCTCGATTCATCGTGATCCTCTATCAGCAATAAAATCTCCACATGATATCATTTCATAGAACAATTCGATCGATGAGTTTTAATTTGATTTTTTTGTTCTTGTTTCTACATAAAGTATTTAAAACACATGAGCTTACTGTTCGTATTTAGATAATAAGAATTTTTAAATATATATATGTTTTGTCTTTTCTTTTGGTGGAGCGTCTGGTGTTTTCCTCTTTAACGCTATTGTTTGGATCGGATTTTGGATCCTCCGTATGGAGTCGTAGATTTCTTGCATAAAACCTTGAGATTTGATTTAAAAGCGAGAAAATCTCGAACACAAAAGAATTAAGTGGGGGTTATTGGTTTGTATATTTTAATGAGAAATTAACACCAAATCCAGTGTTATTGGTTCTATGATTTTAAAACCTATGTTGAAATCTTGTGTTATTGGTTATATGATTTATAATTCAATACCATATATTTACTTATGTATTTGATTTCACAGTGGATTTTAGTGGACTTTGAAGGATTTTCAAGTTAAAAATACAAAGAATCAAATCCGAGGGAAAATGTAACACCCCGATTTCTAGAAATATGTGGTGCATGCGGAGAGGCTTATAAGAATTGATTTGGCTATCTATATCACCAAAGTGCACTTATCTTTTCGGTCACTGGTACTGAGAGAACTCCAAGGTTAAGCGTGCTTGAGCTGGAGCAATTTCAGAATGGGTGACCTACTGGGAAGTTATTTCACTTGTCAACTATCGAATGAAACTTTGGTCTTGAATGGTGTAAGAGTATCAAGACTTACCTGTGGGAGGTAATGTGTTCTTGGCAAAGACGAAGATGTCTTTATCGGCTCCATGCTTGATTCTTTTCGAACCATGTACACAATTTGACCAACGATTAGATCAACTGGGATACATAAAGAAAGTGTGAGAACGTGTTTATGTTTGTGTAAGCATAACTTTTTAAGATTATGATATCACAAAAAGGGACAAGAGACAATCAACAAATCCGTTTCTGAATTTAAATTAAGAAATATCAGGAACATCGCCTTGTCCAACCTTTACAACAATCACCTACAACCCCGTTTCTGAATTAGAACAATACTTATTAATCTAAGTGAAAAAGAAAATTATTTTCCATTTTCAATATAACCGGTTACAAAGTAAGTTAATCAAATAAAAATATAAGAATCCGAGAAGTACGAGAGTATAAGAATCGAACAAAAAGGAGAAGCAAAAACAAAAACTCAAGAAACAAAATACAAAGTCGCTTGCCAATCACGAATATGAAAAAATAAAAAATATTAAACCCATATAAACAACCAAAATAATATTAAACCAATTTTCTAACGCATACCTTGGGAAGGAATAATAACAAACCTGTGAAATAGTAAAATAAAAAATAAAACGAAACAAAAAAACCATTTAGATGACAAAAAATTAAATGAGAAAAAACACAATCGGAACTATGAATTATTCCTCAAAACAGACATAATCCGAACAAACCTCTTCATCGAATAAAAGATTCAAAAACAGAGGAAGCCTTGTTAAACACGGAAAAAAAAAAGTATAGGTTCATGTAACAAATTCCTTTCAAACATAAAGGATAAAAATATTATAAGGAGATATCTTGTTGAAGAGGCAAAACCTAAAAGAAGAAGTAGGATTAGATAACAAACTCCTTTCAACGAAAAACGAAAAGATGTAGAGATAATATGATTAGAAAATTACCTTATAGAAAATGTCAAATTCTAGAAAAAAGAAAAATAAATAAGAATCATTACAATAGCAAGAAGAAGAAAATGAATAGATCAAAGAACTAACACAAAAACACAATTACTAAAAATGTATGTCATCATAGATTCAAGACACGTAAACAAATTAATATTAATTTAAAATTTTAAAATAAATATTAGAACAAAAGGACGAATATAAATATACCAAATTTAATAATAATAAATAAGATTTTATAATAAGAATTTTTTGTGTTAGAAATAAATAACTGATTATTGTTAGAAATAATACAATATATAAAATACAAACTATACTTACTTTGAAATTAACGAAAATATTACAACCTATAAAACGAATACAACGATAATAATTAAGACAATAAAAAGACGAATATAAGATAAAAAGAACACAAGTTGTATCCCCTGATCCGTCTGTCGTGTCATGGACCGGGGTGCACGACCCAGCTTCTTCACTGTGGATCGTGACCCCCGATCCGTTTGTCGTCCCATGGATCGGGGTACACGACCCAGCTTGCCTTGTCACGGTACCCGATCCAACTACTTCAATCACGGTTCGGGGTACTCGATCTAATCCATTCATGGTTAGAGATCCCGATCCAACTCCCTTCACAGTTAGGGATCCCGATCCATCTATCTTCACAGTTAGGGATCCCGATCCATCTCTTCACGGTTAGGGATCCCGATCCATCTATCTTCACAGTTAGGGATCTCGATCCATCTCTTCACGGTTAGGGATCCCGATCCAACTCCATTCACAGTTAGGGATCCCGATCCATCTCTCTTCACGGTTAGGGATCCCGATCCAACTCCCTTCACAGTTAGGGATCCCGATCCATCTATCTTCACAGCTAGGGATACCCGATCCAACAACTTCAACCACGGTTCGGGGTACTCGATCTAATCCATTGTCACGGTTAGGGATCCTGATCCAACTACTTCAACCATGGTTCGGGGTACTCGATCCAATCCATTGTCACGGTTAGGGATCCTGATCCAACTCCCTTCATAGTTAGGGATCCCGATCCATCTCTCTTCACGGTTAGGGATCCCGCTGCCATTACTTTTTTTCATACTTAGCCATTTTCCAATCGTTGATCTTCAAGAGGTGGAATCTGACCCCAACAAGCACCTTCGAGCTTGCCTTTCTGCACGGTGGGATTTTCTGCTTCAGCTTCGAGAGTTGTCTGTTCGTCACCTTTGAGCAGTCCAATTAGCTGGAGGTTACTTTCAATCTGAGAAAGATCGAGCATATCCTCTTTTGGCTTACCGTTGATCTTTTCGATTTTTCCCTTATCACGGGAGGTCCTCTCTTGGAACTTATCCATCATCTCGCAATCCGCCTCGATCACAGCCTGAGTGATTTTGGTCTCCTGGAGCTCGTTCACCATTTCAAGGATGTGAGACTTAGTTATCCGTAAAGGATGCAAGGTAAAACTTTGCTTTGATAGCTAGTAGAATCTGTTACAAAGATGAGAGTATACGAGTATACGCACCCCATCCGAAGATGAGCTGCCAATGTACTCTTTGAAGAGATCAAGCCGCCCCGTAGTTCATGTAAAGTGAACCAGTGATAATAGTTCTTTAAGTGCCTTGCATTCCATGATCATGGTACTGGAACCCCCGCCATGTTGGCGAGTTCGTAGACTCCAGGCCGAACTACTTTAGTGATCTGGTAAGGCCCTTCCCAGTTGGCTCCGAGTTTGCAGGCATTTTTTTCTGCCGTGTTTTAGAAGCCTTCCCCCAATACCGAGTCTCCTTCATAGAACCTCCAACTTCTGACATTGAAGTTATAGTATATTGCCGCATCATTCTGGTAGTTGGTAATCCGGATTAATGCTTTGTCACGCCTTTCATCGACTAGATCGAGCTCGTCGAGAATTAAGAGATGATAAAGTCCTTCCTGTTCCGGGAGAAGTCTACGCCGAACTCCAGGATAATATATTTTCGGTGGAATTACACATTCCATTCCATAGACAAGAGCGAATGGAGTTTCTCCGGTTGCTCGCCGTGGTGTTGTCGGATGAGACCACAATACGCCTTCCACTTCGTCAGCCCACCGTCCTTTCTTTTCGTCAAGACTTTTTTTGAGACCATCAAGAATTGTCTTGTTTACTGCTTCTGCCTGGTCATTTTCTTGCTGATATCTAGGGTGGATTTGCTAAGTTGGATTTTCTAATTCTCACACAAAGCTTCAAATCTTGTAGATATGAACTGCGAACCATTACCGGTAATGATTTTGTATGGGATTCCATGTCGGCATATGATATTTTTCCATACGAAATTCTCGACTTGTGTGTCTTTTATACTGGCGTACGAATCTGCTTCAACCCATTTTGAAAAATAGTCCATCAAGACTAGTAGAAACCGTTTCTGTTTTGAGGGATGTAAAGGTCCAACAATCTCCATGGAACATCGCATGAATGGATAAGGTGACAGGATTGAGGAAAGCATCTCGGTTGGCTGATGAATTATTGGCGCATGACGCTGACACTTCTCACATCTAGCATAGAACTTCTCGTAGTCTTTTATCATAGTTGGCTAATAATAACCATGTCGTTTGATTTTTATCGCCAGAGCTCGTCCTCCAGAATGGTTACCGTAGGAACCACTATGGACTTCCTCCATGATTTTTCTTACCTCCTCTTCTACAACGGAAGTGAGTAATGGTCCCGAGAATCTCCATTTGAAAACCTTTCCATTGAGCAGGATGTAACAAGCTGCCTGTGCCCGAAACTTACGAGCTGCCTATTTGTCAAAAGGCAAGTCGCCACCGTAGATGTATCCTCGGATGTCATCTAGCCACTTTCTGTCGCCGCCGTATTTCATTTTCTGTGAGGGTTGACGTCGACATAAAGGGGTATGGAGTCCTCTTCCATGGCCGCTGCCTCCTCTTTTATTAAGGAAAAACTTGCGGGATTTTCATCCTCATTGATTGTGTCTGTTTACGTTTGAGATTAGAGTCCTTCGTCTCCCGTGTCAGTCTCGTCTCATCTCAGACCGTTGAATCGTTGTTTACGGCTTCTTGCATTTCGATGTCGTTTTCAGCAATGTCTGCCGCACTAACTTTCTCCTTTGCTTTTCTGATGGCTTGAGATCGAGTAATTACACTCACAGTTTCTGGAAGAGTAATACTCGGGTGTTTGATAAATTCCACCTGGATAAACCGCTTCAAGTCTGTATCGGAGGTGGATACAAGTGCTGCGGGTGCGTCGGCCGAAGTGTTTTCCCCTCTTGGAATACGCGTTAGCGCGAACTCTTTAAACTGCACAGCCAAGTCTTTGACGATCTTTAGATATGCTTCCATACGGTCGTCTTTAGTTGCATATTCCCCGCTGAATTGGTTTGCGACTAGCTGTGAACCGTAAAATGAGTGAATGAAATCGATCTTAAGTCCTTGTGCGATCTTCATTATGGAAATGAGGGCCTCATATTCTGCTCCATTGTTGGAGGCACGAAAGCCTAGGCGGAATGATTGTTCAAGTATTTTGCCCGTTGGCGATGTCAGACGTATTCCGACTCTTGAGCCACTTTTGGATGACGAGCCGTCGACATGGAGTTGCCAAATCGAACTCGATTTTTCTTTAGTGAGGATTTCCTCTAAAAGTTCGATAAAAAAAATAGCCAGCACTTGTGATTTCGCACAAGTTCGCCCGCGATACTCAATGTCATACTCGCTCAATTCGATAGCCCATTTGGCCAGCCTCCTGGATTGACTTGGACTGTGCAAAACAAATCGTAGGTGGAAAGTGCTTAAGACCACGATAGAGTGTGATTGAAAGTATGGCCTTAGTTTCCTGGCGGACATGACAACTGATAATGCTAATTTCTCCATTTGCGGGTATCTTGCCTCTGCATCGGTGAGAGTCTTGCTGACGTAAAAAATCGGCTTCTACTCTCCCCATTCTTCTCGAATGAGCACTCCACTTATTGCTGTAGCAGAGATTACGGTATAGAAGAAGAGCGGCTCTCCCTCGACTGGCTTTACGAGCACTGGCGGACTAGCTAGGTACTGCTTGTTGGGGTTAATTTTCACCCACCTGAAGTTAACAGATGAGAAAATGACTAAAATGGCTCGGTGTCAACTAAGTGACTTGAACACCCTAGCTAAACTCAAACTTCTCGGGTGTCACATGAAGATGGCTCCGGTGTCACTCGAAAATGATTCAGGTGTCGCTCGAAAACGGTTCGGGTGTCACTCAAAAATGGTTCGGGTGTCGCTCGAAAATGGTTCGGGTACGCAACTACTATAACCGACTGCCCGACATGCCACCCAAACCAAATATCACCCAAGCCGTGAAGGAAGATGTAACCCAAGCCGCTTAGAAAAATGCCACCCGAGCCGAGGAAGGATGCCACCCGAGCCACGAAACCATGCCACCCGAGCCAAACACGAACCACAAACTACCACCCGAGCCAAACTCAAACGGCTCTGGTGTCACGAACACTCGAGCCAAACTCAAATGGCTCGTGAGTCACATGAAACAGCTCGGTGTCAACTAAGTGTCACGAACACCCAAGCCAAACTCAAATGGCTCGGGTTTCAAATGAAACTGCTCGGTGGCAACTAAGTGTTACGAACACCCGAGCCAAACTCAAACGGCTCGGGTGTCACATGAAATGGCTTGAATACACAACTGTCATTATGGCTCTGACCACCTGAGCCACGGAATGATGCCACCCGAGCCGTAGAAGGACGTCACCCAAGCCAAAGGCTATGCAAGCCGCATTAGGAAAAGGAAGATAATGATGGAGAAAGGAATGAGCGAAAGAATAGAAAAAAACTTCCTTATCATTTTAGGAGTCGCCCCAGCCGACTTAGAGTTCTATATATATTTATGTACCTCCCTTGAAAAAGGGATCCGCAATTTTGACCTAGCAGAAACTCTGTACTTTTACTCTCATACGAAAAGCTTTCAAAACAGCTTAATAAAATAACCATCTTTGGATCTTCGTGTTTGTGGTTTTAATCTCAGAAGTTTCAGATCCTTTTAAAATTCTAACCAAATTCAATTGTGTGGATTTAAATCCCACAATTTGGCGCTGTCTGTGGGGGAGTTGAAATTTTCTTACACCAAAAACCACCGCGAAACCAATCTGAAGGACGATAGCCAACGACGGAGAGTAGGACGTTGCTGACACCAGAGATACCAACATGGAGGATCAGACGAACCAACCTGAAAACACCGAGGAGGCTTCAGCAACACTCACAGAGATGAAGAATATGTTGGAGAAGTTTCTCAAAAAGGCCGACGAGCAGGACAAGCTGAACGGCACGATGACACAAAAGTTGGAAGCCCTGGCGACGGAGACTCGAGCCAGTAGCAGGATCTCAAACCCGATCAGACGTGGCGTCAGGCGCCTTAACCCAACAAGCCTAGATTTCTCGATCCCTCTCGACGTGCTGCGAACCCGTGGGAGATTGCCACGGCTCCTTCAAAACTCAGCAAATCTGACCTCCGAAGCGCAACGAGCAGGAGATGCACCAAAGGAGGACGAGCCGGCCCCAGTCATCAATCTAGAAGAGGAGAATCAAGTGGAGCACAACACGGAGAGCCGCGATGACCCCGAGCTCCCAGCAGTTGGCAAGATCTGAACCGAACGACCCGAAGCAATTGCAGAAGGAGATCAAGAACTGACCGAAGAGGAAGAGAACATCCTCCGTTCACGTCACGGATCACCAGTGCGAGAATTCTCGACCCATGGAAGATGAAGGTTCCAATTTATGAAGGAAAGACCGACCCAAAGGAGCATCTAATAGCTTTTGCCATAGCCATGGGTCGCTCCAACTTCAAAGAAAGTGAAAAGGATGTCGGACAGTGCCTCATTTTCGTGGAAAACCTTAAAGGTCCGACACTCCAATGGTTTTCCAGGCTCGAGAGGAACTCCACCGACAACTACAATCAGCTATCGGCAGCATTCCTAAAGTATTACCCCATATTCATGGATCCTGGAACTTCAGATGCCGACCTCTGGACCGTAGCTCAATGGTAGAACGAAACACTACGAAGTTTCGTCGGAAGATTCAAAGTGGTCATGTCCAAAGTGGAAGGCTTGAGCGACAAGGCGGTCCTGCTAGCCTTAAAGCGGGCGCTTTGGTTTAACTCCGACTTTTGCAAAGAGATTGCGCTGAACGCCCCCACGATGATAGAAGACGCGATGCACCGAGTTGCAGATTTCATAACCGAAAGAAGAGGAGATGAAGATCCTCATTGAAAAGTATGGAAAACCAAAACCGCTAAGCCACCCTCCTCAAGCTTCAAATTCTTCAAACATCAAGAGAAACAACCAGAGTTTCGGTTATGTCCAGCACGAGGGAGGCTTTCGAGGAGCTCGCAATTATCAAATTGATTCCCCTGGATACGGACGAGGAAGAGGCCGAGGCTGCAGGAGGAATTCATGGAGCACATGGACCAAGAGCGACAGTTCTTACGACGAAACGGCTTACTACGAACACCATCACATATATGGGCATTCCACTGCAAACTGCCGCATTCTCGGTCTAAAACTTACCAAAAATTAGCGGCTGGCGAATTTGGAGGAAACATCAGCCTCAAGGATTTCGAGATGGACGTAAACGCATACAAACCCGACCAGACAAAGGAAGATCCGTCTAAATGTGATAGATGAGATGACATGGCACCACCCTCCGGATCAAAAAGGAGGATCAGCATGATAATGGGGGGATCTCATTATTGCTCGGATAATGTCTCGTCAATCAAAGCATTCCAGCGACGGGCAGACGTCAGCATTAACTGGTCCAAACCCTTGAAATATCCGAACGACGTGATCTCATTCGAAGAAAGGGAGACGATCGGAATCGACAGGTCACACGACGACCCTCTCATGATCGAATTGATTATCAACAATTGCGATGTAGTACGTGTGTTGGTAGACACCGGCAGCATGGTGGACGTAATCTTCCTCGAGACGCTCAGAAGAATGAATGTCGACCTATACGAAGTAGTATCAACCCCAAAACCATTGACTGGATTTTTCGGGGAAACTACAATGACTGCAGGGACGATCAAACTTCATGTCCGAGTTAGTAAGGTGACGAAAATCGTCGAATTCTCCGTAGCTGATCACCTGGTAATCTACAACGTCATTATGGAGACACCTTGGTTGAATTCTATGCGTGCCGCGGTTTCAACATATCACCTCTGCCTGAAGTTCCCTACCCTAAATGGAGTGTGGGGAGGATAGCTCATAGATTTTGCTCGGAGTGTGGGGAGGATAGCTCATAAATTTTGCCTTTCCGTGGCTATGGGCTAGGACCTTCATTTTTTCTTTGTTTGCCGCGAAGTCTTTTGCTCAGTGCAATGCATCATGAATCGTGCTCGGAGCATTTAGCGCGATCTCCTTTCAAAAATCTGAGTCGAACCACAGCTCTCTTCAATACTTGCAACACGGCCTCGTCACTTATCCCTTCTACTTTCGACAATACTGACTTGAATCGCTCGATGAAAATTCATAAAGTCTTGGTTTGTCCTTGCTCCATGGTCCACAAATCCGCATCAGACGTTTGGTGTTCCATGAATATAGCATAGTGTTTGAGGAATACTGAGGATAGCTGATTGAAATTGTCGATCGAATTTCTTCCGAGCCTGGAGAACCATTGGAGAGCTGGTCCTTTTAGGTGTTCAACGAATAAAAAACATTGACCAGCATCTTTCTCGCCTTCTTTGAAGTTTGCTCGTCCCATCGGTATCGCGAAGGCTGTCAAGTGTTCCTTTGGATCAGACTTTCCTTCGTAAGTCGGCATTTTCACTTTCCCACGTCGGAAACATTCATCTTCATAATTCGAGTTGTAAATGGAGTGTTCTGTGCTTCTTCAAGTACACGATCGAGCTCGGGGGTGTGGCCCTATGCATTTGAGAGTGAACAGCTTCTATCTCCACGGGAGCTCACTCCATATCGGCTCAAATTTCAGCCATCTCCTCTTTCTGAGCTTGGATTACTGCTTTTCATTTTTCTTCAACCTGGGCTCGTTGGACCCAGAGAATGCTTTCTTCTTCCTCGGTAAAAATCTTGATCACAGCCGAGGTCGGTATTGCTTCGTTCAACTCGAGCTCGGCCAACACATGTGAGCTCGGGCTCACCGAGGCTCTCCAAGTTGCAATCGCCTTCCGGGTTTTCCTCCAGATCGATCACCGTATTCGTTCCATCCACGGTCTGTGTGTTCGCTTCTTGTGTCCCTGTGTTCGGCCTGGTGGTTGCAGCTGCGTGGTGCAGCTAGGGCAATCCTCCTCGGGTCCTTGGCGCACCAAGAGGCATTGAGAAATCAATAGCTGTTGGATTGAGACGTCGAAGGGGGAACCTTGATAGGTCAAGGCCTGAGCCCCTACCTCGGGCTTGGTTCGGCATCGTAAGCACTTTCAGCGTGTCGATCACCGTCGTGTTTAGCTTATCCTGCTCCTCCGCCTTTTTAAGAAGCTTCTATAGCATCGTATTCATCTAAGTCAGGACCTCTGGACTCGTCTCCAAAGCTGCAAGTACTCGTGCATCTTTCATTCCGGATCCATCAGCTCCAGTATCCTACAGGTCGTCAGCTCGCCTCTCTCTGTCGTTGGTCAATGTTCTTTGAATCGGTTTTGCGGTTGTTTTTGGTGTAAGAAAATTTCAAAGTCCCCATAGACGGCGCCAAATTGTGGGAGTCGAAACTAGCACAATTGAATTTGTTAAGACTTTTAAGGGATCTGAAACTTCTGAGATTAAAACCACGAAGACGAAGATCCAAAGATGGTTTTTATTAAGCTTGTTTTGTAAAGCAGTTGCAGAGAGAATAACAAGTGTTTTCTAGTAAAATTTCAGATCCTCTTTTCAAGGGATGTACATAGATATATATACTAGTGTAAGTCGGTTAGCCCAACTCTTAAGTGATAAGGAAAATTTCCTAATTCTTTGGGATTTTCCTTTTCGGAGGTCGGTTGTGACATCTTGGACTTCATGTCTGGGCTCAGCTTCCAATGAGACTTCTCTCGAACTCGGCCCACCAAATTTTCTTTGTTACGAGCTCGGCCTTCTCAAACTACTCTTCGTAACCTTGGGCTCGGCCTACTCATTGTTGTAGGTTGGGTATCGGCCCATGATTACTTAGATGTTTGCTTTGTCGACGGGCTCGCCGGCTCGTCGTACTTTCTAAGATCGCCATTGTGTTGCCGAGATCGCTGGCTTGCCGTGGAGTTGCCGAGCTCACCGTCATGTTGTCGAGCTCGCCGTGGAGTTACCGAGCTTGCCGACTCACCGTGAAGTAGCCGAGCTTTCCATCTTGTTGTCGAGCTCATCGGCCTGCCGTGGAGTTGCCGAGCTTGCCGTCATGTTGCCGAGCTCGCCGGCTCGCCGTACATGCTGCTTTGTCATGAGTACGAGCTCGCCGAACTCGCTACTTGGGCTCATCGACTTGTTCACTTGAGCTCGTCACTTAGGCTCGCTCATCTATCGTCGAATCTAGCCCAGTTTAGACACTTAGTCATTTTTATACATTGATCGCATTAGGGTGAAACCTGACCCTAACAAATACTCCACAAGTAGATATTGTGGCAGCAGCGACGACTTTTGCTCAAATGGTTCCTGCCGTAATTAATATGTGCTTTACAGAAGACTACGATAAAGCAGAGTTTACCATCATAATTGTTAAAGACGTTCCCAAAATGCGTCCACTAGTAGGTGATTGTGGAGTATACGCACTCAAATACATTGAGTGTCACATGTTAGGATTGCCGCTATCAGCAAGAAAACTGTGTAATGCCAAAATGATGACCTGGAGGCTGAAGCTCGTGCAGAGTTATTGGATGAGAATTCTTCGTATGCCGAACAACCCATGTGTGATGAGAAAATTATGGCAAGTATCTACAATCCCTACGACTTTCAAATTTAATTGCATGATTAGTAAATATATGTATATAGTAAATAGAGAGACCTGTTCTAGTAAATATTACATTAACCAAACTCTGCGGCGTACAAACAGAATTTTAGTTTTTCTTTGTTAGTAGAAGAGAACTTCTTCTGCTTATTCTTCGTTTACATGCATCATAAACTATGCTTATAGAGTGTAAACCGAGACGCAGCTCCTACTTATACTCTGCATCTTCTTTGCTTACGCTCAGCATAAACGGAGATGATAAGCAGACTCTGAATTTAGGCTGCATCTTCTTTGCTTAAAGTCAGCATAAATGCCTTCTCTACTTCATCTACAAAGGTCTTCTCTATTTAAAACAAAAATAAAACTTAAAGTTTTAATCCAAGTCTCAAAATAAAGGGATTCATAGCAGTCTATGCATGTAGTAAACTCTGCCAAACACCTTCCGCAGACTATGCTAGTAGTGAACATTTAACACATTGAATTGCAAACGCAGAACAGACACGAGTTCATTTTAAACAAACAAACAGACGACTTCACGCATATTACATAAAAAGTTTAAACAAAAGAGATTAACCAAAAAAGACATGAGTTCACTATTCTGCGTCCGAAGAACCCTAAAATACGTATGTTGACCACCCTTTCTCGGGTCAACACCATTTGTCCGTCTACTTCACCCAGATGTTTCTCGGAACGAAGATTACGGTCCAATAGTTCACAGGTTATGTGCTTGACTCTGTCCAATAAAAAATTGTGATAGGAAGCAATTGTTGGAGGATTGTGCAAAATGAATTTCATGTAGAACTTTCCCATTCCTCCCACTGTAGGTGCAATGCAACTGATACATAACTTGTAAAAAGTGGGATCTTCCGACTTGAAACGCTCCACAACCACAAGTTCTCCTCCTTCCCTATTGTTTTCGCGGAGAACTATCCTTCCATAATCTTCAGTATTAGGAAAGCGAATAGACACGGTTTGGCCACATTCAAACATCTGCAACCGCTCGGAATGTACAGTGCTTGCGTCGTCATATAGCTGCTGGTACGTGCCTCTAAATCCGCAGACCATAAAAGGATACGGACATTGGGCGAACATGCACTCATCTAAATGCATTTCTAGATCATAATAATGGACATCATCCAAGCAATCAAATCTTACATTTGGACATGAAACTTTGAGGTCCATGACTGAATTGCATCTTTAACATACATCATGCGTAACTATATGTCCTTCAGGACACTGGATGGCAAAAAAAGATCGACTAAAGTTAGAACCCTAACATAGTAATTAATCTCCATATAAATGTAACTGAGGTCTGAACATTTAATTAATTAATCTCCATGGTCTACCAACCGAAGTCAGAATCATAAGATGAACAGAACATATACAGATAGTAAACGGTAAGAAAGGTAACCTTGAAGAATGGTTTGTCGAGTTGAACGAGCTGATCTCTGATCGATGATGAGTCACTTTCATCTTCGTGCATGTCGATAGAAAGTTAAGGTTTTATATTCAATCTAAGAGGTGTAAAAAGAAGATATTTGATCAATGAACTTCTCCGAGACACTGAAACCCTAATATCTGGTTTTATACTGTCCCTTATGGGCCAGTGGGCCCATAAATGTTATAAGAGTATGTGTTTGCATTCCATTTAGTATAATAAAAATCAGCAGAGTTTCATTGAAGTTGGAATATCAAGCGTCGTCACTCTTGTATCTAAGAAGTGAATTCCCTCAACCACCCTTGTATTTATGAAGTGGGCCTACTCTTGTATTTAGTAACTGGGTCCACTCTTATATTTATGAAGTGGGTTATCTTCAACACTTCTTCTTTATTTGCGAACACATATAGCTGAATTTTAATGGAGACATATGTAGCCTCTGTCTTCAATCCGGTGAACGATAATGAATCTTCCGCGAGTTCAACACATATATTTGAACGATCCAGATTGAAGATTCCTTCAGTTTTGACTCATGAACCATAACCCGAGATGTTTTCAGCAATCCACGGAGTTCATAACTAAGGTAAAGGTGTTGCATGTTTTTTTAGAGTTTTCCTTCCATATGCATCTATAATTTATTTTATGAAGCTTAACCACAAGTACCAGCGAGCAATCAAGACTCACGAGAATATCTTGAAGAAAAAGGCTAAACTTCACAAGAAACAGAAGAGAATCGAGAAGATTATAAAATGGCTCGAGGCCCATCCTTCAGAATGGGAAGAGCTTGGAGTTGACAAAATAGCCCATATCCCGAAAATTATCTGTCAGGTATTTCACCATGATCAAGATGAATAAGAACATCTACCAGTTTTTCCACGAAATTTTTGTAATAAATTTATAAAAGAAATATGAAGAATCATCCCGTTTATCAGAATTGAATTTGATGTTTATTATAAATGCAGAAAAGAAGCAGTACTAAATGCAGAGAAAGCACGACATTTGCTTGTACTCCACAGTTGGGAAATTTGTGTATAACTTATCTAGATTATATAACTTAATATAAAAAAAGGCAAAGATAAAAGTAGATTGTATATTAATCTTAACAGTCATCAAACCTAAACAAGAGTACAAACAACAAACATAAATTATACGTATATAAACATAAGTTCAAATCTGCCTAAAATCTGCTCCAAAACTAGGTTTATGCTTCACATACTTTGCCAGTACTCTGCTTCTAAATCCAAGTTTATTTGTACTCTGCACCAAAATCACCCCGTACTTTGCTTCCAAATCTGTCAGTAGAAAGACACAACACACAGAAACACAAATCCAAAATAGGAGTACAAACAACAAATCCAAAATAAACATAAGTTCAGATTTTAAAGTTTAAAGTACAAACACACGACGCAAAAAAGGATAACAAGAGTTCTAAATAAATTTAGTCCTCCATAAACGAAAGATCAAGTTTGAACCAATCAATATGAGAAACTGTAATTCTTCTCAGCTCCTCCTCAGCAATCTTTTCTTTCTCTGCTAACTGCTGTCAACTAGCATCCATGACCACTTGTTCTTAATGCATTATCTTCCCCAACATAGACTGCTTACCAGCTATCCTTTCGAACTTAAGTTTGACACAGTGAGCTTCGTCCTTTGCTCTCATTTGAGATCGCACCAGCATAAGAATTGCCCTCAGGCGATCCTTTTCTTCCTTTTTCGCCTCCAAAACTATATTATTCCGCTTCTCTTCTACTTCCAACTCCAGGTCTGATATTGGTGTTTTTCTTTTGTTCAAATGATCTGCGACCATGATGTCTTGAATATGTGCATGTAAAAGAGTAAAATGCAGAGAATGTGCCTATTAAAAATAGGAATCAACTGTACAGACAAAAAAAAAATTGAGTAGAAGAGAAGCCGCAAGTTATTTTTAGGGTTCTTCTTCTTTTTATAGACGGGAGTTGAACAGTTATGATCTAAGAGGGATAAAGCGAAACCACATACGCCATTTTTTCGCTTAACTGTCATTTCAAAGATCCACCTTCCCATCATTTCAACCGTTATCTAGTAAAGTATATGCAGAGAAGGCGCGTGTTTTGATTATTAATCAAAACAAAGTACTAATAGAAGGCACGTAAAAAGATTACAAGGTGCGTAAGCAGAGTACTATTTAATTTAATGCATAATATAAACATAGTACTCGCAATTACTGCCCTACCTTATTTATCGTGTTGCATCATGCGATGATCGAGGACTTATTCTGCTTATTCTTCTTTTACACTCATCATAAACTCCGCCTTCTCTACTGATTTTCATCTACAAAGGTAAAAACAAATCAACCCATATAGAGTGTAAACCGAGACGACAAAGCTTCTGCTCGTACTCTGCATCTTCTTTGCTTACACAACATAAACTGAGATGATAAGCTTACTCTGAATTTAAGCTGCATCTTCTTTGGTTAAAATCAGCATAAAATACGCCTTCTCTCCTAATATTCATCTACAAAGGTCTTAAGCAACAACCAAAATTTTTAAAGTTTTAATCCAAGTATCAAAATAAACACCTCAAAATAAAGGGATTCATAGCAGTCTAAGCCTGTAGTAAACTCTGCCAAACACCTTCCGCAGACTATGCTAGTAGTAAACATGTAACACATTGAATTGCAATCGAAGAACAGAAACGAGTTCATTTTAAACAAAAAGTCAGACGAGTTCACACATATTACATAAAGAGTTTAAAGAAAAGAGATTAACCAAAAAAGACATGAGTTCAGTCTTCTGCGTCCAAAGAATCCTAAATACGTATGTTGAGCACCTTTTCGCGGGTCAACTCCATTTGTCCGTCTACTTCACCCAGGAGTTTCTCAAAAGAAAGATAACGGTCCAAATGTTCACCGGTTACATGCTGAACTCTGTCCAATAAAAAATTGTAATACGACACAGATAATGTGGACTGTGGAAAATGAATTTCATGTAGAACTTTCCCATTCCTCCCACTGTAGGTGCAATGCAACTGATACATAACTTGTAAAAAGTGGGATCTTCCGACTTGAAACGCTCCACAACCACAAGTTCTCCTCCTTCCCTATTGTTTTCGCGGAGAACTATCCTTCCATAATCTTCAGTATTAGGAAAGCGAATAGACACGGTTTGGCCACATTCAAACATCTGCAACCGCTTGGAATGTACAGTGCTTGCGTCGTCATATAGCTGCTGGTACGTGCCTCTAAATCCGCAGACCATAAAAGGACACGGACATTGGGCGAACATGCACTCATCTAAATGCATTTCTAGATCATAATAATGGACAACCTACAAGCAACCAAATCTTACATTTGGACATGGAACTTTGCGGTTCATGACTGAATTGCATCTTGAAAATACATCATGCGTAACTATATGTCCTTCAGGACACTGGATGGAAAATGGTAAAAAAGGTCTACTAAAGTTAGAACCCTAACATAGTAATTAATCTCCATAGAAATGCAACTGAGGTCTGAACATTTAACTAATTAATCTCCATAGTCTACGAACTGAAATCAGAACCATAAGACGAATAGAAAATATACATATAGTAAACGGTAAGAAAGGTAACCTCCAAGAAATGTTTGTCGAGTTGAACAAGGTGATCCCTGAGCCATTATGGGTCTTCACCTCTGTCCATGTCGAGAGAAAATGTAGGTTTTATATTTGATCTAAGCGGTGCTGTAGGCATAAAATTAACTTCTCTGAGACACTGAAGCCCTAATATCTGGTTTTTTATATTATCCATTATGGGCCCATGGGCCCATAAGTGTTATGAGAGTATGCGTTTCCGTTCCATGCAGTATAACAAAAGTCATCAGAGTTTTATTTACATGGAATATCAAGCGTCTTCACTCTTGTATAGTATAAGAAGTGGGTTTCGTCAACAACTTGTATTTATGAAGTGCGTCCACTCTTGTATTTAGGAATTGGGTCCACTCTAGTAGAGTATATGCAGAGAAGGCGTGTGTTTTGATTATAAATCAAAGACGAGTACTAATAGAAGGCCCGTAAAAAGAGTACTATTACAATGCGCGTAAGCAGAGTACTATTAATTTTATTGCAGAATATAAGCAGAGTAGTCGCAATTACTGCCATTCCTTATTTATTGTGTTGTATTATACATGATCGACACGTGGCATATGACGTATTGTAGTAGGACAATTAATAAGGTACCTTATTTTTGTGTTCAATCATGCGATGATCGACACATGGCCCTTCGCATCCCGCAATATCATCTCAGAGGCGTCCAGTAATAGCTGCAGAGTATGACCAATTAGGGCTTCTAAACCGATTCGGTTTTCCTTCAACGAGTATAAAGATATCTTTTTTTGTGAACAAACAAAGAGAATTTATCATTTTCTCCCTTCTATCACAACGCAAGCAAATCTTTTATTCTTCTTTTCTACCCATTAGTCTCACCTAGCTTCTTTGATTCTGATGTCTACCTTTTCCTCATCTGCTTCTTCCTCTGGCAGGAGCAAACCCAACAGTGTTCATCCTGTTGTGACTTGGAATTTGGATTGGTTCAAATATCCAGAGGTTCAAGACATGCCCGGGATTCCTCCGGTAGGCTATGTCACCGTCTATTGGTCCTCCTTTTGGGCAGGTTTCCGCATCGCCTATCTTTATTGATGTTGGAGTTTTGTGAAGAACTTCGGATTGCATCCAGCCAGCTTAATGCCCGCTCATGGGGGTTGATAAACACCCTCCAGATACTGTTAGACTTATCTGGAATCATTGTTTCGCATGCTATGATTTTTTGGGCTTTTGATGTTAGGAGTGTAGATCTCCAGTTGAACTTCCCCTCCATACTAAGGGTGGTGATGATGACAAGATTCACTACTTCTTTGTTCGTCATTTCGGTCATGATGGGTTTCCCCGCTTATAGTCTGATCCAGGTAGTTTCCCCCTTTCAAAAAAGTAATTGTTTGACGAATTGATCAATCTCACTCTTTTAACATGCATTTTCTGTATGTTGCGCTTCATCAGTTCTTACAAAGCAGAACCGTCGCACATACCCCCGAATTTTCTAATGCCCTTTTCTTGATTCCACTCCCTTACCGGCGCCCTGAGTTTCTTCTCTCCGACGCCACAGTTGATGGGAGTTCTCTTCGGGGGGATTTCGACGAAGCAGAGGTCCGTCCAGGTAGCCTAGATTGCCTTAGGCTTACTTGGCAAAACGTGTATCCGTCTCGCAGAGCTAATGTTCATTGTCCTCGTTGTGAGGAGTTGGAGTTGGAGTTGGAGGGAGTAGCCCTACGTGCTAGGATTTGTGGTTTGGAGACTCGTCTTCGGAATGTGGAGACGGCAATGGATTCGGTTAGGGCTGTGGCAAAAACTTTGACCAACCAGTCAAGGTTCTTGGATCGTATTAATCGCGAGTTTGGATCGGCCGACGTTGGCTGCGATGTTCCTGGGAGTTCTAGAGGGATGAAGCGCGACCGTTTCCCAGACGCTTCGTAGAATATCCAATGTTTTTTATCTATTTAAATTTGTAATTGTAAGTTTCAAATGTTATAAGAGAAACGGTTGTTATGGTACATTCATTTATTATTTATCTCTTAGTTATCGAATATGCCACTGCTATGCAAGCAGAATGCTATGATCTGCTTAAAATGTGCCGTAATCTACTTGTAAACAACATATCTAATACAATATTTGCAGAGTAGCCGCGTAACATTCGTATTGTATAAATAAGTTATATTCTACCACATTTGCATAACATTTGCAGTGAACATGCAAATAAGGCAAAGTTAAAAGAGAGAAATACATGTCGTGACGTTGGTTTGGTGCATAGTACATGCCTTCGCTACTAAATAATGATGACGTGGCGAGAAATGCCAAATGGATACAAATGTAATTAACACTACACCTATACGTTGTCCTTTGATTCTTCCGTTAAATAACGATTCTAAACCCTTTTACTGGCAAAAATTTGTGCTTTTTGTCGTATATTATTAACAGTACCATTTTGGATCAGCTCTATATATAAGAGCCTGTTTTGGCCACGAGATAAAAAATGTGTAAAAATTCAAAGAGATTTGTATTTTCAATTTCCCCCAAAAATCTAAATTTTATCGTGTTTAAAGAGATTAGGGGATTCGTGCTTTTTGGCGTATATTATAGACAAAAGGGAACCTAAATTTCTCGTTGTTAAACACACATTTCTCATTCGAAAATAGTTAGGGTTATGGTTTTCGGTCCTTACGATTACGGCATGAACAACAGTGACACCACATCTTCGGTATCCAGCGTGAACTCTAAGGGTCATCGTGACGGACACTATGGGATTCCTATACGCTGCTGCATCCCATGTTATGGTGGTAAGATAGTGATTCAAACCGAAACAACCGATTTGAATGCTGGAAAGAGATTATATACCTGTGACAGGAACAAGGATATTTGAATTCCATAACTCTATAAATGTGGTAGATTAATGATTTCAGTTACATTTGTCATGTATATTATACGCTTAGGATGGAGGTCGCATCCGCCACACAAGGCGATGGTGGGATGATGCCATGATGGATGAGTTTCAGGACATTAAGGCTGAGATGGGTTTACTAGAGGATCGCATTGGGTACATTACATCTGATAGCAATGGCGACAACATAGACACTCGGATGATGTGGAACAATGTCTTGTACTCGCGGGACCAGATGTTGCCCTTGATGCGGAGTTGTGATGAAGAGTTGAAGAAGCTCAAAGATACGGTTTTGAATCTTGAATTGATGGATAATGATTTTAATACGCTTCAGGGGACAGTTATTAATCTTCATGACATGGTGTTTGGACCAAAAGGGTATGATCGTGATGCTAATAATTAGAGTGCTTGTGGGTGTTGTTTCGGTCGTCCTCTTCTTCTGTTTTCTACTTGTTTAAGTATTTGTAATTTCTTAACTTGATACTCTCTGTTTCGTACTAGGAGCTATAACTTAACGATAAAATGCAGAGTAAGAACATATTAAAAACTAAATGCGCTTAATGCACACTCTCTAAAGCAAAACCGCAGAATCCAAATAGACTTCTCTCGGACCCATCAGTTATTAGTTTCTTCTTCCTCTCCTGTTAGAGCGTCCAGAAAAAATATATACGCATAGTAAAAATAGAGGTCTACTCTTTTTCTGCTGTCGTAGGCAGAGTAAGAGCAGACTAGATCCTAACATGTATATCCTCCACCAAAATAGGGCAGCAAACAATACGCAAATGAAAAGCATGAAACTCAAAGATTGTCTTGGTAGTAAGGAGATATTGTTCATTCTTCAATCAACCATTGATCATACAAAAAAAGGACTCTAATCCTGTGAAGAGCTTGGAGAAAGGGCCCGCTTCTGCCCTTAAGAGTTTTCCGGAACGTCGATATCATCACCCGACCTCTCCCTCGACGACTCTCCCCCTGCCCAAGTTTGGCCTCTCTCCGACTCCAAGCCATGGCATCTGGAACATGCGGGGATGGCCAGCTCATTAATCGGGGGCCCGGGATAAGTCGTATCCGGGAGCGGGAGAGTAAGCTCAATCAAGTTAAGGCTGAACCAGAAGGTGGCCAGCGTAAGCACCGACTCTACAAAAATAAGACGAGCCGGAAAAGATGTTCAGATAATCGTCGAAGAAATCAACAAAATAGAGGGAAAAGAGGATGGTGGAGGGGAAGATTACCGGAGCGGACAAATGACTTCCATAAGCAGACGAACGGTAAACTCCTCTCCAACACCTTGTCTCAAAGAAGAAAGGCCGAATCGCTGAAGGCGGCAATAAGCTTGTACAGATCAATGGGGAACTCGAAATAGGCGAGAGTATCCCGGGGAAGAGCTTCTAAGAGATACATATCGAGAAGGGTCAGAGGAAAAATGAACGGCCGTTTAAAAGATCGTCAAGATTTGCTACTATTTACCTTCCGGAGCCCATTCGGTACAAAACCTGGGTGATCCGATATGGTGGAGAAAAAGAAAGGGTTCTCTACCCGAAGGAGGGACTAAGAGATTGGGCAAGTATACTAGAGTGATCAGCGTAAATCGGCCGGACTCTCCCGGCAGAATCTGAGTATGGAAGGATCTGGCAACCATCTCAGCCGAGACGTCAATACCGGAAAGGTGAGAGAGAACCTGAAACAAGTTGATCAGTCCCCATGCGGAGAATCCCAGTTGAGCTGGAGCCAGTCTCACCAGTTCGCACTAGTCAATCATTAACCGTGACAGATTGCCCCGGAACCCAGCAAGAAAACACGACGAATAGACCATCGTGTAACCACACGGGGGCAAAGTAATATCCTTCCCCTGCTTCGGATAAACGATTCGGTGAGGATGAGGGGAGGAATCATGCTCTCCATGAGTCGACGGTGGATTTTCCTCGGACGCCAAAAAAGGAACCAAGGGAGGCGAAGCCGGTATAGAAGAAGAAGAAGATGAAGTAGAGGACATCGTTACTGATGTAAAAGGAAGGGAAGAGAGTTTCAAAGGCTAACGGCGATCCAAGGAGGAATAGGAAAAGGAAACGACAGGCGGAAATCAAGCGAAGGACAAAAAGATGGTGGTTGTGTTTATTCTTCTTTACAGGCGTAGATTTCAAACAAATTGTGTTAGCAAAATAGAAATATAGTATGCTCATCTTCTACTGGTAATTGCAGATTAAAAACTAAATGGGTTTAGTGTGTCCAACAAACTGGGGGCTAGCAAATTTGCTCGGCGTAGGAAAGAAGACACAGACTAGAAATAGAGTTTGCTCATCATCTAATAAAACAAAAGCGAACGGAGAATATTAAATGATATCATTTATTGAATAAAATAATATCATTACCTATATCCCGAATTCCTTAGTCATTTTGTTTGTATTCGCTTTCACATAAGATAGTTTGTTATAAATGAACTTAATAGGATAAAATAATGCAGAGAAGGTGCAGTAGAGTGATGCAGAGAAAGCGTCGTTTTTGCTCATACTCTACATTAATAATTCGGAATAATGTTGTGCCATTGGTATAATAGGTGAAGATATGGGCAAAAGAGTTAAATGCGGGGTTATCCAATTTTTATTTTTTTTACTATATATGCTTAATTTATTCGTAATGATTACGTATTCACTATCGTAATTGCTTTTTGAGACAATAAAAATATATGTTTTTGGGAAGTTTAATATCAGGTTAGGATAAATGCAGAGAAAAAGCATTACTAAATGCAGAGAATTCGCAGTGTTTGCTCGTACTATGCAGTGGGGAAATTTGAAATATTATACTATAGCTTTTCTAAATTATTATTTCGGAATAACATTGTGCACTCTACCATTGAAGTTGATGTTTATTACATGTATTGACATTAGTAACTTAACTCTAATTCAACAAGTTTATTGGGTTGCGTCTAAAAATATATTTATAAAAGTAGTTATACGTCGAATCAAAAGTTATTATCGTCTAAATTAAAGAAGTGCACTCTTCTTTTGCTGTTAGAGTGTCCAGCAAAATGGGGCCCATTAAATAATCGCAGAATATAAAGTGTTCATCTAGTATTTCTCTTCCAACACGACATCATTACAAACTAGCAAATAAGACATCTTCTCAAAATTATAGTAATGCCTTGTTTCTCGTGTTGCATCATGCGATTATCGACCTGTTGCACTTCGTAACGCGCACTTGTTCTACATGCGTCCAAAGATGGCTGCAGAGTATGCCTGTTAGGGTTTTCATCCTGCAAAACCATATTTGTAATCATGGCCCATGAGAAAATTATACGTCTCGGTTTGTAGAAGAGTGCATGATGTGATGTGATGTGATGTGATGTGATATTGATTTGACTCTTAACATTTTTTGGAACCCGTAAAAAGTAAGTTTGATTATTGAACTGTTCTTCAATTCGAAGACAAAAAAGCGTTGAGATACATCAAAATGTTTCTTCAAAACTTTTCAGCCTCCAATACTTTTCTCCAAAACATTTCAATCTCAAAACTTTTCCCCACAACTTTTCACTCTAAAAAAAAGGCTCAGTTAGATATGGTTTTAGACTTGCCACTCATGAAGAATGGTGGAAGAATCTTGGTTCAAGTCGTCAGAGAATTTGGAGAGCACTGTCCACGCTTTCAACCTGAAAGACACTTGACTCTCGCATATTATAACGCTGTAAGAAATGCATGCTTTGATGTATTTATGTTGTCTCTTAGGAATATATGATTTTGTTTCATTTTTAGAGGAATATATACAATCTTTGGTTTTATGGTTTAGGGTGTTCGGATCTCTGCAACCATTCGGGATTATATGTTGTCAAAGTCCGAAGACGTGGCTGAAGAGGAATTGTATTTGATTATGGATTTTGAAGTGGCGACTAGGCCAGATCAGTGGAAACTAACACACTATGACTTCCATATCTTCTTCCATGAAGAAACGATCATTAAAAAGGTACCATGAATCATTGGTAACCATATGGTGTCGTTCTCTCCATTTTGCAGAGTTCTAAATGACCCATTGCATAAGAAGATTAGTGTTGGTAAGTTTTGATGGAATATTAGTTGTTTGATTTTCCATTTCACTTCAGATCAAATCATATATATTGATGTTGCTCTATCACACAGTTGATTTGCTTGGTGCTATTGTGAAAGTCAAGAAATTAGAAATTTATCAAGGCTTCACAGATGACATTTACATTGTTCCTGGTCACAAAGTTCTGCCCTTCAAATTGAGGAATTTCAAGTAAGTTAATTATGTTTATAGTTTAGGATGTCTTTTGTGAACGAAGTACTATAAATTCATCTTTGTTAGCTGCAGCGGCGAAGATATCAACTGTATTGCGAAGGGAACATTTGCTGATGATTTTGAGTTCTTTTGGTGATTTCAGCCAATTGGGAAGGTCATATTTTGCGTGCTACGAAATTGGAGTATGGACTATTTAGGAGGTAGTGTTACTACTTCATTCAATCATAGAGAACTAATGCAACATATATGACTAGGTGACTCTTTCAAATTGTAGGTGAGATACGTGTCTCGGCTCTTCACCATTCTCTGAACTCCTCATTAATCTAGTAATTCTTGCCGTTAAAGAAGCAATCCAGCAACTAAGGGTTGTTAAGACCGGTGGTTTCTCAATGGTTGAAGATGCATACATTGATGACCATATTCGTCTTAACAATACCAACTAGAATAAACCTCGTCAACTTGTGTTGTTTAATGTTATTGCACTCGATCTGTTGAAACTCGGAGTAACACATATGTATGTTTCTTGTTATCATAGTTTGGTAATTTAGGTTTACTTTCTTTTGTTTTGTTAGACCTTTGTGGATGAAAACAAGTAGAGAAGACGCCGTTTGTGCTCAGTGTAAGCGATGAGATGTAGCCTAAATTCAGAGTCCGCCCATCATCTGCTTTAAGATGCAGAGTACAAGCAGATACTGGGTCTTCGCTCCAAATCAGCGAATTGAAACGATACAAAATGAAAAACTTAAAGCAAACCAATCTTCATAAGATACTAAATCAAACATAGAACATAACTAAAATTACTAAATAAAAAAATACCACACTTAAAGCAAAGCAAAGTTGTCTTCAAAATATAATAAAGCTAAAAAAGAACACACAGGTGAGACTGATCATTTCTTTCCCTCCACCACCTCACTCTAATCCCATGGCATACTTCTCCGTCCAGCTTTGCGCAGTTGACTCGAACCTAGATTTGTCAGTCCTGTAAATATGGGACACGGTTAAAACAGGAGACCGTTTTTCTCTCAAGATATCATAGTCAATCGCTCCTTTTGCGTTGATGTTTGGGTGGTAAATCTTTGTTTTGAAAACCACCTGCATGCAAAGAGAAAGAGAATATCAATTAAAAGCACGATGATCAAGAGTGAAGTTTCATCCTGCAACTGAAAAAGCAAAAAGCAAACCTTTGGCGCCTCACTATCACCCACGGGACCTAAAACAAATAAGACTCAACTCGGACATTTAATCTAAATAACACAACACCCGTAAAGATCCTATTACCATAAAATACAAACAATACTATATTCGTAAAGGTAACATCCGTAAATACTTAGAATCTTTATAGTGCTACATTCGTAACTCTCCAAAAGACATTGAATCTAAATAATACTACATCCGTAAAGTTCCTATTATCATTCGTAAATAATACTACCTCTAAATTCATAAAAGACTTAAGAGTTCTAGATTTTATACCTGCCCTGATGAACTTTATAGGAACATCCTTCTTGATCCGCTTAAGTTCAATGATAATTCGACGTAGACTATAACCCATGGTCAAAAAGTTGGTAAGAGAGACGAAGAAGATGAATGTTGTGTCTTTGATAAAAAAATAGATGTATAGACAAAGAGACACGACTTTCTCATATATGTTGAACACGAAGCATTACTATTTTTGATAAACTAGGGAATGTGTTTTCAACTACTGCAATAAATACATGTTAATTGCTTTTTTTTACCCTTTCCCAAATTTTAGTTTCGGGCTGTATACTTTCGGGCTCGTCATTCATCTTCTCATGTGTAATAAACTAGTTGTCCTTTATTCTCATGGGAGTTCACGCCATTTAATTTTGCGGTAAATTTACGCGCCGTCTCTCCCATTTCTTATTAAATTGAGTTGTCTTTTCGAAGACAGAGTTTCTTAGAGCACCTCCATCGCAAAGATACTCTCTAAAGTATCTAAAAATTGCCCTATGTGGCACAATCAAAAATTGTCTCTCATCAGTTTTCGAAAATCTCTCAAACGAGAAGCGTCTCTCGTTATCTCTCATCCTTTACTCTTTTTTCATTTTTTTAATTGTCAGTCACTCTTAAACACCCTTGCGATGGATGTGCTCTTATGTTATGATAGGTAAGCGGTTGCACAGTAATCATCCTGCATGCCTCTCATGTCGAGCCATTAAATGAGAGCGTGCTCTGCACATATTGTACTAGATGTGTTTTCAAAGAGACACGACTTTATAGATATGGTTGAGCTATGTCAGAGTAAATTGATTTTTCTTTTCCAAGACAAGTTAAAGGAAGGTCGAGCCCTTTCATTTTTTTTTATCTATAAAAATAGTAACTCATGGTTTACGAACAAAGTGCCCTTTATCTGTTCATTATTTTCGAAATCCAAATACCCGCATCCCATCGTAGGTAAATATACAAATACCAGAGCTCCCTTCAGACATTATCTCTGTCATTGCATGAAAAATTGGCCGCCTCACCTTGTGGAGACTCGGACACATCCTCCGAATAGGGCGGATCATTAGAGATGTAGTGTACAGTGATGAAGTCCTAAAGGAACTTCGTATCGACGATCTATGTGAGGACACAGATAAAATTCTCCTAGATGGGGAGAATTGCTGCTTTTTTAAGATGCTTAGACGCCGGAAACCCAACAGCTATTTATTATGAGGCTACAAGACTCGCGACAACAAAACAAGACATCAGCCCAACCATGAGACTTTTGGTACGGCTTGTCCCTTTCAGTGCTAACGCAACTTATCTCTGTGGAATGTTACGTGTATGTGTTAGACGTATGAAAAGGGCTGCACAACTTCTCAAATTATGTGTCGACGTACACGCTAAAGGTGATTTTGATAAACTCACAGGCTTGGGGAAGGGGTTTTGGATGCGGTTGTAGCTTTCTATCCACCCATGAATAATGTTTTGCATCAACATGGCAATACCCTGACTATCCAGATTTGTCTTTTCCAAATTGTGCCATTGAGCATGAATATCAACATGGATGCGAAAACTGCTACTTGTTTGGGTTCGCAAGACGTCTTCGTCACATTACATAGGGTGTAATTTTATTTGTTTCTGTATTTAGAAATCTTTAAAAAGTTATGATTCCGTAATTCAACATGTTTTACCCTCGGATTTGAGCATATAAAATAATGAAAATACAAGCAAACATCTATAGCAGAGAACATGCAGATTTAGGCAGATTAATGGCAGATATCAGACGTAGACTTTGCGATACTGACTATTTTATCATACCCCAGAAAGGGAGTACCATGTTCAAAATATAAAAACAAAACAAAACAAAGGGCCATACACGGTCTTAGGCTATATCGCCTCTTCGGTTCGAAGAAACCTGGGAGGAACCTTCATAAATACGAAAAGGATATCGGTGTCGCAGGACAGCGAAGCCGGCCTCCCTATCTGATCGGCGATCGCGATAAACACTTTATGTCATGCGACAAAGACGTCTTGCGTACCAATACAAGTAGGAGTTTTCGCATCCAGGTTGATATTCGTGCTCCATGGCACAATACGAAAAAAGCAAATCTGGACAGCTAGGGTATTGCCACGTTGATGCAAATGAATGGTTCACGGGTCGATAGAAAGCTACAACCGTGTCCAGAACCCTTTCCCCAAGCCAGGTAAGCTCGTCAAAGTCACCTTCCCATGCACGTCGACACATAATCTGAGAAGTTGTGCAGCCTTTTTCGTACGTCCGGCACAAACACACAGCATTCCACAAACAAAGGTCGCGTTAGAACTGGAGGGGATGATCCATTCTAAAAGCTCCACGGCGGCGATGATATCATATTGTGTGGTCACAAGCCTCGCGGCCTCATAATAAATGGCCGTTGGGTTCCCGGCGTCTAAAGATCTTACAAAAAAGCTGCGATTCGCCCCGCCTAGGCAAATCTTATATGTGTCTTCACACAGATCGTCGATACAGAGTTCCTTCAGGACTTCATTGTAGTACACTACATCTCTACCAAGCCACCATATTCGGAGAATGTGTCCGAGTCTCCACAAGGTGAGGCGGCCAAGTTTTCGTTCAATAACAGAAATAACATCCGAAGGGAGCTCTGGTATTTCCATATTAACCTACGGTGGGATGAGAGAAGGCGCCTCGCTGCGATAGAATCTATGACAGAGAATAAAAAAAACAACAAGAAGAGAGATTCTATGTTTTTCAGATAAAGATTAAGATAAGAAACTAAGGGTTGAAGACTAATATTTATAGAAGAAGCACGACGCATTAGGAGCAATAATTAAGCTAGGAAGCATGCTGGGGATGGATCGAGGCGCCTCTTCGATGTCTCATGAAAATGCGTGGAACATGCCACGTGTCAACCGAAGAAGAACGTGTCGATTCAGAATCCACAATGATCTACATACGCCTACCGACCTCTTTTGCAGCTTGACAATTCCACAGCTCGGCCCAACATTTTCGCCGAACTAGCTTGTTACGACAATACCAGTATCGATCACTTTTACCTCGTTACTATCAAAACAGAAACTGACGAACTGGAGGCCTAACTGTTGGGGTCAGATCCTACCTCACTAGGATCTATAGGCGAAAATAGCTAAGTATGGGAATAAACCTGTCGAGCAGTTAAAGAGGAAGGACAAGGCGAGATGTGAGTCGGAACGACGAGCCCAAGATCAAGACGAGGCGACGACATCGTAGGCATCCTCATCTATATCGGCAATGTAGGTCGGTGGCTTCGAAATACAATGGGCCGAGTCAACGTAAGAAGCCCATGACTTTCTGCCAACCTAAAAGGTTTGCTGGAAAATGGAAGGATAATCATGAAGAAAGTAAAGAAGCGAAGAAAAAGGAAAGCTTCCTTATCGGTTTAAGGCAAAAAACTACGGACTTATTTTGCATATAAATACATATGTACTTGTACCCTGAAAGGGGATCCGCAACTTTTGACCTAGCAAAAATACTTAGGTTTTCTGAACAACCTCTGTATTCGAAGCTCTTTAACATATCAATAAAACCCATTTTTGGATCTCTGTTCTCGTGATTCTGTTCATAAAATTTTCGAATCCCTAATTTTTCCTTAACAAATTTAATATTGTGGAAATCGACTGTTGGGGTCAAAACTAACCCAGCTGTGATCAATGGGAAAATGGCTAAGTATGAAAATACGAAGAATCGGACAAGACCAAAATTGTGCCTAAGTCATTTCTGTACGAGTCCACTTAAGCACAAGAGAGGCCATTATGGCCAAAGCAACTCCATTTTCGGCCAAGGGAGCTTCACTTCGGCATGGAGACTTCGGCAAGGAAGGAAGGGATGTAGGCAAGCCTTGTCTCCACTTAGGCAAGCTTTGGTTCACATCGGCAAAGCTTTGCTCCACTTCGGCGAAGAAGGGAGATACTTCGGCAAAGAAGGGAGAGACTTAGGCAAGCCTTGCTCCACTTAGGCAAGCCTTGACTCCACTTAGGCAAGCCTTGTACCCACTTAGTCAAGCCTTATCTCCACTTAGGCAAGCCTTGTCTCCGCTTAGGCAAGCCTTGTCTCCGCTTAGGCAAGCTTTGGCTCACTTCGGCATGGCGACTTCGGCGAAGAAAGAACGAGACATCGGCAAGCTTTGGCTCACTTCGGCAAAGAAGGGAGAGACTTCGGCAAGCTTTGGCTCACTTCGGCATGGAGACTTCGGCGAAGAAAGAAGGAGACATCAGCAAGCTTTGGCTCACTTCGTCATGGAGACTTCGGCGAAGAAAGAAGGAGACATCGGCAAGTTTTGGCTCACTTTGGCATGGAGACTTCGGCAAAGAAGGGAGAGACTTCGGCAAAGCTTTGGCTCACTTCGGCATGGAGACTTCGGCGAAGAAAGAAGGAGACATCGGCAAGCTTTGGCTCACTTCGGCATGGCGACTTCAGCGGAGAAAGAAGGAGACATCGGCAAGCTTTGGCTCACTTCGGCAAAGAAGGGAGAGACTTCGGCAAAGCTTTGGCTCATTTCGGCAAGCTTTGGCTCACATCGGCATGGCGACTTCGGCGAAGAAAAAAGGAGACATCGGCAAGCTTTGGCTCACTTCGGCAAAGAAGGGAGAGACTTCTGCCAACACGGCCACATCAGTGAAACTGGAGACTTCGGCAAAGAGGATACATCGGCAATATTTGCCACTTCGGCCAACACGGCCACATCGGCGAGATTGGCCACTTCGGCCAATACGACCACATCGGCAATACGCAACACGCAGCTCACTTCGACAACAATCCACTTCGACCAGTGGAGACTTCGGCCAGCAGAGACTTCGGACAACGAAACTATCTGGCCGAAGTCAGTTCCATACGAAATTGCCTGGCCGAAGTCTAATCCATACGAAACTGCCTGGCCGAAGCCATACGAGACTGCCTGGCCGAAGTCATACAAAACTGCATGGCCGAAGTCATTTTCATACGAAACTGTCTGGCCGAGGTCAAAGCTGCCGAAGACATTCCTGGCCGAAGTCATTTCCATATGGAGCTTTCCGGCCGAAGTCAATTCTATACGAAGCCAGAAGACGATGCGGCCGAAGTCATCTCTATACGAAGACAACAAGACCATCTTCGGCCTACAATGATGCAAAGGCCCACGAAGTCAAGCCGACTTGCTAAAAATGGAAATCCCGAAGGATTAGGAAGTTTTCCTTATCTCTTTAGGATTGACCTGGCCAACTCAAATTAGTATATATATCTATGTACATCCTTTGAAAAAGGGATCCGAAAATTTACTTAGCAAAAAACCCTAGACTTTTTTGCTCTCAAACTCTTGTACGAAAGCTTTAACAAACCTCCGACAAATTCTAATTGTGTTGATTTCGACTCCCACAATTTGGCGCTAGAAGGAGGGGGCATTTGAAACTTTCTTACTCCAAGGAACCACCGCACAAATGATTCGAAGAAGATGACTAGCGACGGACCAACCGACGACCCGCAGGACACGGGGATCGATGGATCTGGAGCAACAGATACACCAACACCTACAGTCATGGTGACGAGCCCAGAGGCCCTATCACAGATCAAGACGATGCTGGAGACGCTGCTCAAGAAGGCGGAGCAGCAGGACAAGCTAAACACAACGATGACCGATAAGCTCGAAGTCCTTACAACGGCAAGCCGAGCCCGTGGTAGAGGCTCAGGAGTTGACCTAATGAGGCACCCTCTTCGACGTCTCAACCCAACGGCCCTCGATTTCTCAACACCCCACCATGCGCCGAGAACCCAAGGCGGATTGCTCCCTACAAACCAACCAACCACGACCGCTGAACTGAACGCGACACCGCAGGAGGCAAACACGCAGACTATGGGCGGAACGAATCCAGTGATCAACCTGGAGGACAACCCAGAGGGTGAACAAGACTCGGAACACCGCCACGAAGCTGAACTCACGGGTGCGACCCAAACTCGAAACGAACGAAGCAACACCAACCCTGCCCATGATCAGGACCTCACCGAAGAGGAGGAGAACATCCTCTGGGTCCAATAAGCCCAAATTGAGCAAGAGCGCAAAGTGATAATCCGAGCCCAAAAGGAGGAGATGGCCGAAATCTGGGCAGGCATGGAGCGAGCTACCGCCGAGATGAAATTCGTTCGATCTCAAATGCATAGGGCTACTAGCAAGGCTCCCGAACTCGACCGAGTGCTTAAAGAAGCACAGAATACCCCATTAACGACTCGAATCACTAAGGTAAGGGTTTTTGATCCGGGGAAGATGAAGATACCAGTCTACGAAGGTAAAACTGATCCAAAGGAGCACTTGACCACCTTCGCAATAGCAATGGGACGAGCAAACTTCAGAGAAGGAGAAGAAGACACTGGACAATGTCTCTTGTTTGTTGAGCACCTTAAAGGCCCAGCTGTCCAATGGTTCTCTAGGTTGGGAAGAAATTCGATCGACAATTTCAATCAGCTGTCGTCGGCGTTCCTTAAACATTATGCTATATTCATGGAACGCCGAACATCCGATGCGGATCTGTGGACCATGGGGCAAGGACAGAACGAGACATTGCAAACCTTCATCGGACGGTTCAAGTCAGTACTGTCGAAGGTAGAAGGGATAAGTGACGAAGCCACACTGCAAGCGTTAAAGAAATCACTGTGGTTCGACTCCGATTTTTTGGAAGGAGATTGCGCTGAATGCACCAACCACAATCCATGATGCATTGCACCGAGTGACGGACTTTTCCTCCAATGAAGAAGAAGTGAAGATCCTAGCCCAGAAGCACGGAAAGGCGAAGTCCGCGAACCACCTTCCATCTGCTCTGAACCCACCGAACAACAGAAAGGGCAACCAAGGCCCTGGATACATCCAACACGAAGGGGGATTCAAAAGAGCCCATAACTACCAAGTTGATTCGTCAAGCTATGGGAAAGGACGAGGTTAGGGCCGAGGAAGAGTTACATGGAGTAGCACGTGGACCAGGGGCCAAGGAACTTACGACGAAATGGCTTATTGCGAACATCACCATATCTTCGGACACTCAACTGCAAATTGCCGCATCCTAGGTTTGAAACTCGCTGCCAGACTGGTGGCTGGCAAACTCAAAAGTGATATTAGCCTCAAGGACTTCGACATGGATACCAACGCAAACCGCCCCGAACAGGCAAACGAAGATCTTCCTAAGCGAGGGAGGCAAGACGATGAAGCGCCACAGTCTGGCCCAAGAAGATGGATCAACATGATAATGGGTGGATCTCACTATTGCTCGGATACCGTCTCATCGATTAAAGCTTTTCAACGATGAGCCGATGTCAGCGTTAACTGGTCCGCACCCTCCAAGTTTCCAGACGACGTAATCTCATTCGAAGAAAGGGAAACAGCCGGAATCGACAAACCACACGATGACCCTCTCGTGATCGAGTTGATCATCAGTGGCTACGATGTAGCCCGGGTGCTGGTGGATACGGGCAGCACAGTGGACATAATCATCAAAGAAACTCTCAAAAGAATAGACATCAATCCGTCCGACATAGTGGCTACCCCTAAACCATTGTCTAGATTCTCCAGAGAAACGACCATGACAATCGGGACGACCAAGCTGCCTGTAGAAACTGGGGGTGTCATCAAACTCGTCGAGTTCTCGGTAGCCGATCACCCAGCAATCTATAACGTCATCATCGGAACACTTTGGTTAAATTCAATGCGCGCCGTAGCCTCGACCTACCATCTCTACGTAAAATTTCCAACACCGAGCGGAGTCAAAACGATTTTGGGAAGTCAGAAGGAGTCCCGCGTATGCTTCCTAGCTGTACACAAGCTCAGGAATCCTGTCACCGATCCAATAGATGAAGACAGACAGAGAGCCAGTAAAAGAACTCTCCAAGCTTTTGTAGCAATTCCAGATTGCGGAGGATCGCGAAGAAGAACCAGCTGAAGAGCCCTGCGACCCCGTAATATCAGTTTGTATCGACGATGAACACCCGGAATGATGCGTAGAGATTGGATTCGGCCTCGACGAAAAAATCAAGGACGAACTGGTTTCATTCTTAAAAGAAAATGTGGACACTTTCGCGTGGGCAGTAGAGGATATGCCCGAAATTGATATCGGCGTAACTAGTCATGAATTGAACATCGACCCAACCTTCAAACCAATCAAGCAGAAACCAATCAACGACGAAGTCGAAAGACTCTTACGAGTCGGGTCGATAATGGAAGTCAAGTACCCGTATTGGCTGGCGAATCCTGTTGTAGTCAAAAAGAAGAACGGGAAATGGCGGGTGTGCGTCGATTTCACCGACTTAAACAAGGCGTGCCCGAAAGACAGCTTTCCACTACCATACATTGATCGACTGGTCGAAGCAACGGCCGGTATCAAGCTCTTATCTTTCATGGACGCATTCTCTGGATACAATCAGATTCTAATGAATCCCGACGATCGTGAGAAGACAGCCTTCATTACGGATCATGGAATCTATTGCTACAAGTTGATGCCTTTTGGCCTCAAAAACGCCGGAGCCATATATCAGCGCTTAGTAAACAAGATGTTTGCTAATCAACTCGGAAGAACGATGGAGGTTTACATAGACGACATGCTGGTGAAATCGCTAGAGGCAATGGATCACGTGCTACATTTGGAGGAATGCTTCCGACAGCTCAACTCACACAACATGAAGCTCAACCCGACAAAGTGTAGATTCACAGTCACGTCCGGCGAGTTTCTTGGTTACTTAGTTACTCATCGAGGAATCGAAGCGAATCCAAAGCAGATCGACGCCCTTATCCAGATGGCTTCCCCAAAATCAAAACGTGAGTACAGAGACTGACTGGCAGGGTGGCTGCACTTAACATATTTATTTCGCGATCCACCGATAAGTGCTTACCATTCTACGACACTTTACGAAGAAACAAGAAATTCGAATGGACAGAGAAGTGCGACGAGGCTTTCCAGCAGTTGAAGAAATATCTCGCCAGTCCCCCGGTACTTGTAAAGCCAGCCGAGGGAGAGCCGCTCTTCCTATACACCGCTATCTCCACCACGGCAGTAAACGGAGTACTCATTCGCGACAAACGGGGCGAACAGAAACCAATTTTTTACGTCAGTAAGACCCTCACCGATGCAGAGACAAGATACCCGCAGATGGATTTTGCACAGCCCAAGTCAATCCGGGCGATTGGCCAAGTGGGCTATCGAGCTCAGCGAGTACGACATCGAGTATCGCGGACGAACCTGCGTAAAATCGCAAGTGCTTGCCAATTTTTTTATCGAACTTCCGGAGGAGAGCCTCGCCGAAGGATACCCGAATTCGACTTGGT
The DNA here is from genome assembly GCA_900406555.1 of Pseudoturritis turrita. Classification (NCBI taxonomy): domain Eukaryota; kingdom Viridiplantae; phylum Streptophyta; class Magnoliopsida; order Brassicales; family Brassicaceae; genus Pseudoturritis; species Pseudoturritis turrita. The sequence continues at coordinate 60,031 of OVBL01000925.1, read as the reverse complement.
AACTTCACGTTGACGGCTCATCATCCAAAAATGGTTCAGGAGTCGGGATACGTCTAACGTCACCAATGGGAGAGATACTTGAACAATCCTTCCGCCTAGGTTTTCACGCCTCCAACAACGAAGTAGAATACGAAGCCCTCATTGCCGGAATAAAGCTTTGCTCCACTTCGGCGAAGAAGGGAGAGACTTCGGCAAAGAAGGGAGAGACTTAGGCAAGCCTTGCTCCACTTAGGCAAGCCTTGACTCCACTTAGGCAAGCCTTGTCCCCACTTAGTCAAGCCTTGTCTCCACCTTGGCAAGCCTTGTCTCCGATTAGGCAAGCCTTGTCTCCGCTTAGGCAAGCTTTGGCTCACTTCGGCATGGCGACTTCGGTGAAGAAAGAAGGAGACATCGGCAAGCTTTGGCTCACTTCGGCAAAGAAGGGAGAGACTTCGGCAAAGCTTTGGCTCACTTCGGCATGGAGACTTTGGCGAAGAAAGAAGGAGACATCGGCAAGCTTTGGCTCACTTCGGCATGGAGACTTCGGCGAAGAAAGAAGGAGACATCGGCAAGCTTTGGCTCACTTCGGCATGGAGACTGCGGCAAAGAAGGGAGAGACTTCGGCAAAGCTTTGGCACACTTCGGCAAGCTTTGGCTCGCTTTGGCATGGAGGCTTCGGCGAAGAAAGAAGGAGACATCGGCAAGCTTTGGCTCACTTCGGCATGGCGACTTCAGTGAAGAAAGAAGGAGACACCGGCAAGCTTTGGCTCACTTCGACAAAGAAGGGAGAGACTTCGGCAAAGCTTTGGCTCATTTCGGCAAGCTTTGGCTCACTTCGGCATGGCAACTTTGGCGAAGAAAGAAGGAGACATCGGCAAGGTTTGGCTCACTTCGGCAAAGAAAGGAGAGACTTCGGCAAGCTTTGGCTCACTTCGGCATGGAGACTTTGGTGAAGAAAGAACGAGACATCGGCAATCTTTGGCTCCCTTCGGCATGGAGACTTTGGCAAAAAAGGGAGAGACTTCGGGAAAGCTTTGGCTCACTTCAGCAAGCTTTGGCTCGCTTCGGCATGGAGACTTCAGCGAAGAAAGAAGGAGACATCGGTAAGTATTGGCTCACTTCGGGATGGCGACTTCGGCGAAGAAAGAAGGAGACATCGGAAAGCTTTGGCTCACTTCGGCAAAGAAGAGAGAGACTTCGGCAAAGCTTTGGCTCATTTCGGCAAGCTTTGGCTCACTTCGGCATGGCGACTTCGGCGAAGAAAGAAGGAGACATCGGCAAGCTTTGGCTCACTTCGGCAAAGAAAGGAGAGACTTCGGCAAGCTTTGGCTCACTTCGGCATGGAGACTTCAGCGAAGAAAGAAGGAGACATCGGCAAGCTTTGGCTCACTTCGGCATGGAGACTTCGACAAAGAAGGGAGAGACTTCAGTAAAGCTTTGGCTCACTTCGGCATGGAGACTTCGGCAAAGAAAGAAGGAGACATCGGCAAGCTTTGGCTCACTTCGGTAAAGAAGGGAGAGACTTCGGCAAAGAAGGGAGAGACTTAGGCAAGCCTTGCTCCACTTAGGCAAGCCTTGACTCCACTTAGGCAAGCCTTGTCCCCACTTAGTCAAGCCTTGTCTCCACCTTGGCAAGCCTTGTCTCCGATTAGGCAAGCCTTGTCTCCGCTTAGGCAAGCTTTGGCTCACTTCGGCATGGCGACTTCGGTGAAGAAAGAAGGAGACATCGGCAAGCTTTGGCTCACTTCGGCAAAGAAGGGAGAGACTTCGGCAAAGCTTTGGCTCACTTCGGCATGGAGACTTTGGCGAAGAAAGAAGGAGACATCGGCAAGCTTTGGCTCACTTCGGCATGGAGACTTCGGCGAAGAAAGAAGGAGACATCAGCAAGCTTTGGCTCACTTCGGCATGGAGACTGCGGCAAAGAAGGGAGAGACTTCGGCAAAGCTTTGGCTCACTTCGGCAAGCTTTGGCTCGCTTCGGCATGGAGGCTTCGGCGAAGAAAGAAGGAGACATCGGCAAGCTTTGGCTCACTTCGGCATGGCGACTTCAGTGAAGAAAGAAGGAGACACCGGCAAGCTTTGGCTCACTTCGGCAAAGAAGGGAGAGACTTCGGCAAAGCTTTGGCTCATTTCGGCAAGCTTTGGCTCACTTCGGCATGGCAACTTTGGCGAAGAAAGAAGGAGACATCGGCAAGGTTTGGCTCACTTCGGCAAAGAAAGGAGAGACTTCGGCAAGCTTTGGCTCACTTCGGCATGGCGACTTCGGTGAAGAAAGAAGGAGACATCGGCAAGCTTTGGCTCACTTCGGCATGGAGACTTTGGTGAAGAAAGAACGAGACATCGGCAAGCTTTGGCTCCCTTCGGCATGGAGACTTCGGCAAAAAAGGGAGAGACTTCGGGAAAGCTTTGGCTCACTTCAGCAAGCTTTGGCTCGCTTCGGCATGGAGACTTCAGCGAAGAAAGAAGGAGACATCGGTAAGCTTTGGCTCACTTCGGGATGGCGACTTCGGCGAAGAAAGAAGGAGACATCGGAAAGCTTTGGCTCACTTCGGCAAAGAAGAGAGAGACTTCGGCAAAGCTTTGGCTCATTTCGGCAAGCTTTGGCTCACTTCGGCATGGCGACTTCGGCGAAGAAAGAAGGAGACATCGGCAAGCTTTGGCTCACTTCGGCAAAGAAAGGAGAGACTTCGGCAAGCTTTGGCTCACTTCGGCATGGAGACTTCAGCGAAGAAAGAAGGAGACATCGGCAAGCTTTGGCTCACTTCGGCATGGAGACTTCGACAAAGAAGGGAGAGACTTCAGTAAAGCTTTGGCTCACTTCGGCATGGAGACTTCGGCAAAGAAAGAAGGAGACATCGGCAAGCTTTGGCTCACTTCGGTAAAGAAGGGAGAGACTTCGGCAAAGCTTTGGCTCATTTCGGTAAGCTTTGGCTCACTACGGCATGGCGACTTCGGCGAAGAAAGAAGGAGACATCAGCAAGCTTTGGCTCACTTCGGCAAAGAAGGGAGAGACTTCGGCCAACATGGCCACTTTAGCGAAACTGGAAGGAGACATCGGCAAGCTTTGGCTCACTTCGGCATGGAGACTTTAGCGAAGAAAGAAGGAGACATCGGCAAGCTTTGGCTCACTTCGGCATGGCGACTTCAGTGAAGAAAGAAGGAGACACCGGCAAGCTTTGGCTCACTTCGACAAAGAAGGGAGAGACTTCGGCAAAGCTTTGGCTCATTTCGGCAAGCTTTGGCTCACTTCGGCATGGCAACTTTGGCGAAGAAAGAAGGAGACATCGGCAAGGTTTGGCTCACTTCGGCAAAGAAAGGAGAGACTTCGGCAAGCTTTGGCTCACTTCGGCATGGAGACTTTGGTGAAGAAAGAACGAGACATCGGCAATCTTTGGCTCCCTTCGGCATGGAGACTTTGGCAAAAAAGGGAGAGACTTCGGGAAAGCTTTGGCTCACTTCAGCAAGCTTTGGCTCGCTTCGGCATGGAGACTTCAGCGAAGAAAGAAGGAGACATCGGTAAGCTTTGGCTCACTTCGGGATGGCGACTTCGGCGAAGAAAGAAGGAGACATCGGAAAGCTTTGGCTCACTTCGGCAAAGAAGAGAGAGACTTCGGCAAAGCTTTGGCTCATTTCGGCAAGCTTTGGCTCACTTCGGCATGGCGACTTCGGCGAAGAAAGAAGGAGACATCGGCAAGCTTTGGCTCACTTCGGCAAAGAAAGGAGAGACTTCGGCAAGCTTTGGCTCACTTCGGCATGGAGACTTCAGCGAAGAAAGAAGGAGACATCGGCAAGCTTTGGCTCACTTCGGCATGGAGACTTCGACAAAGAAGGGAGAGACTTCAGTAAAGCTTTGGCTCACTTCGGCATGGAGACTTCGGCAAAGAAAGAAGGAGACATCGGCAAGCTTTGGCTCACTTCGGTAAAGAAGGGAGAGACTTCGGCAAAGAAGGGAGAGACTTAGGCAAGCCTTGCTCCACTTAGGCAAGCCTTGACTCCACTTAGGCAAGCCTTGTCCCCACTTAGTCAAGCCTTGTCTCCACCTTGGCAAGCCTTGTCTCCGATTAGGCAAGCCTTGTCTCCGCTTAGGCAAGCTTTGGCTCACTTCGGCATGGCGACTTCGGTGAAGAAAGAAGGAGACATCGGCAAGCTTTGGCTCACTTCGGCAAAGAAGGGAGAGACTTCGGCAAAGCTTTGGCTCACTTCGGCATGGAGACTTTGGCGAAGAAAGAAGGAGACATCGGCAAGCTTTGGCTCACTTCGGCATGGAGACTTCGGCGAAGAAAGAAGGAGACATCGGCAAGCTTTGGCTCACTTCGGCATGGAGACTGCGGCAAAGAAGGGAGAGACTTCGGCAAAGCTTTGGCTCACTTCGGCAAGCTTTGGCTCGCTTCGGCATGGAGGCTTCGGCGAAGAAAGAAGGAGACATCGGCAAGCTTTGGCTCACTTCGGCATGGCGACTTCAGTGAAGAAAGAAGGAGACACCGGCAAGCTTTGGCTCACTTCGGCAAAGAAGGGAGAGACTTCGGCAAAGCTTTGGCTCATTTCGGCAAGCTTTGGCTCACTTCGGCATGGCAACTTTGGCGAAGAAAGAAGGAGACATCGGCAAGGTTTGGCTCACTTCGGCAAAGAAAGGAGAGACTTCGGCAAGCTTTGGCTCACTTCGGCATGGCGACTTCGGTGAAGAAAGAAGGAGACATCGGCAAGCTTTGGCTCACTTCGGCATGGAGACTTTGGTGAAGAAAGAACGAGACATCGGCAAGCTTTGGCTCCCTTCGGCATGGAGACTTCGGCAAAAAAGGGAGAGACTTCGGGAAAGCTTTGGCTCACTTCAGCAAGCTTTGGCTCGCTTCGGCATGGAGACTTCAGCGAAGAAAGAAGGAGACATCGGTAAGCTTTGGCTCACTTCGGGATGGCGACTTCGGCGAAGAAAGAAGGAGACATCGGAAAGCTTTGGCTCACTTCGGCAAAGAAGAGAGAGACTTCGGCAAAGCTTTGGCTCATTTCGGCAAGCTTTGGCTCACTTCGGCATGGCGACTTCGGCGAAGAAAGAAGGAGACATCGGCAAGCTTTGGCTCACTTCGGCAAAGAAAGGAGAGACTTCGGCAAGCTTTGGCTCACTTCGGCATGGAGACTTCAGCGAAGAAAGAAGGAGACATCGGCAAGCTTTGGCTCACTTCGGCATGGAGACTTCGACAAAGAAGGGAGAGACTTCAGTAAAGCTTTGGCTCACTTCGGCAAGCTTTGGCTCACTTCGGCATGGAGACTTCGGCAAAGAAAGAAGGAGACATCGGCAAGCTTTGGCTCACTTCGGTAAAGAAGGGAGAGACTTCGGCAAAGCTTTGGCTCATTTCGGTAAGCTTTGGCTCACTACGGCATGGCGACTTCGGCGAAGAAAGAAGGAGACATCAGCAAGCTTTGGCTCACTTCGGCAAAGAAGGGAGAGACTTCGGCCAACATGGCCACTTTAGCGAAACTGGAGACTTCGGCAAAGAGGATACATCGGCAATATTTGCCACTTCGGCCACCACGGCCACATCGGCGAGATTGGCCACTTCGGCCAACACGGCCACATCGGCAATACGCAACACGCAGCTCACTTCGGCAACAATCCACTTCGGCCAGTGGAGACTTTAGCCAACGAAACTGTCTGGCCAAAGTCAGTTCCATACGAAACTGCATGGCCGAAGTCTAATCCATACGAAACTGCCTGGCCGAAGCCATACGAGACTGCCTGGCCGAAGTCATACGAAACTGCATGGCCAAAGTCATTTTCATACGAAACTGTCTGGCCGAGGTCAAAGCTGCCGAAGACGATCCTGGCCGAAGTCATTTCCATAGGGAGCTTTCCAGCCAAAGTCAATTCTATATGAAGCCAGAAGACGATGCGGCCGAAGTCATCTCTATACTAAGACAACAAGCCCATATTCTGCCTACAACGATGCAAAGGCCCACGAAGTCAAGCCGGCTTGCTAAAAATGGAAATCCCGAAGGATTAGGAAGTTTTCCTTATCTCTTTAGGATTGACCTGGCCGACTCAAATTAGTATATATATCTATGTACATCCTTTGAAAAAGGGATCCGAAAATTTACTTAGCAAAAAACCCTAGACTTTTTTGCTCTCAAACTCTCGTACGAAAGCTTTTCGACATAGCTTAATAAAAACCATCTTTGGATCTCTCCGTTCGTGGTTCATCCGCAAAAATTTCATCCCCCTTAACAAACCTCCGACAAATTCTAATTGTGTTGATTTCGACTCCCACATCAACTCCCACAGTTGCCATAGATGTGAGAAGATTGATTGAGTAGAGATTCACTTATGCAATAACTTTGTATTATCTTGAGCCTTGATGTTGAATGCTTCGTTAGTTCCTTTTGGCTTTGAGTTCTCACTTTCAAACCTCTTCTCTGGGTTTGTTCTTACTTGTTTGCTTGAGGACAAGCAAAAGGCAAGTCCGGGGAGTTGATGTGTTCATATTTTAGCACTTCTTAGCATGCATTTTCCTTGGCTTTTACACTCATTTAGATTACTTAATGCATCTTTCTCTTCATATTAGATTCCATTTAGTTTAAAATTAGTCTTAGAGTCCTATGTCCTTTATGTTGCATTTGCATTGCAGTTTGAGTCTATTTCAGGTACTATGGAGGCCTAGGATCAAGGGGAATCAATTGGAGAAGGAAGGAGAACCAATGGGAATGAAGAGGAGCCAAACACCAACTGATGTAGGCTGCATCGACCAGTCCAGCTCAGCAGGTCGATGGGACGAACACCAATTCGAGAGTTCCCCTAGTGTGTCTTGCATAAACCAGGCATGTTGACCAGGTCGGTGGGACATGTCGATGCCAGGCACATTTTCAGCATAAATTCGGGTTTGACCCCGTTTGTCCTGGGTTGGCCGGGTACATCTCTTTTCTCTATAAATACTTTTAAGCACATTAAAACCCTAAGCTTTTCTGATTTTTCTTTATCCGTTGGGCAAAAACATAACCCTTTGGATCTTAGTATTTGGATTTTAAAGCTTCAACTTTTTTATGTTTGAATAGTGGTTTTTTTTATCTTTTCTCTTAATCTTTCATTATATCTTTCACTACTCATGTTTTGATGGTTTGTTTGAGCATGAGTGAGTAGTCTTTTTAGTGGATTATGGGTGCAGTAGATTAACATGTTTGATCTTTGATGTGTGATTGGTGATGCTTAGGTCTAGATTTGCATGATTTCCATTGATTAGAGAAAACCCATAGCTAGGATTGAAGTAATTAATCAATTCTTAGATCAAGGTCTTTTCATGCTCGAAAGCTGTTTGTGACAATGTCTAGGCCAACTTTAAATTATGATTTTCATATCCTAGCCAATTAACACTTGATGTTTAGGGTGATTAGTAGACTTTTATGGGCATATGCGGTTAATTATCTCTTCTCACCTCAATAGGGACCGAAAGGATTCTCATTTTGGGTGATTAGTAGAATGGCTTAGTACTATGTGAAAATGAGCTAATCTATATCATAGGATCCGTCTTGTAAATGGTTATTTATATGGTCTTGTATCACTAGTCATTGGTTAAATAATCTTAATCCATGATATTGACCATATACTTGTGGTTTGCACTTAAGGTTTAAAGTTAGGTTGAAGTTGCGTTTAGAGTTTGTTTGAATTCGAAATTGCACCACTTCACACCTCCATCATCAATCCTAAAAGGAAAAACGAAACATGAAAGCTATATGAATTTTTTTGGTTTTTCAAAATTTTAGATATTTTGGCTTTTTCAAATGCAAAATTTAATCAACAATGCAAGACTCAAGAGAAACAAAACAAAACAACTAAGATGACATTAGAAACGGCTCCCCCCGACTTACTTCTCACTGTCTTGGTGAGAGAGCAAAACCAAAGAGAAGAACAAGAACACAATAAATGCGAAGATGAGAAATAAAAAGCTAATGGTATATACAATGGAAGGTGTGGTACCTTGGAACTAGAAGTGATCGGAGTGGTGACTAATTCTTGTTGAAGTGCTCATGGTTGTGTGTTCTTAGTGGTTGTGCCTAAAGAATTTCTGATGCATTCATATTTTAGCATCCTTATAGCACATTTTCCTTAGCTTTTGTAGCCATCAGATTTGCATTTTTCATCTTTCTCCTCATTTTAGGTTCCATATAGCATAGGTTGTGTCTTAGAGTTTTAGGTTCCATTATTTGCATATGCATAGCATTTTGAGTCTACTTCGAGTACAATGGATGCCTAGGAATGAGTGGAACCAAGTCGAGTTGGATGAGCATCAAGAGGAGTGAAGAAACACAAGAAATGGGACAGTGTCATCCTGAATGACCCAGCATGTTGCCTGGATCGATCAGATGGGTTAATAAGATGAAAACATGCCCTATTGGATCAAATCTTGGCTGGATTGACCCAACCTGCTACCTGGATCAACCAACTGGGTCGATCAGATGAACACAGGACCAAATGGATCAGACGTTCCCTAGATCGACTAGCATGTTGCCTCGATCGATCAAGTGGGTCGATGAGACTGACAGATGGAACATTTTGGCTTGGAAAAACGCCAATCGGATCAACCCAGTGGTTAGACTGGTCGATCTCCCAGACCGTTCAGACGGAGGCTTTCTGCACAAACCCGGGTTTGACCCGGTTTGTCCGGGTTGACCCGGGTACATTTTAATATGTCTATATATAGTTTTAGAAACATAAAAAACCTAAGTTTTTATCTACTCTTTTATCGTTTGTGCTAAAGAAGAAACCTTTGGGTTCTTTGAATGTTTTGAGGATAAAGTCTTCATCTTTTATGCTTAATTAGTGAAGTTTTCTTAATCACTTTTCTTAATCTTTTTATTATGTTTTTTTTTTTACTTATGCTTTTGTTGTTTTCATGATCATAAGTGAGTAGTTCCTCTAGTGGACTATGGGTGGAGTAGATTAGGATGTTTAATGTATGGTTAGTGATGCTTAGATCTAGATTAGTATGATTTCCCATGATTTAGAGAGTCCATCTAGGATTGAAGTAATTAATCAAAACCTAGATCAAGGTCTTTTCATGCCCGGAAGGAGTTTGTGAAAATGTCTAGGAGACTCTAAATCATGCTTTTCTCATCCTAGCCAATGGACACTTGATGTTTAAGGTGATTCGTAGAATTATATGGACTTATGCATTAATGATCTCTAATCCTTAGCAATAGGAATCGCAAGATTGGTCATTTTGAGTGGATTAGTATAATGATTAATATCATGGAAATGGACTAGTCTAGCTATAAGATCCATGTCTTGGAAATGGTTTGTTATATGATTTATCATCATTAGTCAGAGGTTAAACATCCCTAGTCTATGATCTCTACCCAAAGTCCATGCCTTTATCTTTCTTGATCATCTTTGCTTGCTTTTGTTGACTTTTTTAAATCACTTTTAAATTGCTTTCTTTAAGTTTGGATTGTTTATGCATGCTTTCTTTTATGGTTCTTGTTCTTGTTTAGCTACTTTTATTAATTATTGAATCGTTGCTTAGGTTGATAGAATCGGTTACAAAACACAAACTTTGAATTGGCTTAGCTTCATTAGTATCTTGTATTCCTATTGTTGTAAAACATACTCCTTGTGAAAGAATGACCTCTAAGTATTACAATGACATTGCCACGCACTTGTGGTTTATTGCTTAGAGTTTAAAGCTTTAGTAGGCATTGTAGTTTGAGTATTCGAACTTGCAATAATCTACGCATCATGTTTTGGCGCCGTTGTCGGGGAGTATTATATTAGGCATTAGGATTTGAATTCTTTGGAGTCTAAGTTCATATTTTTATATTTCAGTATTTGATCGTTCTTGTATTTCTTTCTCTTGTGTATGTGTAGGATCACAAGAAGCAAAGGTACACCAAGTGATATTGATCCTAGGATTGACATCAATCGGTTTGAGAGGCAAGTAAGAGAAGCAAGAAGCGAAAGCGAGCGGTTAGATCAATTAAGGCGTTTAGACATGAAAGAAAACCATGCTAACCAAGGTGGTAAAAACCACCAAGAAAGAGAAGCACATGGAGTTGGATTAGGGAACCAACCTAGAGCTTTAATTCACCCTCCTAGGGAAGAAAGAAGAATTGGTGCGTTTGGTGAACCCCTCACTAATGGGACTAGGATGGACATTCGACCACCTCCATGCGCTAATAATAATTAGTAGAAAAAGTCTAGCCTCATCAACATGGTGCAAAATAATATATTCTTTAGATTGCCTATGGAACATCCAATAGAGAACTTAGATAACTTCGATCGTTTATATGGAACCGTGAAGAAGAACAGGGTTTCAGAAGATGTAATCAAGCTTACCATCTTCCTATTCTTTCTAGGCGACAAAGCCTCCCAATAGGACAAGAGTGTGGTAACATCCTCTATCACCACGTCGGCAATGTGATATTTCTCCTCTATTCCCCGGTGGAATATTCCCAACAATGCTTCCTTGGACAAGCCATGGTGAGGACATGAGCGTGTATGGCCTTTTAATATTTCCCAAGCCTCATACAAAGTCTCGGTTGGTCCTTATTGAAAGCTTGTGATATCGTTCCTTATCTTCGCGGTTTGTTGGTCGGAGAAGAACTTAGCTCAAAGTAACCAATGTTACAACAAAGAATATGATCAAACGGTTAGAGAACCAAAGGGAGAGGATCCAAGGATCAAGGAATTAAGTGACAAGCTTGACAGACTTCTTTTAGCTAACAAGAAGCAAGTGCACTTTGTTGGTGATTTTGATGGAAACATTGAGTTGGTTTGTGGAGCTACCCAAGATGGACAAGAGGAGATAAACTATGTGCAAGGTCAAGGATATTATCAAAAGGGTTTCAATCCAACTATAGGAGACACCCAAATTTGTCTTATAGGAGCACAAATGTGGAGAATCCTCAAGACCAAGTCTATCCTCCAAAGCCACAATGGTTCATCACACAACAACAAGGTCAAGGATTTGCCCCTCAACAACAACAACATGGTTTCATTCCTAAGCAATAATACACCTTTCCAAACCATGTTGCTACAAACTTTCAAGGCCATGCTGGCACTTTTTCAACCCACACCACAAGAGCAAGAAATCAAGTCTTTGGTACAAAGATTGTTGGATAGGCAAATCAAGAGCAATGCGGACAAAGGGAAGAAATTCCTAGAGATCAACAATAAGATTGATGGAATGTACAAGAGTTTGATGGCAAGATCATAAGCTTGGCTTCCCATGTGAAGACCATTGACCTACAACTAGCTCAAGTTGCCTCTAGGTCAAAGGCTCCAAGCGGTACCCTACCGGGTAAATCCAAATCTAACCCCAAGTCTTTTTGCAATGTTGTAATTTTTGATGAAGAAAAACAATGGGAAGCTCACCATGGGCCAATGACAAGGCAAGAGTATGAAGAGGATGAGCTCTAGTTAGAGGAGTTGTCTAAGCTTCTTGAAGCTCCCTATGTTAAAGGCTTTGTTATGAGATACGAAGTGCCCAAAGAGAGTGCACCTAAGAAGAATAAAATTGATGAGGTTCCCTTTTATTAATCTCTTCCAACCACCACTTCCATTCCCACGCTCGGCGTTCTCCAAGACACTCAAGAGGATCCTCACAAGGTTCAAGAATGATATGGAGGGTAATGGAGTGAAGTTGCCCAAAATTGATGACTTTGCTCAAATCCCACTTCAAACAAAATTTATAAAGGATGTTTTGGCCAACCAAGGGAAGGTAATGGATGTTATGAAGAAATATGAAGCAATGTATGGGGAGAAACAAGAGCACGTGCTCCTCACAAAGAAGAAAAATCCGAGTACATTCTCCATTCGATGCTCACTTGGAGATTTGGATTTAAAAGATACCTTGTGTGACTCCGGTTCAAGCGTCAATGTAATCTCTTATGAGATGGTTAAAGCTCTCAAGGTGAAGGAACTCAAAGAAAACACTTGCTCATTGACCTTTGCGGATGCAACTTCGAAGTGTCTCTTAGGAGTTCTTGCGGATTATCCATTAAAGATTGGGGATTGCATTGTTCATACGGATTCCATGGTGATGGAGATGGATCCATCAAGAGAGCTACCTCTAATCCTTGGTACTCCTTTCTTAGCAACTACGGGTACAAGCATGGATTTTCACAACATGAAAGCCATACTCCACAATGTGGACTCCTATGTTTCATACCCTATCTCCTCGTCCCCTACCAGCGTATGTGGTATCATCTTTAGTGAAGAAGAAGTCGGCCAATTGATGAGTATTGACAATGATGGGTCCACACAAGTTAAGAAAAAGCTCTCAATGTTGAGTGTGACGAGGATGGTGTGGAATCTTTTGATAGAGATGGTATCGGTTTGCTCTTCAAAGAGAACAAAGAAGTGGTGTCAAAGGCTAAGGCACCCATTGCCTTCAAGAAAGAACCAAGTGAGAAGAATAAAACCACTATAACTCTACACCATATCAAGATGATTGAATGCGCACTTGAGTGCAAGGCTAGGTGTAAGGGCGGTTTGAAGCCATTCTCTAAGGCCAAGATAATTCTCACTCCCAGTTTGGACAAGGAAAAAGTTGAGATGGCTAAGAAGGCCATGAAGGAGACTTTCAACGTTGAATTGATGGATTGGGGACCGAGCACCAAGGATGGTTCCCACACTTCACCCGCCTAGAATTTTCCTAAAACGTCAAGCTTAGAGACGTTAAACAAGCGTACTTGGGAGGCCATCCCATGGTATCCTTTGTACATATTTTTCTTATATTTTAACAACTTTTATTAGTATATTTGAGTGCCTTTGAGTGTAGGAAACAAGAGGAACAAAGATGGATGGTTTAGAAGTCAAACAAGGCAAGATAAGGCAAAATGTAGGTTTGAATGACCCATCATGTTGCCTGGATCGATCAGCCAGGCCAATCAGAATGACAGAGGGCCGAAATAAGCCTTCTCTAAAACACTACCTGGATCAGTCAAGACAATTTCCTGGGTCGATCAGCTGGGTCGATCAGACTTACACAGGGGAAGAAAAACGTCCATCTGATCGACCCACCATGCTGTCTGGATCGATCAGTTGGGTCAATCAGACTACACAGGGGAAGAAAAATGTCCATCGATCGACCAGCTTGCTGCCTAAATCGATCAGCTGGGCCGATCAACCTTACACAAAGGCAGCATTTCCCAAGGAACCATCACCAAGACCACCAAACAATGGTTTATTCAAGAATGGGACAACAATCTTCTCAATGGAATTATGTGTTTGAGGAGAGGACGGATGGGGGATATAGGTCTTTGAATGAGTTGGATCGAGCCATCTTCCATCCCACACGCTGTGCTTGCCGAGACATTACGTTCGAAATGGGGATCTGAGACCAAGTGGATGACCTCTTTGGAAAGATGCATTTGGGAAACCTCGCCCATATGGATTACTTAACTAATCTCGAGCCAACCAAGCATTTATTAGCCACGGTACAATTCATCAAAGATGGGAAAGATGGATATGGACGAATCCATTGCATGGTTGGTCCAAACAACTACTCTATTGCCTTCCCCAACTTTTGTTAAGTGTATGGCTTTTCGGGTTCCACTTTTGGTCCAACACAAGAGTTCCATGAAGAGTCTACCGTGTGGAGAAACATAGCAATGGATGGAGCTTATTCACAAAGATCATCTCGGATTTCCAAGGTGTGAAACCCGACCGTTAGCTATGTTCTCCGCCTTTTGGGAAACACGATATATGCTCGCCATAGGCCAGGTGTTACAACATCCAATGAACTACGGATGTTGTATTGTGATATCTAGTATTGGCTACACAACTACCATGGATGCTTAATTGAATATGATCTCGAGTTCTATCTCGACGCCGCATCGATGTTCCTAATCAATATCTTGCAAATTCCCTTTAACATCTCTTCCGAGGATGATCCAAAGATCTATATTGGTGGAATGCTCACCCACTCTTCCAACGGGTTGGAGTGAAACTCGAATTATACCCGGCTCTACAAGAGAGGCCGAAGATGGACTTCGACTACTTGGTGCTAATGCACACCTTAGCGGCGTGCTTCCCTAACAAGACCCTCGCTTACCGGTTCACGGATGAGGATGAATCTGTCCTATGTTGTTTCTTGCCACAACCAAGATATTGCAACACAAGTTGTTTCGAAGACCACAAGTTTTCAATACCAAGAAGGTTCATATTCGATCTCACTCCACCTCAAGACTACCACTCCACACACTACTAGCTCAAAGGTAATTCCTATCGTTGTAAATACCATTCATTTTTAAATTTTTGTTCTTGCGTTTAGTTTTATATCTTCTTCATTCTTCAAAAGTCCCGCGGGGGGGATAGTTTGCTAATGCCACTTTGAGTTTGTTTTGTTTTTCTTTAGCATATTTGAGTCTCATGCGTTGTATTGGTACATGATAAAACCACAAAAACAATAAAATTTTGAAAATTTTCGAAAAACACAAAAAAGATTTCTCATTTAATTGCATCTCATACAGTTGTATGATCATTCTAAGTTTCATTGTACATATGAGACAATGATGAAATTTTCTTGTAAAGGTTTTTGACTTACCATTCAATGTGATCCCCTTGATAATGTGTTTTATTACTTAAGTGAATTGTAGAAAATCTCTCTTCTTTGCATCTTGATCCTCTTCCCTCGAAACTCTTGGTTTTGTTGATGTTTGCTAAACTTGAAACCAATTCTATGTTATTTGACTTTAATTGGATTTTAAATTCTTGCTTAGGGTCTTGATATGCATGTTCATGGTTTTCAAAGACACATTTGGGTTTTCTTATCCATTTTTCCCACTCTATGTTAACCCTCATTTTAGGTTGCATATAGCATAGATTGTGTCTTAGAGTCCTAGGTTCCATTATTTGTATATGCATACCATTTTGAGTCTATTTCAGGTACAATAGATTCCTAGGAATGAGTGGAATCAAGTGGAGTTGGATGAGCATCAAAAGGAGTGACGAAACACAAGAAATGGGACATTGTCATCCTGAACAACCCAGCATGTTGCCTGGATCGATCAGCTGGGTTGATCAGATGAACAAAGGGCCAATTGGATATAATGTTGGCTGGATCGACCCAGCCTGCTACCTGGATCGACCAGCTTGGTCGATCAGATGAACAAACGACCAGATGGATCATACGTTGCCTGGATAGACCAGCATGCTGCCTGGATCGATCAAGTGGGTCAATCAGACTGACACAGGAAACAATTTGGCTTGGAAAAACATCAATCTGATATACCCAAGTGGTTAGACTGGTCGATCTCCCAGACCGTTCAGACGAACGTTTTTTGCAGAAATCCGGGTTTGACCCGGTTTGTCCCTGGTTGACCCGGGTACACTTTAATATGCCCATATATAGTTTTAAAGACATAAAAATACTAAGCTTTTATCTACTCTTTTATCCTTTGTGCTAAAGAAGAAATCATTGGGTTCTTTGAATGTTTTGAGGATAAAGTTTTCATCTTTTATGCTTCATTAGTGAAGTTTTCTTAATCTCTTTTCTTAATCTTTTCATTATTTCTTTCTTTACTTATGCTGTTTTTGTTTTCATGATCATGAGTGAGTAGTTCCTCTAGTGGACTATTGCTGGAGTAGATTATGATGTTTAATGTATGGTTAATGATGCTTAGGTCTATACTATTATGATTTCCCATGATTTAGAGATAGCCCATAGCTAGGATTTAAGTAATTAATCAAAACCTATATCAACGTCTTTTCATGCCCGTAAGGTATTTGTGAAAATGTCTAGGAGACTCTAAATCATATTTTTCACATCTTAGCCAATTGACACTTGCTGTTTAAGGTGATTAGTA
The DNA here is from genome assembly GCA_900406555.1 of Pseudoturritis turrita. Lineage (NCBI taxonomy): Eukaryota > Viridiplantae > Streptophyta > Magnoliopsida > Brassicales > Brassicaceae > Pseudoturritis > Pseudoturritis turrita. The sequence goes on along the minus strand of OVBL01000925.1, from coordinate 44,264 downwards.
GACTTATATGGATTTATGCATTAATGATCTCTAATCCATATCAATAGGAATCAAAAGATTTATCATTTTCAGTGGATTGGTATAATGGATTAGTATTATGGAAGTGGACCAATCTAGCTATAGGATCCATGTCTTGAAAATTGTTTGTTATATGATTTAGCATCATTAAATATCCATAGTCTATGATCTCTACCCAAATTCCATGTCTTTATCTTTCTTGATTATCTTTGCTCGCTTTTGTTAACTTTATATTGCTTTCTTTAAGTTTGGATTGTTTATACATGCTTTTTTTTTGTCATCAGAATAATAAACTAATTTACCATGGTTTGGTTATGCATGCTTTCTTTTATGGTTCTTGTTCTTGTTTAGCTACTTTTATTGCTTATTTAATCATTTCTTAGGTTGATAGAATCGGTTACAAAACACAAACTTTGAATTGGCTTAGCGCACTAGTGTGTTGTATTCCTATTGTTCTAAAACATACTCCTTATGGAAGAATGACCTCTAAGTATTACAAGACATTGCCATGCACTTGTTATTGCTTAGAGTTTAAAGCTTTAGTAGGCATTGTAGTTTGAGCATTCGAACTTGCAATAATCTACGCATTTGTTTTCCCAAATGGGAACAAGGCATACTTGAAAACAAAATGCTATCCATCAATCTTAACAAGTGGAAATTTAAAGAGCACAAATGGACAGAGACATCATACATCAACCAAAGAGTTTAGACAAACATGCAAGTGAGATCATGAGAACACAATTCAAGGTTTCTCCCATTTCATCAAAATAACCATTTCACTTAAAATCCAAAACATGCAAATTTGAGAGTTCCTCGATAATTTAATAACAAATGATAATCAAGCATGCTTAGTGGTAATATTTGAATTACAAAGCTCTAAACTTTTTTCATTTTCCCTAAATTTTCAAAATTTCAATCAATTTTCGTCACTATTCACACTAAGAACCCTAAGAGGCAAAATTTTCAAAAATTATCCATGAATTCATCAAAAAATCTCAAGAAACCAACAACCCAAGACATATATACCTTATCCAAAGCATTAGCAAGCAATTTCAATCTAACAGCTACATGAATTCTAAGATTGAGCTCTAACCTTGCATTTCAGTGGAGGAGATGGGTTCAGAGAGAGAGAGCATAACTTGTGCTTGGAAAATGATGAAGTTGTGAATGGTAAAACAGAGTGTGATTTTTGAAATTCTCTTTGAAAAATAATGGTTGTGTGTGCAAATGAGAAATGATAGAGCTTTAGAGGCAAACGAGAGCTTTTTGTTGCAAAAACATTTGAAAAGTGAGGGAGGTGGAGAATGAATTCGTGGTCTAAGAGATGAAAATAGTTTTATCTTGTCTCAAATTAAGCTTAGAAATCAAATTTAAATCAAAATAAACCGGTTTGGACTAAATAAAACCGAGTCAAACCATGAAAAGACAAGAAAACTTATCTTCTAGAAGTGCATGCTGGATTGACCAGGAAGATCGACCAGGTGGGGCATCTTGGTCGATTCAGTGAACACTTTTTCCTCTCTGAAGCAAGATGGATCAATCAGCCAGATCGACCAATCCACAACCTTGGTCGATACAGGCAACACCGGGGCCAAATTTGATGTTTTTGCTCTGGTGCACTTGGGATCGACCAGGGAGAGCGAACAATTTAGTGATCTTGGTCAATTTCAGCTGTTTCCAGCCTTAACTTGCCTTGTTTGCCTCCTAAACCATCCATGAAGGTCCATCTTGCTTCCTTTGATCAAAGGCACATAAATACACATATAAAGTAAATAAACGATAAAAAGAATATGTACAACGGATACCATGCGAGTGCCTCCCAAGCGCGCTTGTTTTACTCTCTAGCTTGACATTTTCGAGGTGATTTAGGCGGATGGAGGATGGAGGATGAGAACCATCGTTAAAGCCTGGTCCCTAATCAGTTAGTTCAACCTTGAAAGTCTCCATCATGGCTCTCTTGACCATCTACGTGTCTTCCTTTTTCACCAGGAGTGAGAATTATCTTTGCCTTTGAGAAGGGCTTCAAACCTTCTTTGCACTTTGCCTTGCATTCAAGGGCTCCGTCAACCGACTTAATGGGATGCAAAGTGAGATTGGCCTTCTTTTTCTCCTTTGGTACTTCCTTTAGACCACTACGTGTCTTGACCTTGGTCACCATTCCTTCATGCTCCTTGAAAAGCAATTTCAAGCATTTTCCATCAAAGGCTTATTGACCATTTTTGGCACAACCAGTACCAAAGGTTTCTTTATCAACTTGAGTGGACTCATCCTTAGCCTCAATACTCATCAAATGGCCTAACTCACTTTCGCATGAGATTGTACCACACAATCTTGTAGGGGCGGGGGAAATGGGGTAGGAAACATTAGCATCCACATTATAGAGAATTGCCTTTTTGTTGTGGAAGTACATGCTTGTACTCGCGGTTGCCAAAAATGGTGTGCGAAGTATGAAGGGTAACTTCTTGGATGGATCCATTTCCATCACCATGAAATCTGTTGGAATAACACAATTCCCAACCTTCAGTGGATAGTTTTCAAGCACTATGATAGAGAAATAAGTTTGATGCTCAAACTGAAGATGGCTACTTAGTTTTAATCTTTAAGCATAAACCACAAGTGCATGGCAATGTCATTGTAATACTTAGAGGTCATCCTTCTACAAGGAGTATGATTAAGACAATAAGAATGCAAGAGACTAATGAAACTAAGTGATTCATGTGGTTGTGTTTTGAGTAACCAATCTAACAACATAATGAAATGATGCAAACAAACAAGTAAAGAACTAAGAAAGATTAAGAAACTCAAATGAAAGCAATCATAAGCAAACCAAATTTAAAACAAAGAAATAAAGATGTAATATAAAAAGTCAAACCAAAAGTCAACACAATTAAGCTAAATAAGACTGATTCAAATAAATAAAGAAGAAATAGTCCAAAATAGTACCTTTTCTGACTTTAATGTCAAACGGCGTACACTCGTAGGGAAAATTGTAGAACTAGTACACTTTTTTTGGAAATACCAGCGCTACCCCTTAAGACCAGCAGAGTTAACGCGGACCGGTGGCACACTGTCTGCATGTTGACATTGGCAACGCAAGTAAATGTAGACTACGCAGAGTACAAGTAGAGAGAGAAAAGAGTATGCGCAGTCTCTGCTTTTACTCGCAGAAGAAAAAACAAAGCGTTCTCAGTCTCTGCCGTTGGAAGCAGAGTATACGCAAACACTGTTTATATTCTACTTGTATTATGCAAAAATTTGGTATACACTGCTGTGCTTTTTTACAGTTAGGGTTTCGCAGACCAAACCACCTAACGGTAGACCAAAGCCAGACTGGTATCAGACTTTAGGATAATTCATTACAAAAAGAGCTGAACATTGATTCCTTCCAATTAGCTTTGCACTTATTTTTCTTCATAATAAAACATAAACTCCCGAAAAAAAAAAACAAACAAACATAAACTCATAAACAGTTTTATTAGAAGTGATCAGAGTTGTAATCTTGAAAGGGTGGAAGAAACAACACAAAGGCGTCTCGTCCTCATCCATGAAGCGCTATGCGAGCGTGTTGTTAGGGAAACGGGCCGAAAGTGAGTGAGTATTGGTTAGGCCCAACCATGAAGTAGGCATATCCCTGTCCATTCGCTTCATCCTCAATGAATTTCACCGTGGCAAGGAAATGCATGGTTGGCGCGGGGTAGGTCAAGTAGTCCATATATCCTCCAACTCCTTCAAGTGCTTGAACCCTTCTTGTGTCCACTCCTCAAAATCGCAGGTGCCTTGAAAAGAATGGTGACTGATTCTTGTTGAAGTGCTCGTGGTTGTGAAATAATCCCTAATTTTAGTTATGTTCTAAAATAATTTTGAAAATACTAGAGCTACCCCTTAAGGTCACCAACGGCAGAAGACAATCACCAGTAGTGCATTAACCGGTATAAGCCGAAACCAGAAAACTCGAGAAACTCGGTGAAAACCGAGTGGGTAGGGTATAAAAACCGAGTGGGTAGGGTTTTGCAGACTGACTGAATATCACCAACGGCAGACCGAATGCATATCGCAATCGGAGAATTCGTTTGTAGAGAGTTTTTGTTGATGTATATTTGTATATACTTCCACTTCCTTTATACATTATTTCATTAATTTCTAACTGTTGTCAAAGTACAACTTATGTTAAAAAGAAAAACTCAACAGTGAAAACCGAGTGGTTAGGGTATAGCAGACTGAATGAATGTCACCAACGGCAGACCGAATGCAGATTCATATAGGATTTGTAGTGATTTTTTGTTGTTGTATGTTTGTATATACTTCCACTACCTTTATACATTACTTCTTACTGGTTTCAAAGTAAAACTTATGTTAAAAAGAACAACTCAGACAAAAAAAATTGTTATCATATGTTTCTTCGTGTATCTTTGTTCAACACGACACTATGTGAAACATTTCCTTGGTATTTACCATGGTTATCGAGTTTTCTTCCATTCTGTGTTTTCAATGTAAATAAGCTTTTAAACACTTAGATTGAAGATCACTTTGGAGTTATGACGGCTAAACAAATGTTAATCGAAGTTTTTGAAGAGTTTTGAGTGGTTTAGGGTTTCGCAAACTGTATGTCGATGTAGCGCAGCGTTTTTGAAGAGTTTCAACTAAAAGAAAAAGGCTGCGCTGACTTAACTGTACGACAAAAGGGGGCGCCGTCTTAATTAGGTAATATTAGTTTAAAAATATTTCCACAATATATATTCGGGCCTCAAAGCAGTTGTTTCAGGCCCATGAAGCCCATAAATCTTGGAAAACACAACATTGACTCTTCTTCTACTTCCCCTCGGCAACCCTAGAGTAGAGGAGCGTATCTTCAATTTTGTCGATCTCTTTCTTCATTTTCTTCATTTTCTTCATTTCTCCGATCTCTTCATTTTTCCGATATTTCTCCTTCGAATATATCATGTATATGAATGATTACGAGATGGATTTTCCTGCCATTATTTTTTCCAAAGGAAACGAGCTAGATCCAAATACCAGAATAAACTACAGTTCGAAGTTCAATCATCTTTCACTGGTGGAAGGTGTAGTGGGTGAGGAAGTGTGGGATTATGTCCGCAAGTCACAGCTAGGAGTTATTTGTAAGTTTGAGAAGTTGGGTTTCAGATGGAGTGCGAAATTAGTGCATCACCATCTTATTTGCAAATAATTGGAGTGTGCAAGCCCATTTGAGTTGTGGTTTTTGATCGCGGGGCAGCCAGCACGGTTCTCGCTCTTCGAGTTTGAAGAGATCACAGGTCTTAACTGTAATGAAATTACGCAGTTGGATGGGTTGGTATCTTCTGAAGCTAATCACCAAACCTAGAATCGCTTTCGGGGTCTTCTCAAAATACGCCGTCCTAGCCCTTGTATTGAGGAAATAGTGAAATTGTGTATGAAGCATGGTGGAGATATAAGCAAATCTTGGTCCAGGGAAGATAAAATTAGGCTTAGTTACCTAGCTATTCTGTCTAACGGTCTGTTGGGTGTTGATCGGCGTACAGAAATTCCCCTTAACCTAGCTAGGTTGGTGATAGATTTGGCAACTTTCGAAGGGTATCCCTGGGGGAGGGTTGCTTACAAAGATCTTGTTGAGCAGGTTAAGTTAGTAACTAAAGAGAAGATATGGCAAGACTCTTATGTTTTGAAGGGGTTCGTGCAAGTTCTACAGGTCTGGGCGTATGCTTATGTGCCCAAAGTGGGAGAAAATTTGGGAACACATATAGCTTTTGAAGGTACACATCTGCTAAGATACAAGGGAAAAGTTGGCAGACCCGATATGGAGAAGATCTTCTCGAGTGAAGAGGTATGTATATCTTTGGCATAGTTTGTAAAAATGTAGAGTTTTGGCAGAGTAAGCCACAGTGGCAGCGTCTGCAAAAAGACTCTGCCACAAGTTTACATATTCCCATCGCTAGAATTCTGGCAGAGTTACGCTGACTTCTGGCTGACATTTATGTAACCATATGTTGTTTTGTATGTGATTGTAACTACTATGTGTGAGAGATCCCGGGCAGAAATCTATCCACGTTGGAAAGGTAACGACGTAATAGATGTCAAGCTTGATAATCGCATCAAATACATTCTCTCTGGCCAGCCGTTGTCGGACATCAAATGGAGGGTCTCAAAAGCGCCGCAAGTCCCAGAAAACCGTACTGGAAAAAAAAGGAAAGTAGATAATGAAGGAAAGAGAGGAAAAGGAAAAAAGAGGAAGGGAATTGAAGAGCGAGATGGGGAAAAGAGGAAGAGGAAGCGGAAGGGAATTGAAGAAGAAGAAGAAGAAGAAGAAGAAGGGAATTGACGGACGGTATGTCATGAAACCGAAGTTCTCTGTACCTAAATTCCCATCTACTGGTTCAACAGATTTCGTCGACATCATTGAATTTGTCCTGGATAAACAGCAGACCAAGTTTGACGCAGTTGTAGCTAGAATTGAAAACGCCAGACTTGAGCAGCAACGAGTAAATTTGGAACAGCAACTAACCAGCATGGAACAGCATACTGTTTTGGGTGAAACCTTAAACAAGTTGGCACAGGTCATTGAAAAGCTGATGGAGAGGATGACTTGTTTCGAGCAAGATACTCGCTTCTCTAACAACAAACTAAAACCTGACAATCGCATGGTATGTCCAACTCAACAATTGTTGAAATAAAAGCACTGGCATGATATGCGATATCATGCTCTATCAGATGTGGTAAAACAATAGAGGGGCAAGGCATACTCTGCTTGCCTAGGTTGTATCATTCATTTATGTGAGACATGTAATTGTTACGGCAGACTAATAATGGCATTCAATTCTATTCATCATTGGCATCCCTTAATATCATATACGGCAGAGTATGCCCTTAAGGTGTAAGAGGTTGAAGCTGAGTTCATGTAAGAGTCATTACTTTGAAATTTTGCAGAATGACGAAGAAGAGACGACGGTGGATAACAAAGGAGATGGCAAAGACAACGAAGGAGAAGGAATCAAGGTTGTTGCCTCTGGCTCCTTTTCAAATGAGAAAGTAAGAGATGGCAAAGAAAAAGTAACTGATAATGGCATCGAGGCAGAGGATGCCAAACAAGAACAAGTAGGAGATGATGCAAAAATAGATTGCAGTGAAAAGGCAGATGGCATCGAGGCAAAGGATGCCAAACAAGAACATCTTCAAGATATGTTCTATGGGGAAAAAATATACAAATGTGAAAAGGCAGAGGATGCCAAAGAAGAACATCTTCAAGATGATGGTAGAGTTGGAGATGTTGAAAAAATTGATGGGAGTGAAAAGGCAGGGGATGCTAAAGAAGAACATCTTCCAGATGATGGTAGAGTTGGAGATGTTGAAAAAAGTGATGGGAGTGAAAAGGTAGCGGATGCCAAAGAAGAACATCTTCAAGATGATGGTAGAGTTGGAGATGTTGAAAAAAGTGATGGGAGTGAAAAGGCAGAGGATGCCAAAGAAGAACATCTTCAAGATGATGGTAGAGTTGGAGATGTTGAAAAAAGTGATGGGAGTGAAAAGGCAGAGGATGCCAAAGAAGAACATCTTCAAGATGATGGTAGAGTTGGAGATGTTGAAAAAAGTGATGGGAGTGAAAAGGCAGAGGATGCCAAAGAAGAACATCTTCAAGATGATGGTAGAGTTGGAGATGTTGAAAAAAGTGATGGGAGTGAAAAGGCAAGATGATGGTAGAGTTCAAGATCGACTGCGCTTCCTGTTGTACCTAGCAACAACGCAAAACCAGTGGCCCAGAAATCTGCTTACGAAATTGTATTTGGAGATTTTGACAAAACAATGGTGGACAAGATGAACGTATTCAGAGCCGATGAGTAAGTACAAACAGCATATAAGATTGTCTATTTTATCTTGCAGTCTAACTTGAATGTTGATTTTCTTCGACAGAACAAATATTTATCCATTTGGAGGGAAAACAACGGCCCGTGAATTCTCCAACTTACTTTTGAAGCCTAGGGAATGGTTACACGATATGGTAAGTACATTCTTCCTCGTCAACAGTGGATCTGGCAAAAGTGTTTATTTCATGTTTAGCTGGCAGAACGTTGTTGTTGTGTGTCTAGTAGACTCTGCTTTGGTGCCTAACATTTGTCCTTCTTTTATTATCAGCACCTTGACGCAGCACTGAACTTGTATAGACTAAGGCTAAAGAGAAATCCTAGTTCTTTCAAGAGTCCGCGGATTGCTATATTGGATGCAGCATTTCAAATGCTTTGGAAGAATCGGTACAAGGACTGGCGTAAGCTTGAAAGATGGCCTGGTGGTACTTACGAGAATGTACACGGTATTTTTCCAGCTTATGCCGCAACAAATTTGGCCTGGGGCAAAGACGTTGATACGTTATACTTTGTTCTACACGTGAGCTCGAATCATTGGGTTGGGACGGTCATATCATTGGTTGACCGGGTTGTCTACATATATGATTCCTTAAATACTCCAGAATCAGATATTGTGGCAGCGGCGAGGGCTTTTGCTGAAATGGTTCCTGCCGCAATTCATATGTTCTTTCCTCAAGACTACGATCAAGCAGCTTTTACAATCACAATTGTAAAAGACGTTCCCAAAATGCGTCCACAAGTAGGTGATTGTGGAGTATACGCACTCAAATACATTGAGTGTCACATGTTAGGATTGCCGCTATCAGCAAGAGAACTGTGTAACGCCAAAATGATGACCTGGAGGACGAAGCTCGCTGCGGAGGTGTTGGATGAGACATCTTCGTATACCAATCAACACATGTGCGATGAGTCAATTATTGCAAGTATCTACGATCCCTACGACATTCAAATTTAATTGCATGGTTAGTAAATATATGTATATAGTAAATAGGAAGATTTGTTCTAGTAAATATTACATTAACCAAACTCTGCGGCGTACAAACAGAATTTAAGTTTTCCTTCCTTAGTAGAAGAGAACTTATTCTGCTTATTCTTCGTTTACACGCATCATCATAAACTACGCTGATAGATTGTAAACCGAGAATACGCAGCACCTGCTCATACTCTGCATCTGCTTTGCTTACACTCAGCATAAACATGGGCAGAATAAGACTCTCTTCTACTAAGGATGAAAAACATAAACTCTGCGGCGTACTCTGCGGCGTACAAGCAGAATTTAAGTTTTTCCTTCCTTAGTAGAAGAGAACTTATTCTGCTTATTCTTTGTTTACACGCATCATCATAAACTACGCTGATAGATTGTAAACCGAGAATACGCAGCACCTGCTCATACTCTGCATCTGCTTTGCTTACACTCAGCATAAACATGGGCAGAATAAGTTCTCTTCTACTAAGGATGAAAAACATAAACTCTGCGGCGTACAAGCAGAATTTATGTTTTTCCTTCCTTAGTAGAAGAGAACTTATTCTGCCCATGTTTGTGCTGAGTGTAAGCAAAGCAGATGCAGAGTTTCATTGAAGTTGGACTATCTAGCGTCATCACTCTTGTAATTAATTTTAAGTGGATTTCGTCAACCACTCTTGTATTTATGAAGTGGGTCCACTCTTGTATTTCGTAACTCGGTCCACTCTTGTATTTATGACGTGGGTTATCTTCAACACTTCTTCTTTATTTGCAGAGCACATATAGCCGACTTTTAATGGAGCCATCTGTAGCCTCTGTCTTCAATCCGATGAACGATAATGAATCTTCCGCGAGTTCAACAACTGTATTTGAACGATCCGGATTGAAGATTCCTTTAGTTTTACTAATGAACCATAACCCGAGATGTTTTCAGCAATCCACGGAGTTCATAACTAAGGTAAAGGTGATGCATGTTTTTCAAGAGTTTTCCATTGCTGTTCCTTATGTATCTATAATTTATTTTATGCAGCTTAACGAGAAGTACCGGCGAGCAATCAAGACTCACGAGAAAATCTTGAAGAAACAGGCTAAACTTCACAAGAAACAGAAGAGAATCGAGGAGATTATAAAACGGCTCGAGGCCCATCCTTCAGAATGGGAACAGCTTGGATTTGACAAAATATCCCCTATCCCGGAAATTATCCGCCAGATATTTCACAATGATCAAGACGAATAAGAACATGTACCAGTTTTTGCTCGAATTTTTTTGTAATAAATTTAGAAAATGAATATGAAGAATCATCCCATTTTCCAGCAGAGAATTGATGTTTATTATAAATGCAGAGTTGATGTCAAAAAAAAAAAAATTATAAATGCAGAGAAGAAGAAGTAGTAAACGCAGAATCTGCAGAAACATACATGGTACGTATATAAACATAAGTTCAAAATCTGCCTAAAATATGCTCCAAACCTAGGTCCTCTGCTTCGCATACTTTTTCGGTACTCTGCTTCTATATTTGAGTCTATTTGTACTCTGCACCCAAATCTGGCCGTAGTTTGCATCCAAAACGAGATGTAGGTTACTCTGCACCAACCGTAGTTTGCATCCAAAAGAAGATGTAGTTTGAAAGTTTTGAATACACACAGAAACACAAGTCGAAGAAAAGAGTACAAACAACAAATCCAAGAAAAGATAAACAACATCAAATAAACTAAATGTTGTTGAAATTTTAAGAAAAGTAAAATAATTAGGATAACAAGAGTTCTACATAACTTTAGTCCTCCATAAACGAAAGATCAAGTTTTAACCAATCAATACGAGGAACTGTAATTCCTCTCAGCTCCTCCTCAGCAATCATTTCTTTCTCTGCTAACTGCTGCCGCCTAGCATCCATGACCACTTGTTCTTCATGCATCATCTTCTCCAACATAGAGCGTTTACCGGCTATTCTTTCCAACTTGAGTTTGACGCGGTGAGCTTCGTCCTTCGCTCTCATTTGAGATCGCACCAGCAGAAGAATTGCCCTCAGGCGATCCTTTCCTTCCTTTTCTACCTCCATAACTGCATCATTCCGCTTCTCTTCTGCTTCCAACTCCAGGTCTGACATTGGTGCTTTTCTTTTCTTCGAATGATCTGCGGCCATGATGTCTTGAATATGTGCCTATAAAAGAGTAAAATGCAGAGAATGTGTTGAGTAGAAGAGAAGCCGCAAGTTATTTTGAGGGTTCTTCTTTCTTTTATAGATGAGAGGGATAAAGCAAAACCACGTACGTCAGTTTTTTTCGCTTAGCTGTCATTTCAACGGTCCACCTTCCTATCATTTCAGCGGTCCACCTTCCCATCATTTAACCCGTTATTTCGTAGAGTATATGCAGAGAAGGTGCCTAAGCAGAGTACTATTAAATTTATTGCAGAATATAAACAGAGTAGTCGCAATCACTGCCATTCCTTACTTAACGTGTTCTATCATGTATGATCGGCACGTGGCATATGTCGTATTGTAGTAGAACAATTAATAATGTACCTTGTTTCTCGTGTTCAATAATGCGATGATCGACACGTGGCCCTTGGAATGGAGCAGCATCATCTCAAAGGCGTCCAGTAATAGCTGCAGAGAATGACTAATTAGGGCTTCCATACCGATACGGTTTCCCTTCAACGAGTATAAAAGATCTCTTCTTTATTTGGGTGTAAAAACTAAGATAATTTATCTTTTCCTCCATCAGTCTCAAACAAACAAAACAAAGATAATCCAAAAGCTACAGAATGCAAGCGTATCTTTTATTCTTCTTTTCTACCCATCAATCTCACCAATCTTCTTTGAATCCGATGTCTGCCTTTTCCTCATCTTCTTCTTCCTCTGGCGGGAGCGAACCCAACAGTGTGATTCCTGCTCTGCCAAGGAATTCGGATTGGTTCAAATATCCAGAGCTACAAGATGTGCCCGAGATTCCTCTGGTAGGCTATATCACCGTCTATTGGTCTTCCTTTCGGGCAGGTTTCCGCCATCGCCTGTCTTTTTTGATGATGGAGTTTTGTAAAGAACTTCGGATTGCACCCAACCAGTTTAATGCCCGCTCATGGGGGTTGATAAATGCCCTCCAAATACTGTCGGACTTATCTGGAATCACTGTTTCCAGTGCTATGATTTTTGGGGCTTTTGAGGTTAGGAGTATAGACCCCTGGTCTAATAGATATGAACTTGTTCTTCGTGACGGTTGCAGATCTCCAGTTGAACTTCCCCTCCAAATTGAGGGTGGTGATGATGACAAGATTCACTACTTCTTTGTTCGTCATTCCGGTCCTGACGGACTTCCCCGCTTGTGGTCTGATTCAGGTAATTTCCATCTTACAAAAAATTCATTAGACTCTGGCGAATTGATCAAGCTAACTCTTTTAACATGCGTTTTCTCTCTGTTGCGCTTCATCAGTTCTAACAAAGCAGAACCGTCGCACATATCCCGATTTTCCTAATGCCCTTTTTTTGATTTCACTCCCTTACCGGCGCCCTGAGTTTCTTCTCTCCGATGCCGCAGTTGACGGGAGTTCTCTTCGGGCGGATATCGACGAAGCAGAGGTCCGTCCAGGTAGCCTGGATCGCCTTAGGCTTACTTGGCAAAACGTGTATCCGTCTCGCATCACTAATGTTCATTGTCCTCGTTGCGAGGAGTTGGAGTTGGAGGGAGAAGCCCTACGTGCTAAAATATGTGGTTTGGAGACTCGGCTTCGGAATGTGGAGAGGGTTGTGGATTCGGTTAGGGTTGTGGCAACAACTTTGACCCAGCAGTCAAGGTTCTTGGATCGTATAAGTCGCGAGTTTGGATCGGCCGACGTTGGCTACGATGTTTCTGGGAGTTCTAGAGGGATGAAGCGCGACCGTTCCCCGGACACTTCGTAGAATATCACCTATTTTTTAACTATTTAGTTTTGTAATTGTCACATTTATCTATTTAGTTTTGCTATTGATCTTCCGTTGGTTTGCTATTGATCTGCCATTGGTTTGCTATTGATCTGCCATTGGTTTGCTATTGATCTGCCATTGGTTTGCGACTAAATAATGATGACGTGGCGAGATATGCCAAATGGATAGAAATGTTATTAACACTACACCTATACATTGTCCTTTGATTCTTCTGTTATATAACAAATGCGTGCTTTTTTATCGTTTATTTTCGGCAGTACCATTAGGATGAGTTCTATATATGGGTATCAGCCCGTATTTGCCACGAGATTAATACCATTTAAAAATTCAAAGATATTTGAATTTTCAATTTTTCCCCTAAACCGTAGAATTCAAATAGACTTTTCCCAGCCTCTTCTGTAAAATGCTAAGTAAAAGCAAACTCACCACATAAATCTGCAGTTTATGCAGCATATTTTTACTGCAAGTTAAATCAAATATAACATCTACTGCAACTCAACTTTGATACTAGATGCTACCATTCGGACCCATCAGCTGATAGAGCGTCCAGCAAAATGGGCCCCAGAAAGGAGTACGCAGATTAAAAATAGATGTCTGCGATTATCAACAAATCCTAGACAGAGTAAGAGCAGTATATTAAGTTTGCTCGTACTCTGCTGTCTTGAAGTTTGAATATTATACTATAATTTTCTACTAATTCAATAAGTTTATTGGGTTGCTGCTAACAACTTATTTATAAAAGTAGTTCTACGTCGAATCAAAAGTAATTGGCGCAACCCGATCTTGCCATTGATGGCTGCAAAGTATGGCCGTATACGAGTGCATGATGTGATGTGAGTTGATATTGCTTTGACTCTTAACATTTTTAATGGAACCGTGAAAAGTAAGTTTCATTTTTACTATATATTCACAATCGTAAATGTTTTTGAGACAATAAAAATACTATTGGTTTTTGGGAAGTTTAATATAAGGTTAGGATAAATGCAGAGACAAAGCAGTACTATGCATAGAGAATTAGCAACGTCTGTTCGTACTCTGCAGTAGGGAAGTTTGAAATATTTTCCTATAACTTATCTTAAATATTATTTCGGAATAACGGTAATTATACGTTATTGTTTGTTTTACCAATTAAATGCAGAGTAAGTAAATGCATGACACTGGGCATTCTAACAAACGGTTGTTAATGTTATGGTACATTCAGCTATGATCTGCGTAAAATGTGCCGTAATCTGCTTTACACCATATTTGCATAACATTTGCAGTGAACATAAAAGAATACGCAGAATAAAAATAGAGGTCTGTTCTTCTTCTTCTGTCGTAGGCAGAGTAAGAGCAAAGTAAATACTAACATTATTTAATAAGCAGATTATAAATAGAGAAAGAGCAGAGAAAGCGCAGTATATAAGTTTGCTCGTACTCTGCTGTGGTGAAGTTTGAAATATTATACTATTAACTTTTCGAAATATCTCCAATGACCAATTCAATAAGTTTATTGAGTTGCATCTAAAAAGTTATTTTTAAAAGTAGTACTACGTCGAATCAAAAGTTATTGTCGTATCAATTAAAGAACTCCTCTCTTCCTCTGCTAGAGTGTCCATCAATATGGGCCCCATAATAAAGAATCGTAGAAACTAGCAAATAAGTCCCCTTTTACCAATTAAATGCAGAGTAAGTTAATGCATGTGACTGCGCATTCTAACAATTACGGCAATGCCTTGTTTCTCGTATTGCATCATGCGATTATCGACACGTGGCGCTTCGCGAACCAAACTTGTGATGTGATATTTCTTTGACTCTTTAACATTTTTTGGAACCGTAAAAAGTCAGTTTTGATTATTTACCGTTCTTCAATCCAATCGTTTCTTCAAAACTTCTCAGGCTCCAACACTTTTCTCCAAACATTTCAGGCTCAAAACTTTTCTTCCAAACTTTTCTCTAAAACTTTCAGTCTAAAAAATGGCTCATTTAGATATGGTTCTAGACTTGTCACTCATGAAGAATGGTGGAAGAATCTTCGTTCAAGTCGTAAGAGAATTTGGAGAGCACTATGCACGCTTTCAACCTGAAAGACACTTGCTTCTCGCTGATTATCACGCCGTAAGAAATGCATGCTTTGATGTCCTTATGTGGTCTCTTAGGAATACATGATTTTGTTTAATTTTTAGAGGAATAGATACAATCCTTGGTTTTATGGTTTAGGGTGTTCGGATCTCTGCAACCATTCGAAATCATCTGTTGTCAAAGTTTGAAGACGTGGCTGAAGGGGAATGGTATTTGATTAGGGATTTTGAAGTGGCCGGGTCAGTGGAAACTAACATACCATGAGTTCCATATCTTCTTCCATGATGAATCGATCATTAAAAAGGTAGCACGAATCTGTGGTAATCATATGGTGTCGTTATCTCCATTTCGCAGAGTTCTAAATGGCTCATTGCATAAGAAGATTAGTGTTGGTAAGTATTGATGAAATATTAGTTGTTTGATTTTCCATTTCACGTTAGATTTCTTAATCTATATTCATGTTGCTATATAACACAGTTGATTTGCTTGGTGCTATTGTGAAAGTCAAGAAATCAGAAATTTATCAAGGCTTCACAGATGACGTTTACGTTGTCCCTAGTCACAAAGTTCTACACTTCACATTGAGGAATTTCAGGTAAGTTAATTATGTTTATAGTTTAGGATGTCTTTTAAGAACGAAGTACTATAATTCGTCTTTGTGAGCTGCAGCGGCAAAAATATCAACTGTATTGCGAAGGGAACATTTGCTGATGAATTAGAATACTTCTGGCGACTTCAGCCAATTGGGAAGATCATATTCTGCGTGCTACGAAATTGGAATATGGACTATTTTGGAGGTAGTGTTACTACTTCATTCAACCATAGAGAACTATTGCAACATATATGAGTAGGTGACTCTTTGGCATTGCAGGTGAGATACGTGTCTCGGCTCTCTACCCATTCTCTGAACTCCCCATAAATCCAGCAATTCCTGCCGTTGAAGAAGCAATCCAGCAACTAAGGGTTGTTAAGACCGGTGGTTTCTCAATGGTTGAAGATGCATACATTGATGACCCTATTCGTCGTACCAATACCACCTAGAATAAACCTCGTCAACTGTGTTGTTTAGTGTTATTGCACTCGATCTTTTGAGACTCGGAGTAACACTTTTGTATGTCTCGTTATAATAGCTCAGTAATTTATGTATACTTTTATTTTGTTTTGTTAGACCTTTGTGGATGAAAACAAGTTGAGAAGATGCAGTTTATGTGCAGTGTTAGCGATGTAGATGCAGCCTAAATGCAGAGTCCGCCCATCATCTGCTTTCAGATGCAGAGTACAAGCAGATACTGCGCCTTCGCTCAAAATAACCAATAATCGAATTGATCCGCGAGTTCAAAATGAAACACTTATAGCAAACCAGTCTTCAGAAGATAATAAAGCAAACATAGAAAAGACACTAAAGAACACACAGATGCAGCCTAAATGCAGAGTCCGCCCATCATCTGCTTTCAGATGCAGAGTACAAGCAGATACTGCACCTTCGCTCAAAATAACCAATAACCGAATTGATCCGCGAGTTCAAAATGAAACACTTATAGAAAACCAATCTTCAGAAGATACTAAAACAAACATAGAAAAGACACTAAAGAACACACAGATGCAGCCTAAATGCAGAGTCCGCCCATCATCTGCTTTCAGATGCAGAGTACAAGCAGATACTGCGCCTTCGCACAAAATAACCAATAACCGAATTGATCCGCGAGTTCAAAATGAAACAATTATAGCAAACCAGTCTTCAGAAGATAATAAAGCAAACATAGAAAAGACACTAAAGAACACACAGATGCAGCCTAAATGCAGAGTCCGCCCATCATCTGCTTTCAGATGCAGAGTACAAGCAGAGACTGTGCCTTCGCTCAAAATAACCAATAACCGAATTGATCCGGGAGTTCAAAATGAAATACTTATAGCAAACCAGTCTTCAGAAGATACTTTAGCAAACATAGAAAAGATACTAAAGAACACACAGGTGAGACAGCTCCTTTTTTTGCCTCCACCACCTCACTCTGATCCCATGGCATACTTCTCCGTCCAGCTTCGCGCAGTTGACTCGAAACTGGATTTGTCAGTCTTGTAAATATGGGCTACCTCCGGCAGAAAAGGATCATCTAGGATTGGGTCAGTCATCAGCGCGCAAATTGACATCAAAACCTAATTCCATAACAAAAATCCATCCCATTAACACACATGTTTGGCTGAAGTATTTTTTTCGACAAAACTTTGTTGAATCTGAAAAAATTCCAAACCTGGGACATGATTAAAGCAGGAGACCATTTTTCCCTCAAGATATCATACTCAATCGCTCCTTTTGCGTTGATGTTTGGGTGGTAAATCTTTGTTTTGAAAGCCACCTGCATGCAAAGACAAAGAGAATATCAATTAAAAGCAAGATGAAAAGCAAGATGATCAAGAGTGAAGTTTCATCCTGCAACAAATAACAATTAACTGAAAAAGCAAAAAGCAAACCATTGGCGCCTTTATCGGATAATCCGGAGGAAAATGGATGGTAAGCAAGAAAATCCCTCCGGCATAGGGGCTGTCGAAGGGTCCATTGATAGCTGCTTCCCATTCGTAAACACAATCACCAACGGGACCTAAAACATATAAGACTCAACTCAGACATTTAATCTAAGTAATACTACATCCGTAAAGTTCCTATTATCATCCGTAAATAATACTACCTCTAACTGCATAAAAGACTTGGGAGTTCTAGATTTTATACCTGCCCTGATGAACTGTGTAGGAACATCCTTCTGGATCCGATTAAGTTCCATTTTAATTCGCCTTACACTATAACCCATGGTCACAAACTTGGTAAGAGAGACGAAGATGATGAATGTTGCGTCTTTGGTAAACAAATAGATGTAGAGACAAACAGACACGACTTTCTCCTATATGAACACGAAGCGTTACTCTAGGGTTTTGGCAGACTAGGGAATGTGTTTTCAACTACTGCAATAAACACATGTTCATTGATGTATACTTTTTAAATGAGTTGTCATTCATCTCCTCATGTGTAAAAAAATGACTTGTCCTTTATTCTTATGGGTGTTCGCGCCATTTATTGCGCGGCAAATTTACGCGCTTTCTCTGCCATTTCTTATTAAATTGAGTTGTCTTTTCCAAGGCATAGTATCTTATGTTATGATAGTTGACCGGTTGCACAGTAATCATCCCTGTAAATTGAGTTTTATTTTCCAAGACAATTTAAAGGAAGATCGACCCCTTTCATTTCTTTTCTTATCTATAAAAATAGTAGATTGTTTACGAACAGAGTGCCTGTTAATTATTTTCAAAATCCAAATACCACATCACATCGTAGGTTAACATGCAAATACCAGAGCTCTCTTCGGACATTATCTCTGTCATTGCACGAAAACTTGGCCGCCTCACCTAGTGGAGAGTCGGACACATCCTCCGAATAGGGCGGATCGGTAGAGATGTAGTGTACAGTGATGAAGTCCTCAAGGAACTTAATATCCATGATCTATGTGAAGACACAGATAAAATTCTCCTAGACGGGGCGAATCGCAGCTTTTTTGTAAGATGCTTAAACGCCGGAAACACAACTGCTATTTATTATGAGGCTGCAAGACTCGTGACCGCAGAACAAGACATCAGCGCAGCCATGGAGCTTTTGGAATGGCTTGTCCCTTTCAGTGTTAACGCAACTTATCTCTGTGGAATGCTGTGTGTATGTGCTGGACGTACGAAAAAGGCTGCACAACTTCTCAAATTATGTGTCGACGTACACGCTGAAGGTGATTTTGATAAACTCACCAGGCTTGTGGAGGAGGTTCTGGATGCGGTTGTAGCTTTCTATCCACCCATGAACCATTCTTTTGCATCAACGTGGCAATACCCTGACTGTCCAATTAAAATTGTGCCACTGAGCACGAATATCAACCTGGATGCGAAAACTGCTATCTGTATTGGTTCGCAAGACAGCTTGCCGCATTATATAGAAGATTTGAACTATTTCTTCTAATTTTATTTGTTTCTTTATTTATAAATCCTTGAAAAGTTATGATTCCGTAATTCAAGATGTGGATTTTAATTGAATAACATGTTTTACCCTCGGATTTGTTGAGCATATATTTTTTGAATGAAACTAAAAGTAAAATCTATAGTAGAGCACAGGAAGATTAATAGCAGATTACTGGATGATTCATGCAGACATCAGACGCAGACTCCGCGATGTAGACTCTGCGATACCAGATGCACACTCTGCGATACCGACTATTTTATGATACCCACATCAAACTAAAAGACTAACATAAAACAACGGAGCACCATAAATAAGGACAAATAAATAAAGTTATAAACCAAGATTTGTTTCCTTGTTTAAATAAACTTGAAGCCAGAGTGAAGCCAGACTAAAGCCAGAGTGAAGCCAGAGTCAAGAAAATGGGCATGTTTTTCGATTGTGTCCTGCATTATGGCATTTTGAGCACCTGTGATGAATTTTTGGGCTACTCTGGAAAAGACTCTTTTTCATCTGTGGGGGTGGAGTACTCTGCGAAAGTTTAGCTTTCTTATTTGGTGGTTGAGTAGTCGAAGAATTACGAGATCGTTTCCTTCTCACCTTTGGGGATGGAGTAGTGGGTGAAATATTATCGCTGAATGGAGTACTCTGCTTCGTTTTCTTCGTAACGGATGGAGTCCTCTGCTTCGTTTGATTCGTTGTGGATTGAGTCCTCTGCTTCATTTTTTGCTTTGTGGATGGATTACTCTGCGAAGGTTCTATTTTTTTCTTTTTCCATTGATTACGCTGGGACCGCTTAGCCTTTTCAATAGCAGAAAGGTATCTCTTTGCCTTCGGTCTACCGGAAGGTACTCTTATGGCTTGTGGCAGACATTGTTCACTAATTACGTGTGGTGGTAGAATCAAATCTTCGTCTACAGGTTTTATAGGTTCTGAGTACGTTGAATACAAGTAGCCCTTTGTGAAATGATCATCCACCAGGGTAGCTTCATCAGTTTTCCGACTTAATGCTGCTTTAATCGCGTGCTCGCAGGGAATCTTCTCGACATCATATTGTTTACAAGTACAAAGTCTCTTCAATCATAAATTTCACAATTTTAAAAAGGAATCGAACTCATAGCAGATAAACAAGGCAAACGTTTCCTGAGACTGGCAGACTTACTCAGGATACGTTTCCTAAAACTGGCAGTGATAAATAGCAAAAAAAAACTTACATACCTTCTGTAGATCAACCACACAATCATAATCTCCACCTGTAATATGGCTACAATTTGAATCAGTATGATGAAATTTAAAATTTCCAAGCTACCGTGTCTTTCATGCAGTAACTTTTCAACGTTTGGGGGGAAATTTGTTTTTAATGAGGCAGCTTTGTCTCGCCTTTCCACAAACCACATTGACAACAACTTTCTAATAGCTCCACGAAATGTTTAACAGGAAATGATCTGTCTTCCTTAAGCGCGGCATTAATGGATTATGCAATGTTGCTATCATTATACCAAATCTATCTCATGGAAAATGTGCACAAGCCCATAATGGAAATTCCGCCTCTTCCAAGTAAACTACTAATTCACTATTCTGACGACGAATCACACCAAACAATTTTTCAAAATCTACCAGTCGATATGCATATGCAGCACGACACACCAAACTGAGCATTGCGTTCTTTTTGAACTTTAAGATGAGGTTATTTTTGAGGTGATAGTAACATACTCCCCTATCAGCTGCGGGGAAAACCTTCTCAATGGCCTTTGCAATTGATGGATGACGGTCAGAAATAATGGCCAAATTTTTATCATCAAGTATCACACCACGCAAATGTGTAAAAAACCATTCCCATGAAGCATCATTCTCTGAGTCTACAATCCCAAAAGCTATAGGAAATATACTCGAATCTGCATCTTGACCTGCAGCTACCAGCATAACACCTCTATACTTTCCAGTTAGAAGTGCTCCATCTACCACAACAACCCTCCTCAAGAACTCAAATCCTTTGATGGAAGCACCAAAAGCAATGAACAAGTACTTAAACCTTTGTTGAGCATCACGTTCAAGCTTTGTAATCGTACCTGGATTGGCCTGCTCTATTTTGTATAGATAGGAAGGTAAGTCCTGGTAACCCCTCTCAAAAGTGCCTCTAACCAGCTCTCGTCCATATGCCAACGCTTTATGCGCCTTCGTATAGTCTATGTCAAGACAATGTAGTGACTTAATACAGTTCATTACATGCTTAGGTGAGATTCCTTTAAGATCATTACCACCACTAAACCTATCAACATACATCTTTCCAATATATTTTGCATTAGTCTGTCGTTGACGAGAATACCTACAGACAGCAGAGCATGTATGAGCCTCTTTATATATCCGAACGAGAAATTCTGGAGATTCAGATGAAACTGACAGAGTCGACGCACGAATCCTCCAAGAACAATTAGGAACAAAACATTTCGCGATAAATAGTTTCTTCCTCGACGTGGCGATTTTGAAATCAAACTTCTCGATGACTGCAATCCTTGTCATCAAATATTTCTCCAACCTTAATGGATCCAGATTTCTTCATTGGTAATGGCTTCGTAGGCGTCTCATCGAATATATCGCAGAATAAAGGCGGCATCTACTGTTTCTTCGCATACTGTCAGCAGTCTCTGCTGTTGTTCGGTGGTGGCATCATATGCTCGTCTTTAACATTACCAACATCATCAAAATCCACACCACCATCCTCTTTGATATCACAAGCTTCATCTTTACCCGCAGCTTCTGCTTTAATTCCATCGTTTCTTTTCCATGACACGCAAAGCCGGATAACCTCTTTTTCCGCCATTGTGATCAAGTTTGCAAGTTGCCTATCGTTATTCAAGAAGATAGGAAGTGTGTCGCTAGGCATTTTCTCCATGATATGTGTAGGCAACTTATAAGAAATCTCGACTGCATTCATCTGCGTTTCCGTTGTCCAAAAACAGTCAACAAATGCAACATTATCTGCAAACAAGAGAATGTTCAAAAGATCTGCAACACACTATCTTAGAAGATTTTTCGCAGAGCTCTACACTTTGGCAGGGTCTTTTAGAAATAGCTCTGCCAAAGACGTACTAGAGCTCTAGACGCAGTTTAGAAGATGGTGGTTTAGATAACTAGTGTAATGTTTTGAAGTGTTACCTGTGTTCGTTCTTCCCGAAAATATGCTCGCCTTCAACCCCTAGAATATCTTTGACCAGCAGATATTGTTAGATGTAAACGAAGATCGTCTTTCCGAAGAATGTACATACTTTCGTTCAAAATCGAAGTCTGTAAACAATCTTATACTCGGATTTCGCTTCCGTCTCTTTGAAAATATGAAATCTCCCTTTGAGGGTGAAATCAAAATAGTAGATCTAGGTTAAAGGTGGAGAGGTTGAAAAGGTTTATAGCAAACTCAAAAAAGTAAGAAGTAATGGCATTCTTGTTATTATTGTGAAAAGAGAGGAGTACTTCAAAATCCGACCGTTTATACAATTTAGTTACGTTGCAAATGTCAAGCCATGCCCTGCGAACAGTATGCTACAGTCTGTCGAGCAATATCTGCCTTATGTCTACAAAAAAGCAAACACAACATCTTCTTTAAGTCTACAAAAAAGCACACACAATATCTGCCTTAAGGCTACCACAACTGACACACTATATCTGCCTTAAGGCTACACAGTTAGCAGAGGTTAAGAAGAGTCTGTCCAGCTTTAGCCTTAAGGCTACACAATCGACACACTTTATCTGCCTTAAGACTATAGAATTAGCAGAGTTTAAGCAGCGTCTGTCCAGCTTTAGCCTTAAAGCTACACAATTCACACAATATATCTGCCTTAAGGCTACATAATTAGCAGAGTTTGTCCAGCCTTAGCCTTAAGGTTACACAATTCACGCAGACTCTGCCAAGCGTAAGGGTATTTTAGACATTTTCAAAAAAAGTGTACTAGTTCTACAATTTTCCCTACGAAGGTACCCCACTGGACATTAAAGTTAAAAAATGCACCATATCAGCAACTGTCCCATAAATAAATGCATGGACTTTGGGTAGAGATCAAAGACTAGGGATGATTAACTAATGGCTAATGAGGTCACTCTTTGAAGAATCAAAACAATGAAATGGAGTGAAGGGTGTATCGATAGCACCACAAAGGCTATGGCAAGGCCTTTGCTACAGCTTGACAAGTTTAGTTCAAAGGAATCGCACACAATGAACTGAAACTCCAAAAATATCAAGACATCTCATCTTGAAAGAGAAAACTCTCTAATTTTTACTCAACTCTCAACTTAACTTTTATTCATGAAATGACCCTCATTATATAGAGGAAATACATCAAAAACGTCCATAAAATAGCTTAACATGCAGAGCATCTAGGGAAACAAAATTCAAACTCTAAACTGTATGTAAGAGGGAGAAAACACTTAAATAAATACTGCATTGAATCTGGATGAAATTCTATATTTTCTTGTTATTTTGGGCTGAAAATATTCCAATTAAGATCTACTCTTCTTAAATCCAAGCCCATGAAGTTGCAAGCCTTTGTTAGATGTTTTGCTCCCACATTCAGATTTGATGTCCTCATCACCCAATTTGACAAATCTTTCGATTCGATTAATAGAGATTAGAGATCATTAATGCATAAGTCCATATAAGTCACAACCTTAAACGTCAAGTGTTAATTGACTAAGATATGAAAAGCATGTTTTAGAGTTCATCTAGACATTTTTGTAAAAACCTTTCGGGCACAAAAAACCCTTGATCAAGGAATTGATTAGCAAGTTGAATCCTAACTTTGGGCTCACTCTAAACATGTGGAAACATAAAGATCTAGACCTAAACATCACTAATCATGCATCAATCACCCTAATATACTCTACCCATCATCCACTAAAAGGACTACCCACTCATGCTCGAACAAACCATAAAAGCATAAGTAAAGAAAGACATAATGAAAGATTAAGATAAAAATTAAGGAAAACTTCACTAATGTTGCATAAAAGATCAAACTTTATCATCTAAAATAGCAAAAGATCGAAGGGTTTTGTGTTTTTCCCAAAGGATAAAAGAGATAAGATAAAGCTTAGGGTTTAACTCTCATGAAAGGAATTTTTGGCAAAATTATAAAAGCAAGAAAGAAAAGAACAATTTATGCGTACAAGGTTTCATTTCCAATTACTACCTAATCCCTTTGATGCACACTCAATCTCTCTTTTCTTTTACTCCTTTGGCTTGATTAACCACTTTGAAACTCACTCTTTCTTTCAAACTATAGGGAAAATTTTATTTGACAACTTGCTATGTTTACTTAACTTGCTTGACTCCTCTAAGCTTTTTCTTTCGAAACTTCTTTCTTATTCTAGAAGAGACTGACACATTTTGATTTCATTTTTTTAGAGCTTTCTCTTTTTCTTTTTGCTTATTCCCTAGAGTTTCTTTCTTAAAGCTTATAGATTCTTTCATTCTATCTCTTATCCTCTCTTTTATTACCTCACTTATCATGCTTCAAACTCACACATAAATACTTTTTTTCTTTGAAATCCCTCCCAAAAGGCTAGTCTTAGACACAAGAAACAATCCTTAATTGAAAACTATCCTTGTCGTTCTAATACTTGCAAGATTTTACACATGCAACACTCAAGGAAAAGACCTCACTCAAATATTAAATGCAAAGGTTTCAAAGAAAGGGTACGGTTTGAAGGGTGTGATACCTTCTCAAACATGGAGATAGGCCATTCAAGTCATTAAGTAGTGATAAAATGGATAAGATGACTTGAATGTGAGGTGTTTAATCCATGATCAAGATCAAAAGGCCATAAACGAGAAGATCAAGTTCAATTAAATTCTAATAAGATAGATATGGCAGCAAATCAAACAGGCTTCCACAATAGCAATGAGTTTTGAGCAAAGAGATCAAGATGCAAAGAAGAAATATTTTATATGATTCACTTAAGTAATAGAGATGCATTATCAAGAGATTTACATTGAATGCTAAGTCAAAAATCTTTACAAGGCAATTCTATCATTGTTCTCGTATGAACAATGCAAATGCAACCTATATCCAGGCAATCATTAAAGGGAAGTTTCTGTTCCCTAAAAAGTCCTAACAAAATTTAGTTGTGAGGATTTTGAGCCTCCACAATTTGGCGCCGTCTGTGGGGATTCTGAAACTTTCTGACTCTTTAGATTGCCATAACCAATACCTAAAAAGATGGCTGATGGAAGTCGCAACACCAACACCAACGACACAATCGACCCTCCTAGGGAAACCACAAGTCTTCCAGTAGTCGCTATCGCCGTCCCAGAAACCCTCACCGAGATGAAAAACATGATGTCTACCCCGTTGAAAAAGGTAGACGAGCAGGAAAAGGAAAATAACTTGTTGAACGAGAAAGTCCAAGCACTAACCTCCGAACAACAAAACCTTGGTACCGGAAGCTTAGTATCGGGAATAAGACCAACTAGAAGATTTTGCAGGCAGCTGTTCGATGCAACCCCGATGCCTCTTAACCCTATCGCCTCCCAAAACATAGTAAGTAACCCTATCTGCCACCTCTGCCTCGGCCTGACGAGTATACTCCAGTAACCATTAGGTCAACCATCTTTAATGAACTGCCCGAGCTGATCAGGGCCCCCAGAACCTTTAGCAGGCTTGTCCAGTTCGCTAGCGACGACGATAACAGAGAACTAAACGGCTCCGCTGAAGTTGAAGAAAATCAAACCATTGAACGACCAACCAACATAGACTTCACCTCGGCATCATTGAGCAGAAGAGAGAACACGAGCCAACTTGACCTAACGGATGAAGAAGAAGACGCTTACTGGCACAACAAGAGGATGGATTACGAAGATCAAACCACAACCAGAATAAGGAACTAAATGAGATTCCTGAGGCGATGGCACGAGCCACCGCCGAGGTAAAGGCGTTTAAGTCACAAGTACACAAGGCGATTAGCTCGGCACCCGAAATAGGCCGTGTATTGGAAGAAACCCAGAAGACACCATTCACGGCTCGGATAACCTGAACAAGAATTTCCAACCCTGGAAAAATTCGAGTCCCGTTCTATGAAGGAACTACCGACCCAAAAGCTCATATAACGGTGTTCCGTATCGCCATGGGGAGAGCAAATCTTAGCGAAAATGAGAGAGATGCTGGGTTTTGCCTCTTATTCGTGGAACATCTCAAAGGAGCAGTACTGGAATGGTTCTCTCGCCTCGATCAAAATTCAATTGACAGCTTCGATCAACTATTCGTTGCTTTCCTCAAACACTATTCGATGTTCATGGATCGCGGCACTTCCGATGCCGACATGTGGACACTGTCTCCGGGACCAACCGAGTCATTGCGAAGTTTTATGGAGCGTTTCAAGAAAATCATCTCTAAAGTCGACGGTGTAAACGACAAAGCTGCCCTAACGGCCCTAAGCAAATCACTATGGTACGAGTCACGTTTCAGGGAGGAAATTTATTTGAACCAGCCGCTGACTATCCAGGATGCATTACACCGAGCTTCGGATTTTATAGTCAATGAAGAAGAAATGAAAGTTCTGTCACAGCGATACGGATCAGCGAAAACAACGAGCTGAAGCAATTTACAAAACACCATCACGACGCCACCGAATCACATGAAAAACTCGCAGAACGGTGGTTTCGTCCATCACGAGGGGTCCGGCTTCGGCGGCACCCAAAACTACCAGGTGGGAACCGGCCACGGGAAGTTATCCTGGAACACTTGGAAAAGAAGTACTAGCACATACGACGAAAAGGCTTACTGTGAATATCATCATCAGTACGGACACCTAACTGCAAACTGCCGAAGCCTCGGGTTATTGCTTGCGACAAAGCTTGCCGAGGGAAAATTGGGTGACGCAGTCAGCTTAAAGGATTTTGTACGAAAAGACGAGGTACAACAACCTCACCATGAAGATCGAGCCGACGAGCCAGCCAAAAGAACGAGACAAAGTGACGAAGCAAATCTGCAAGGACCCCGGAGGAGAATCAACATGATAATGGGAGGATCCCAATTCTGTATAGACACCATCTCCGCGATTAAAACTTTTCAACGACGAGCAGTTACCAGCACTACCTGGACCGAGCCAACCAATGTTCCAAACGACGTGATCTGCTTCGAACAGAACGAAGTAGCTGGCATTGAACAACCACACGACGATCCGTTAGTCATCGAGCTGGTTGTCGCAGATCATGATGTTGCCAGAGTGCTGGTAGATACGGGAAGCTCCATGGATGTTATTTTTCGTGAGACTTTGAGACGTATGGAAATCAGTCTCTCCGAGGTGGCAGCAACTCCAAAGCCGCTGACGGGATTCTCGAGAAAAACAACAATGACCCTCGGAACAATCAAGTTGCATGTACTAGCTGGTGGAGTAACAAAAATAGTGGAGTTTTCAGTAGCCGACCATCCCGCGATATACAACGTCATCATGGGAACTCCTTGGATAAATTCTATGCGGGGGGTCTCGTCAACATACCACCTCTGCATAAATATCCGACGCCGAGCGGAATCAAAACAATCCGCGGAAACCAGAAAAAATCCCGATTTTATTTTCTTGCCGAGCATAAGCTTCAAAGCCCGGTGACCTAGCCGAGTGCAAAAGCCAAACGAAGAAAGATGAAGAAGAATCGGGAAGAAGCGAAAGACCTGGCTAAGCTTTTATAGCAATTACAGATCGCGGAGGTGCATGAGGAAGAACAAGAACCAACGTGCGACCCAGTGGTATCGGTTTGCATAAATGACCAATATCCATAGCGACGTGTTGAGATAGGAGCTGAGCTGGAAGACTGTCTTAAAAAAGAACTAATCTCTTTCTTAAAGACGAACGTACACACATTCGCTTGGGCAGCCGAAGATATGCCTGGTATTAGCATCAACATGGCATCCCACGAGCTGAATGTGGATCCAACTTTCAAACCAGTGGAGCAGAAAAGGAGAAAATTGGGACCCGAAAGAGCGAAGGCGGTAAACGAAGAAGTAGAGCGATTGCTGAAAGTCGGGTCGATCATCGAGGTAAAGTATCCAGACTGGCTCGCAAATCCTGTAGTAGTTAAGAAGAAAAATAGGAAGTGGAGAGAATGCGTTGATTTCACCGACTTAAACAAAGCATGTCCAAAGGATAGTTTCTCATTGGCACGCATAGACCGTTTGGTCGAGGCAATGGCAGGAAACAAATTACTATCATTCATGGATGCCTTCTCAGGATACAACCAGATCTTGATGAATCCCGAGGACAGGGAAAAGATGGCATTTATAACACATCGCGGAACCTATTGCTACAAAGTGATGCCATTTGGCCTCAAGAACGCTGGAGCAACTTATCAACGATTGGTAAACAAGATGTTCTCTCGACAGCTCCGAATAACGATGGAGGTATACATAAATGACATGTTGGTAAAATCTCTCGAGGAGAAGGATCATGTTGCCCACCTAAGGGAATGCTTCGAACAGCTAAATGCGCACGACATGAAGCTCAATCCTACGAAGTGCCGGTTCGCGGTGAAATCTGGTGAATTCCTTGGATACCTAGTAACTCATCGAGGCATAGAAGCAAATCTGAAGCAAATCGATGCTCTTATACAAATGACTTCGCCGAGGACAAAGCGAGAAGTTCAACAACTGACAGGACGCGTCGCGGCGCTGAACCGTTTTATTTCTCGGTCCACCGACAAATGCCTAACATTTTATGAAACCCTAAGAGGAAACAAAAAGTTTGCTTAGACGGACAGATCTGAAAAAGCTTTCAAGCAACTGAAAGATTACCTGGCCAGTCCTCCGGTTCTCGCCATACCCGTGGAAGGAGAACTCCTTTTTTTGTACAACGCGGTCTCTTCCACTGCAGTCAGTGGAGTGCTTGTCAGGGACGAACGAGGCAAGCAAAAACCAATTTTCTACGTCAGCCAAACTTTGACAAATGCTGAAACCCGATATCCGCAAATCAAAAAGTTAGCCCTCGCCGTGATTATGTTTGCTCGGAAACTTAGGCCATCTTTCAATCGCATTCTATCCTGGTGTTAACAGCCTTCCCCCTTCGAACTATCTTACATAGCCCGAGCCAATCTGGAAGGCTCGCAAAATGGGCAATTGAGTTAAGCGAATACGATATTGAGTACTGGAGCCGAAGTTGCGCGAAGTCCCAAGTTCTGGCAAAATTTTAGTGGAACTACCTTCCGAAGAGGGGACGGAGCGACATCAGACTCTGTTTGGATGCTCCATGTTGATGGCTCGTCTTCAAGACAAGGATCCAGCGTCGGTACTCGCTTAACATCCCCGACTGGTGAAATTTTGGAACAGTCATTTCGCTTAGGCTTTCGCGCGTCCAACAATGAAGCAAAATACGAAGCTTTAATTGTCGGTCTAAAACTCGCCCACAGGATCAAAATTCAGAGTATCCACGCGTATTGCAATTTCCAACTGGTCGCGAATCAGTTCAATGGGGAGTACATTGCAAGGGACCAACGAATGGAGGCTTATCTAAAAATAGGGCCAGATCTGATAACGAAATTCAAAAAGTTTGAGCAAACGAGAATAGCTCGTGGCAAAAACACTTCGGCAGATGCATTGGCAGCCCTGGCATCAACATCAGACCCGGATCTAGAGAGAATCATTCCAGTCAAATTCATCAAGCGTCCAAGTATCAATCACTCCAACAACGTTAACGCAATTACCCGATCTCAGGCAGACAAACAAGCCAAAGATGCAACAGGAGAGACCGCCCCAATAAACGAAGGAATCGACTCTGTAATGGAAGATAATCTATAACCAGAACCTCAATTTGAAAACGAAGCGGAATCCAGAAGATGACCCAGAAGACGATCGGCTGTCAGGAGTAATGGAGTACGGGTGCGACAAAGAATGGATGGGAGCAATTCGCGTGTACATCATGGATGGCGAATTGCTCCCATAAAAGACTTAAGAGTTCTAGATTTTATACCTGACCTGATGAACTTTATAGGAACATCCTTCTTGATCCGCTTAAGTTCCATGTTAATTCGACGTAGACTATAACCCATGGTCAAAAAGTTGGTAAGAGAGACGAAGAAGATGAATGTTGTGTCTTTGATAAAAAAATAGATGTATGGACAAAGACACACGACTTTCTCATATATGTTGAACACGAAGCATTACTATTTTTGATAAACTCTAGGGTTTTGGCAGACTAGGGAATGTGTTTTCAACTACTGCAATAAATACATGTTAATTGCTTTTTTTTACCCTTTCCCAAATTTCAGTTTCGGGCTGTATACTTTCGGGCTCGTCATTCATCTTCTCATGTGTAATAAACTAGTTGTCCTTTATTCTCATGGGAGTTCACGCCATTTAATTTTGCGGTAAATTTACGCGCCGTCTCTCCCATTTCTTATTAAATTGAGTTGTCTTTTCGAAGACAGAGTATCTTAGAGCACCTCCATCGCAAAGATACTCTCTAAAGTATCTAAAAATTGCCCTATGTGGCACAATCAAAAATTGTCTCTCATCAGTTTTTGAAAGTCTCTCAAACAAGAAGCGTCTCTCGTTATCTCTCATCCTTTACTCTTTTTTCTTTTTTTTTTAATTTTCAGTCACTCTTAAACACCCTTGCGATGGATGTGCTCTTATGTTATGATAGTTGAGCGGTTGCACAGTAATCATCTTGCATGCCTCTCATATCGAGCCATTAAATGAGAGCGTGCTCTGCACATACTGTACTAGATGTATTTTCAAAGAGACACGACTTTATAGATATGGTTGAGCTATGTCAGAGTAAATTGATTTTTCTTTTCCAAGACAAGTTAAAGGAAGATCGAGCCCTTTCATTTTTGTTTATCTATAAAAATAGTAACTCATGGTTTACGAACAAAGTGCCCTTTATCTGTTCATTATTTTCGAAATCCAAATACCCGCATCCCATCGTAGGTAAATATACAAATAAAAGAGCTCCCTTCAGACATTATCTCTGTCATTGCATGAAAAATTGGCCACCTCACCTTGTGGAGACTCGGACACATCCTCCAAATAGGACGGATCGGTAGAGATGTAGTGTACAGTGATGAAGTCCTAAAGGAACTTCGTATCGATGATCTATGTGAGGACACAGATAAAATTCTCCTAGATGGGGAGAAACATCGCTTTTTTAAGATGCTTAGATGCCGGAAACCCAACAGCTATTTATTATGAGGCTACAAGACTCGTGACAACAAAACAAGACATCAGCGCAACCATGAGACTTTTGGTACGGCTTATCCCTTTCAGTGCTAACGCAACTTATCTCTGTGGAATGTTACGTGTATGTGTTAGACGTATGAAAAGGGCTGCACAACTTCTCAAATTATGTGTCGACGTACACGCTAAAGGTGATTTTGATAAACTCACAGGCTTGGGGAAGAGATTTTGGATGCGGTTGTAGCTTTCTATCCACCCATGAACAATTTTTTGCATCAACATGGCAATACCCTGACTATCCAGATTTGTCTTTTCCAAATTGTGTCATTGAGCATGAATATCAACATGGATGCGAAAACTGCTACTTGTTTGGGTGCGAACGTCTTCGTCAAATTACATAGGGTGTATTTTATTTGTTTCTGTATTTAGAAATCTTTAAAAAGTTATGATTCCGTAATTTAAGATGTGGATTTTAATTGATATTTATAAATCCATTCTAGAATAACATGTTTTACCCTCGGATTTGAGCATATAAAATAATGAAAATAAAAGCAAACATCTATAGCAGAGAACAGGCAAATTTAGGCAGATTAATGGCAGATATTAGACGTAGACTTTGCGATACTGACTATTTTATGATACCCCAGAAAGGGAGTACCATGTTCAAAATATAAAAACAAAACAAAACAAAGGGCCATACACAGTCTTAGGCTATATCGCCTCTTCGGTTCGAAGAAACCTGGAGGAACCTTCATAAATACGAAAAGGATATCGGTGTCGCAAGACAGCGAAGCTGGCCTCCCTATCTGATCGGCGATCGCGATAAACACTTTATGTCATGCGACAAAGACGTCTTGCGTACCAATACAAGTAGGAGTTTTCGCATCCCGATTGATATTCGTGCTCAATGGCACAATACGGAAAAAGTAAATCTGGACAGCTAGGGTATTGCCACGTTGATGCAAATGAATGGTTCACGGGTGGATAGAAAGCTACAACCGTGTCCAGAACCCTTTCCCCAAGCCGGGTAAGCTCGTCAAAGTCACCTTCCCATGCACGTCGACACATAATCTGAGAAGTTGTGCAGCTTTTTTCGTACATCCGGCACAAACACACAGCATTCCACAAACAAAGGTCGCGTTAGAACTGGAGGGGATGAGCCATTCCAAAAGCTCCACGGCGGCGATGATATCATGTTGTGTGGTCACAAGCCTCGCGGCCTCATAATAAATGGCCGTTGGGTTCCCGGCGTCTAAACATCTTACAAAAAAGCTGCGATTCGCCTCGCCTAGGCAAATATTATTGTGTCTTCACACAGATCGTCGATACAGAGTTCCTTCAAGACTTCATTGTAGTACACTACATCTCTACCAAGCCACCATATTCAGAGAATGTGACCGAGTCTCCACAAGGTGAGGCGGCCAAGTTTTCATGCAATAACAGAAATAACATCCGAAGGGAGCTCTGGTATTTCCATATTAACCTACTGTGGGATGAGAGAAGGCACCTCGCTGCGATAGAATCTATGACAGAGAATAAAAAAAAATAACAACAAGAGAGATTCTATCTTTTTCAGATAAAGATTAAGATAAGAAACTAAGGGCTGAAGACTAATATTTATAGAAGAAGCACGACGCATTAGGAGCAATAATTAAGCTGGGAAGCATGCTGGGGATGGATCGAGGCGCCTCTTCGATGTCTCATGAAAACGCGTGGAACATGCCATGTGTCAACCGAAGAAGAACGTGTCGATTCAGAATCCGCACCGATCTACATACGCCTACCGACCTCTTTTGCAGCTTGACAATTCCACAGCTCGGCCCAACATTTTCGCCGAACTAGCTTGTTACGACAATACCAGTATCAATCACTTTTACCTCGTTACTATCAAAACAGAAACTGACGAGCTGGAGGCCTAACTGTTGGGGTCAGATCCTACCTCACTAGGATCTATAGGCGAAAATGGCTAAGTATGAGAATAAACCTGTCGAGCAGTTAAACAGGAAGGACAAGGCGAGATGTGAGTGGGAACGATGAGCCCAAGATCAAGACGAGGCGATGACATCGTAGGCATCCTCATATATATCGGCAATGTAGGTCGGTGGTTTCGAAATACAATGGGCCGAGTCAACGTAAGAAGCCCATGACTTTCTGCCAACATAAAAGGTTTGCTGGAAAAAGGAAGGATAATCATGAAGAAAGTAAAGAAGCGAAGAAAAAGGAAAGCTTCCTTATTGGTTTAAGGCAAAAAAACTACGGACTTATTTTGCATATAAATACATATGTACTTGTACCCTGAAAGGGGATCCGCAACTTTTGACCTAGCAAAAATACTTAGGTTTTCTGAACAACCTCTGTATTCGAAGCTCTTTAACATATCAATAAAACCCATTTTTGGATCTCTGTTCTCCTATTTTTGTTCATCAAATTTTTCGAATCCCTAATTTTTCCTTAACAAATTTAATATTGTGGAAATCGACTCCCACAGTTGCCATAGATGTGAGAAGATTGAGTAGGGATTCACTTATGCGATAACTTTGTATTATCTTGAGCCTTGATGTTGAATGCTTCGTTAGTTCCTTTTGGCTTTGAGTTCTCACTTTCAAACCTCTTCTCCGGGTTTGTTCTTACTTGTTTGCTTGAGGACAAGCAAAAGGCAAGTCCGGGAGTTGATGTGTTCATATTTTAGCACTTCTTAGCATGCATTTTACTTGGCTTTTACACTCATTTAGATTACTTAATGCATCTTTCTCTTGATATTAGATTTCAATTAGTTTAAGTTTAGTCTTAGAGTCCTATGTCCATTATGTTGCATTTGCATTGCATTTTTAGTCTATTTCAGGTACTATGGAGGCCTAGGATCAAGGGGAATCAATTGGAGAAGAAAAGAGAACCAATGGGAATGAAGAGGAGCCAAACACCAACTGATGTAGGCTGCATCAACCAGTCCAGCTCAGCAAGTCGATGCACCAGGTCGATGGGACGAACACCAATTCGAGAGTTCCCCTAGTGTGTCTTGCATAGACCAGGCATGCTGACCAGGTCGGTGGGACAGGTCAATGCCAGGCACATTTTCAGCATAAATTCAGGTTTGACCCCGTTTGTCCTGGGTTGGTCGGGTACATCTCTTTTCCCTATAAATACTTTTAAGCACATTAAAACCCTAAGCTTTTTTGATTTTTCTGTATCCGTTGGGCAAAAACATAACCCTTTGGATCTTAGTATTTGGATTTTAAGGTTTCAACTTTTTTATGTTTGAATAGTGAAGTTTTTTTTATCTTTTCTCTTAATCTTTCATTATGTCTTTCACTCCTCATGTTTTGATTGTTTGTTTGAGCATGAGTGAGTAGTCTTTTTAGTGGATTATGGGCAGAGTAGATTAGGATGTTTGATGTTTGATGTGTGATTGGTGATGCTTAGGTCTAGATTTGCATGATTTCCATTGATTAGAGAGAGCCCATAGCTAGGATTGAAGTAATTAATCAATTCTTAGATCAAGGTCTTTTCATGCTCGAAAGGTGTTTGTGACAATTAAAGAGTCATAAAAGCTGTCCGATCCATGATGCACAAAGCAACTAGCAAGGTGCCGGAGATAGATCGTGTATTGGAGGAAGCACAGAACACCCCGTTCACAGCACGAATTACTAGCACAAGAATCCCAGACCCTGGAAAGATGAAAGTCCCGATCTACGAAGGAAATACCGACCCAAAAGAGCATCTAACAGCTTTCGCTATAGCCATGGGACGCTCTAACTTCAAAGAACACGAAAGAGATGCCGGACAGTGCCTTCTCTTTGTGGAGCATCTCAAAGGACCAGCGCTGCAGTGGTTTTCCAGGCTCGAACGGAACTCCATCGGCATCTATAACCAACTATCTGCGGCATTCTTGAAGCATTACTCCATATTCATGGATCCTGGGATATCCGACGCCGATCTGTGGACCCTGGCTCAGGGGTAGAGTGAAACACTCCGGAGCTTCATTGGGAGATTCAAAGCCATCATGTCCAAAGTGGAAGGCCTGAGCGATAAAGCAGCCTTGTTGGCCCTGAAATGAGCACTCTGGTTCAACTCTGATTTTCGCAAAGAAATTGCGCTGAACGCCCCCACAACCATACAGGACGCTATGCATCAAGCCGCAGACTTCATCACCGAAGAAGAAGAGATGAAAATACTAACCGAGAAGTACGGGAGGGCCAAGACAACGAACCATTCTCCCCAAGTTTCAGCCCCTTCCAACGCTAGGAAGAACAACCAAGGCTCCAGCTATATCCAACACGAGGGAGGCTTTCGAGGAGCTCACAACTATCAAATTGACGCTCCTGGATTCGGCCGAGGAAGAGGCCGACTCCATGGAAGAAGCTCATGGAGCACATGGACCAAGAGCGACAGTTCCTATGACGAGACGGCGTACTGCGAAAACCACCACATCTATGGACATTCTACCTCGAACTGCCGAATTCTAGGCTTGAAGCTTGCTAAAAAATTAGCAGCCGGCGAGCTTGGAGGAAACATCAGCCTCGAGGATTTCGAGATGGACGCAAACACATACAAACCCGACCTGACAATAGAAGATCACACCAAGCGCGATAGAAGGGATGACGAAGCGCCCTCCTCTGGATCAAGAAGAAGGATAAGCATGATAATGGGAGGATCCCACTAGTGCTCAGATACCGTCTCGTCAATCAAAGCGTTCCAGCGAAGGGCAGATGTCAGCATCAACTGGTCTAAAGCATCTAAGTTTCCAAACAACGTGATATCATTCGAGGAAAGAGAAACGATCGGAATCGACAGACCTCATGATGACCCTCTCGTGATCGAGTTAATCATCAACGACTGTGACGTAGCACGTGTATTGGTAGACACTGGGAGCACCGTGGAAGTAATCTTCCTCGAAATTCTCAGAAGAATGAATGTGGACCTGTCCGAAGTGATATTTACTCCCAAACCCTTAACAGGATTCTCTGGAGAAACCACCATGACTACCGGGACAATCAAACTGCCTGTCCAAGCTGGCGAGGTGACGAAGATCATTGAATTCTCCGTAGCTGACCACCCGGCCATCTACAATGTCATCATGGGGACCCCCTGGTTAAATTCGATGCACGCAGCCGTTTTAACCTACCATCTCTGCCTCAAGTTCCCTACACCAAACGGCGTGAAAATGATTCGAGGAAATCAAAAAGAGTCTCGTGTCTGCTTTCTCGCCGCACACAAGCTCAGAAACTTGGTGACTGATCCGACGGCAAGTTCAAAGCACAAGAAGATAAAGACCGACAGAGAACCGGTGAAAGAGCTTTCGAAACTGTTATAGTAGTTACAGATCGCGGTGGATCGCGAAGAAGAAGTGTCTAAACCAACTTGCGACCCCGTCATATCAGTCTGCATCGACGACAAACATCCGGAGCGATGTGCAGAAATTGGAGCAATGTTAGATGGAAAGATCAAAGAAGAACTTGTGGCATTCTTGAAGAAAAATATCAACACCTTCGCATGGGAAGCAGAAGATATGTCTGGCATCGATATCAGCATAACAAGCCACGAACTGAACGTGGACCCAACTTTCAAACCAGTAAAGCAGAAAAGAAGAAAACTTGGGCCAGACAGAGCTAAAGCGGTCAATGACGAGGTGGAGAGACTACTGCGCGTCGGATCGATAACTGAGGTGAAGTACCCGGACTGGCTAGCTAACCCAGTGGTGGTCAAGAAGAAGAACGGCAAATGGCGTGCGTGCGTGGATTTCACCGACCTGAACAAAGCCTGTCCAAAAGACAGCTTCCCTCTTCCACATATCGATCGCTTAGTCGAAGCAACGGCAGGGAACGCACTCCTATCTTTTATGGATGCCTTCTCAGGTTACAACCAGATCTTGATGAACCCCGACGATCGCGAGAAGACCGCTTTCATAACGGATCGTGGGATTTACTGCTACAAGGTGATGCCATTCGGCCTGAAAAATGCCGGAGCAACGTACCAGCGGCTGGTGAACAAGATGTTCGCTGATCAACTCGGAAAGACAATGGAGGTTTACATAGACGACATGCTGGTGAAATCACTGAATAAACAAGGTCACGTCACTCATCTCAAGGAATGCTTCTCGCAGCTAAATTTTTACGACATGAAGTTAAACCCGACCAAGTGCAGATTCGCAGTCACCTCCGGGGAATTCCTTGGTTACCTGGTAACTCACCGCGGCATTGAGGCCAATCCTAAGCAAATGGATGCACTCATCAACATGACTTCACCAAAGACAAAAAGGGAAGTGCAACGACTTACTGGGAGGGTAGCAGCACTTAACCGATTCATCTCGCGATCCACCGACAAATGCCTACCTTTCTACGATACTTTGCGAGTGAACAAGAAGTTCGAGTGGACGGAAAAATGCGAGGAAGCTTTTCAACAACTAAAGATCTACTTGGCTACTCCTCCAGTTCTCACAAAACCAGAAGCGGGAGAACCACTTTTTCTGTACACCTCAATTTCCACCACAGCAGTAAGCGGCATGCTGATTCGAGATGAGCGTGGAGAACAGAAGCCGATATTTTACGTGAGTAAGACCCTTACAGACGCTGAGACGAGGTACTCGCAAATGGAGAAATTGGCACTATCGATAGTTATGTCGGCAAGAAAGCTAAGGCCATACTTCCAATCTCACTCGATCGTCATCTTGAGCACCTTCCCAATAAGGTCCATTCTGCACAGCCCAAGTCAATCAGGAAGGCTAGCAAACTGGGCAATAGAACTGAGCGAATACGACATCGAGTATCGCGGACGCACATGCGCAAAATCACAAGTTCTGGCAGATTTTCGTATCGAACTGCCCGACGAGGGCATTAACGGCGAGATGCAGAGCCAGCTTTGGAAACTCCACGTCGATGGCTCATCCTCCAAAAACGGCTCGGGAGTGGGGATACGGCTAACTTCTCCAACTGGCGAACTACTAGAACAATCATTCCGCCTTGGCTTTCATGCATCCAACAACAAAGCAGAGTACGAAGCCTTGATTGCCGGGATGAAAGTTGCTGATGGCCTAAAGATCAAGCAACTCCATGCATTTTGCGATTCCCAACTAGTCGCAAATCAATTCAGCGGTGAATATGCAGCAAAGGATGATCGAATGGAGGCTTACTTGAAGATCGTCAAAGAATTGGCTGCACAGTTTAAACAATTCATCTTAACACGCATTCCACGAGGGGAGAACACCCATGCCGACGTACTTGCAGCCCTTGCATCAACATCCGATCCAGATCTAAAGAAAATAATCCTGGTAGAATTCATCCAGCATCCAAGCATTAGTCTTGACGACTCAGTGAATGCCATAACTCGTTCACAAGCAGCTAGACAAGCAACAAACGTCACAACTAGGCAAGAGGTGGTGGTCGAAATGCAGGAAGAATTGGCCAACCAATCACCCACAGAGCCAGATATTACCCCAATGGATGAAGACAATCTTGAAGAGTCACTAAACATGCAAAGCAGCAACAACCCCATCATCGAACCCAACGAAGAAGCAAACAAGGTCAAAAACGACGCAGAATATGGCTGTGACAAGGATTGGCTCGGTGCAATCAGACGATACATATACGACGGCGTCCGCCCAACCAAAAAATGGGCAGCTCGCAAGCTTCGAGCCCAGACAGCACGTTACGTGTTACTTGACGGAAATGTCTTCAAGTGGAGATTCTCAGGACCGTTGCTAAACTGCGTGGAAGGAAAGGACGCCAGGAAGATTATGGAGGAAATTCACAACGGTTCATGTGGAAATCACTCTAGAGGGAGAGCACTAGCCATAAAAGTCAAACGTCACGGCTACTATTGGCCAACAATGATCAAAGATTGCACGGTGTTTTCAGCCAAATGCGAAAAATGCCAATGCCATGCACCGATGATCCACCAACCAACAGAAGTACTTTCATCAATCTCATCGCCGTATCCATTCATGCGATGGTCTATGGACATCGTCGGGCCACTGCACCCGTCAAAACAGAAACGCTTCCTTCTGATTTTGACAGACTATTTCTCCAAATGGGTCGAAGCCGACTCCTATGCTAACATTAAAGATGCGCAAGTAGAGGCCTTTTTCTGGAAAAATATCATATGCCGACATGGAGTACC
Organism: Pseudoturritis turrita; assembly: GCA_900406555.1. NCBI lineage: Eukaryota > Viridiplantae > Streptophyta > Magnoliopsida > Brassicales > Brassicaceae > Pseudoturritis > Pseudoturritis turrita. Next base: position 5,196 of record OVBL01000925.1, on the reverse strand, counting down.
ATACGAGATCGTGACAGATAACGGCTCGCAGTTCATCTCAAATTGTTTTGAAGGTTTCTGGGAGAAATGGAAAATCAGACTCAGCAAGTCTACTCCAAGATATCCACAAGGGAACGGACAGGCCGAAGCAATCAACAAAATAATCTTTGACGGCCTGAAGAAGCGCCTTGATGAGAAAAAGGGACGTTGGGCTGACGAACTGGAGGGAGTACTTTGGTCTCACCGCACCATCCCGAGACGAGCAACGGGGGAAACCCCATTCGGCCTCGTATACAGAACAGAATGTGTCATCCCACCGGAGATACATTTCCCAGGAATTCGCCGGAGACAATTACCAGAACAAGAAGGGCTCAATCACCTATTGATGCTTGACGAACTGGACTTGATCAACGAAAGAAGGGAACAAGCCTTGATCAGAATCCAGAACTATCAGAACGCGGCCGCAAAATACTACAACTCCAATGTTCGAGAACGAAGATTCTACGAAGGAGATTTAGTTTTGCGGAAGGTTTTTCAGAACACCGCGGAAACGAATGCCGGCAAACTAGGAGCCAATTGGGAAGGACCCTACAAGATCACGGAAGTAGTCAAACCTGGAGTTTACAAACTGGCCAACATGACAGATGTTCCAGTCCCGAGATCGTGGAACGCAATGCATCTCAAAAAGTACTATTACTAAGCTACTTTACATGAACTACGGGGCGACTTGATCCCTGTAAAGGGTACGTAGGCAGCTCGTCTTTGGATGGGTTCAGTTGCCCCCCTCCTTTCAAAGGGGGGGGGAGTGGGTACGTATACGCACACTCGTATACTCCCATCTTTGTAACAGATTCTACTATCTATCGAAACTTTGCTTTTAAAGGCAATTTTTATCTAAACATCCTTCAAGGATCACTAAGTCTTAACAAAACAGACATATTTGAGCAAATCAGACTACAACGGGCATCTCGCCACATCTTCACTATTGCTGGCCACAATAGTGAATTCTCGCATCCATTTCGGATCTAAACTCTCACATCCGTCTCAGGATTAAAAGCGCGCTATACAAGTATTCGTTCATTGTCGGAGCGGGTACAATTATGGTAACTTATCCGTAAACCAAAATGCTCGTCCTAAACTATGCAAACAAATGTTCATTATCGGAGCAGATAAGTTTACGGTAATCTATCTGTAAACCGAAATGATCATCTTGAGACTAATCATCTCATAACTACGCAAACAAAAACAAATGCAAGGAAAACATTCTCGAATCTATTGTTAAACGAAAGACATATATATTCAAATGCAAGGGTTAGCTAAGTCAGCAACCAGGTGATAAAAAGAAGATAATAAGTTCTTAAACAACTTGGATAAAGCCGTTCAGGCATTAAACAGAAAGAAAGAGTTTTAAAACTAGACAAAGAAAAGAGGATCGTAATCCTCCGCTATCTCAGGAGTCGTGACCGCCTTCTGCTCCGATTCCACCATCCGCTCAACTACATCAGTTCCGGGTGCTTTGTCCTCCTCGAGTAATGCCTCGGCAAACTCTGCGACCTTTTTCTCTAGGGCGACCTCGAGAGCTTCCGCAGAAGGTGGTTCGGGGACTATCTCCTTAGCGACCTCCACCGGACTAAGATCAGCCAAACCAGGCGTTCCCTTGTTAGAACCGGAAAAATCCTGGATCCCGATGCTCGCAGCAGCTGTCTCCATGGGCTCACCGTCATTGAGCTCCTTGAGAATGTCAGATCGGACTAGAGACAGTCGTAGGATTCCTCTCATTTCCGCCACGAGCTGAGCAAATGCCTCATGAGACCCCATCAAGCCCTCTTTCTGCTCAGCTAAACTCTTCGCCTCGGCATCGAGAGATGGCGGCTCGTCGCTTTGGAGCAGCCCAATGAATTGGAGATTGCCTTCAATCTGGGCAAGGTCAAGCATGTTCTCTTTTGCCTTCAATCTGGCCAAGAAGCTTTTCGGCTCGGGAAACTTTGCCTTCGAGCATCATCATAGTCTCGCGTTTGGCCTCTAGAGCAGCTTGCTCGACCTTACTCTCAAGAAGCTCATTCGCAGCTTCTAGCTGCCTCGTCAAGCTAGCTATATGAGCATCCCGCCTCGCTTTGCCTGACTCCAGCCGCATGATCCGCTCATTGGCCTGTTTGATCCTCTTGACAGCCTTTTCCTGTTCAGCAGCCTGGGTTGCCTCGGCTTCTTTAAGCTTCCTATCCAGCTCAATGGCCTTCCGCCTAGCGTCTTCGACCTTCTCGCGATCCTTACGGGCATCGGATTCGTATCCCATCACCATCCTATTAAGATGGGATATGAACTGCACGACAACAGGAAAATACTGTTAAATTGGCTCAAATGGATCGGGTGATGAAAACAAAACAAATAGACGTCGCATACCTTGACACCCCGAAGCGACATCTCGCTATAGGCCTTGTCCCTAAGCAGAGTGTCGGATGGCAAAAAACGATCACCTGGACAGGTGATCTTGGAGAAGATGGCCGCAGATGCTGAGGCATCACTGTAAGCCCCTTCAGCATTTATTGGAGCAGCAGGAAGAGGGATTGCTTCGGGGATAGCTTGAGACGACTCAGCATGTCGCAGTTGCTTCGGGGCCCCTCCCTTGTCATCTGATGACTGGCATTTTTTGCTCATGGATTTCTTCTCCTTAGCCTTCCCTTTGCCTTTATCTTTGTGCGGCAGCATTCGAGAATCAGCAGGACGAAGCCCCACGACGACCCCTTGAGGAACCGAGGAAGGAGTCGGTTCGGGGTGATTATCAGTGGAGGGTGGTTCAGAGACGAGAGTAGTGGCAGGCTGGGGGTTCGGGGGACGAGACTGATTCAACACCTTTGCTTGCCTTGCTCTCTCCTTAGCTTCTGCCTCTGCCTTGGCTTTTGCAGCAGCCCGATCTCTGAAGGTAGGTCTTCCCATGGTGTCTCTCGAAGAATGAGAAGGAGATGACTGCTCAACTGATTGTCCTTCAGAAAGGGCTCGAGCTCTCTCCACTCGTCGAAGGTTGAAGTCTCTGGACCAGTTACATTTGCGAGCTGAAAGCGCTTCGTGAACCTCAGACAGATCGGGAGGTAGTGAAAGACGAAGATAACGAACTGCGAAAAACAAAAGTAAGGTTAGAAAAACCCTAAAAAAGAAAAATTACTAAGTAATGGAAACCCGAGCCGTGGCCCAAGTCGAGCAACGGATCGGCTACCAATTTCTCCCCATTTAGACTTGACAAATTGGAGGCACCGCTGACCCACCGACGCTTCGGAGATAGGGAGGAAAAAAGAAATAATCTTCCCAATTGTCGTCTTTCGACAGGAAACCCCTTATAATATTTCTCCTGGCCTTGCCCGACACATAATATTTCAGCTCCCTCTTATTACGACGCCTGAACTCCAGCAAGTGTGTCAGGTGTTCGATGCCAACTTCTAGATCGCACTTATAACTCCTAACCAGAATACCAACCATATGCCTGATTCCTCGAACGTTGATTTGAGAAATAGCCAAGTTGTACTTCCAAATAAACTGTAGGATGGCTTCAGGGATCGGGAACCACAACAGGCAGCGGTAGAAGAAGCTTTCATAGAGAGTGAAATGGTTAGGAGGGGGATTATTAGCTCGGTCTGATGGAGAAGGAAGAACAAACTCGATTTCCTCCGAAATACCAAACCTGTGCCTAAGGGCCGATAACGAATCCACGGTTGAAAGGGATGAACCAGGTGGATCGGGTCGCTTCTTGGTTTTCTTCTTCCTTGGGGTTTGACGGTTAAGATGCATCAGACGCTTCAATTCCTGTCTGGCCACAACTGGATCAAAGAACCAATCCTCCGGTTCAATTTTTGGCAGATCGGGATCAGTTACATCAGTAAAAGGGTTCGCCGCCTCGTCAAATGGAGAATCATGGAGTTGAGGCACTTCAAATCGCAAAGGATCCCCGGAATTGCTGCCAACTCCAGAGGATTCAGAAAGCACCATTTTCTGCCAAGGAGAGAGGGTCCTACCCCCGAATCACTTGGATCATCCAGATCCTCTGACACGTGTGCGCCAGAAGAATCTACTCTGCTACAGATTTGGGCGAAAAATGGATCAGGAGAGAAAGATGGTTCGGGAGGCGAAGACTGTCCGGAAACACCAAATAAGCGAGTATACGGATCGGGAGATGCAGAAACAGGCGACTGAGACATAATTTTTAAAGATGGATCGGGGTCCTTAGAAGATATAACAGCTCGCGAAAGAGAATCTAGAGTTTCTAAGATTCAGAAGACAGATCGTGTTTCTCAGCGGCCTATGAAAATAGATCAGAGCCAAAAAGAAATTGAAGAACAAGTTGAAGATCCTTTAAGGTTAAGTGAGTCGATCCAAATCTTCAAAGCAAACCACCGAAAACTTGAAGACAACGGCGGAGCTAGTTGAAGATGGATCGGGAAATTCAAACAGATCGGCGGCGAATGAGGAACAACAGAGTTTCGACTCAAAAATAACTTAAGCAAAAATTTTAGAGAGAGAAAGAAGAGAGAAGTTACCTGCTTTGAAGAAATTTGCGGAGAAATGAAGTGGAGAACAAACGAGAAGTATCGCGGTTTATATAGATAAGTGATGACGTCATTCACCTCGGAAACCAGCGAAAACGCTTGCACTCCCCGATAAAGGTATCAAGGTAACGGAACCCCGAACTGAGTTTACGTAGGAAGCCATACCCAAACTGAATCAGCAAAGCTACAAAGAGATGATTCGGGGGTATCCATGGATCACGGTTCGGGATCTTCATCAAAAAGATAGTTCGGGACAACTATGGGAATCGTTGATCTCACTCGACCACTTACAGCTCGGCACTAACATTACCGATACTGCCAAGCTGGGGGGCTAACTGTTGAGGTCAGATTCCACCTCTTGAAGATCAACGATTGGAAAATGGCTAAGTATGAAAAAAAGTACTGGCTGCGGGATCCCTACCGTGAAGAGAGATGGATCGGGATCCCTAACTGTGAAGGGAGTTGGATCGGGATCCCTAACCGTGAAGAGTTGGATCGGGATCCCTAACTGTGAGGAGTTGGAATCGGGATCCCTAACCGTGACAATGGATTGGATCGAGTACCCTGAACCGTGGTTGAGGTAGTTGGATCGGGTACCCTAACTGTGAAGAGTTGGATCGGGATCCCTAACTGTGAAGAGAGATGGATCGGGATCCCTAACTGTGAAGGGAGTTGGATCGGG